>CAUYUJ010014905.1:212976-251763 GCA_963575745.1 Prorocentrum cordatum
GTGAAGAATCTGGCCTAATCTGGCACAGACGCGCTGGATCCGGCGAATCCTGGGCTCAATCCGTTTTAGTACGGCGAGTGTTGCCCGAACATGGCCTGATGTCACCTTTCTTCTGGCGATGGCCCCCGAGGATTTTTTGTCGAAAAAACGTATACGAAAATAATCTCTAAAGCATTATAGAACAACCCCAAACCACTCCCAGGAGCTGCCTCCCAAGACTTGGGGAGAGGCCCATCGACGAGCCGCGCCACTGTTCCGCCCCAGTCGCTCCCCCCTCGTGAGGAGGGCGTCTTGGCGAACGGCCGCGCCGGGGCCCGCTGCCCCGAGGGCGAGGACGAGGAGTGCGCCCGCCGGCTGCAGGTCGAGTACGACCGGGAGGCGGAGGAGAAGGCTGCGCGGGCTCGCTTCAAGTGCCCGCTCTGCCTGGAGAGCAGAGGTGGAGGAAAGGTACCGCTACCGCTCTGGGCCTCCCAGATGGGGTCGGAGTAGACAGGCTCGGAGGATCGCGCCGCACCGCCGATGCATCGCCGATGCGGCTGGAGGTGCAGCCCGATTTGCGTCACGTCGACGTCGCCGGTGCATCGCCGATGCCGACGATGCATCGCGGGTGCATCGGCGATGCATCGTGATCCTCCGACCCCATCTACTCCCACCCTATCTAGGAGGCCTCGGACCGTTGCCCTGGACTCGTTCTTTCGCCTTCTGGGGCCTCTCATGGGAGGCCTTCCTCGTCGGCACGGCTGGACTCGCATGCTGAAGTTCTGGTTAGAGCGGGTCCCGGGAGGTTTCCCAGGAACAGCGGTGTCAGTTGCCGCTCGGTTTCCCCAGGAGACGGCCTCCTTCGACGAGTCCGTGGAGCTCGACTGCCTCCACCGCGTCTGCCGTGACTGCCTCTCCGGCTACGTCGAGGTCAAGATCCGCGAGAAGCGGCTCGCGGCGGACGAGCTGTGCTGCCCCATGCCGGCCTGCGGCGCGGAGATCACCGTGCCGCAGGTGGAGGGCCTGACCCGGGGGACGCCGCAGTGGGAGCGCTTCTTGGCGGGCCGCGCGGAGCTGTGGCGCCCGGGGGAGCACGAGCCCGAGGTGCTGGTGGTGTGCCCGACGCCAGACTGCACCCGCTTCGTTGCCGCGGCATCCGCGTCGGAGGTGGAGTGCCCGCGCTGCCACCAGAGCTTCTGCCCGCGCTGCCTGTGCGGGCACCCTGGGCGGACCTGCGCGGAGCACGAGGCGTGGCGGAGGGCGAACGAGGCCGGGGACCGGGCCTTCGAGGAGCTCATGAGGGAGAAGCAGTGGCAGCGCTGCCCGCGGTGCGGGGCGCCCGTGGAGCGCGCCCGCGGGTGCAACTTCATGACCTGCGCCTCCGAGCGCTGCCGGGGGAAGACGCACTTCTGCTACCTCTGCGGCGCGGAGCTCACGAGGACGCAGCACATCTCGCACTTCCCGAGGGGCCCCTTCAGCAGCTCCTGCGCCGCCGTGGACCGGCGCGGCGAGGCCACGCTGCCGCCGCGCGCGAGCTGCCAGCTGCAGGGCGCCTGGGCGGACCTCCTTGGCGACCTCGGGATCTGGGCCGTGGGGGGCGACCCGCGCCGGCCGGGTGCGGAGGGCGGCGCCTGAGCCGACGGCGGCGGCGTGGCCCTCCTTCGCATCCTGCTGCTGCTGCTGCTGCTGCTGCTGCTGCTGCTGCTGCTGCTGCTGCTTCTCCCCCAGCGTGGTCCACGACAGAGTTTTGTGGCTTGCCTCCGCCATGAATTCGCAGCTTTTTTTATGCTTGTTTTTTTTGTTTGTTTCTGGAATCGTGCCCGTGCGCCCTGCTTCCTGGGCTCACTCCAGCCTCGGCGGTGTCGCATGATGCCCCAAGTGCCCGCACGCTCGCCGCCCGTGCGCTCCTCTGGTGCCCCGGTGCATGCCATGTGTCCTCTGCTGTCCGCCCCAAATCCTATAGTGCACCCAGCGCGCCCCGGCAATCTTGCTCACAGCGGGTCGACGCCTGTTTTCTTTCACACCGTCCGGATGTGCTCGCACGCCCGCGCGCGTGTGCGTCAAGGCTCACCATGCGAGACAAACAAGGCCGCGCTGCATATATGATCAGCTCGTGGTAGATGCGAGGACGCAGGGGGGAAGAAGAGTGCGACGAGGCGCAGGGAGCCAGAGGAGGAGGAGGAGGAGGAGGAGGAGGAGGAGGAGGAGGAGGAGGAGCAGGAGGCGGAGGGAGTCAGAGGAGGAGGAGGAGGAGGAGGAGGAGGAGGAGGAGGAGTTTCAGGACGGGGAGCACGAGTGTGTGATTGGGGATGAGGAGGAGCAGGAGGGGGGAGAGGTTGAGGTAGAGGTGGAGGAGGAGGCGGAGGGGAGGTGGGGAGAGATGTGGGAGGATGAAGATGAGGAGCGTTCCTGCCTCCTCCTGATTCTCCCCATCCCCAGCCACCCACGATGCCTCAACGTCAGTGGGGGGGGCCCGATGGCTTTCCCCGCCCAGGAGCGTGCAGAGTCGCTGTCGGGGCCCAGTGCCGATCTATCGGCGATGTTGCGCTGGTTCCAGGTCTTTCCTCGAGGTTGCCTCCCCACGGGGCGCAAGGCGCGCCCCCGGCGAGGCTCGGCGGAGCACCCCCAGCTTGGAGCGTCCCGTCGAGGCGCGCCAGGGGTGCCCCGACGAGGCTCGACGAAGCCCCCGAGCTTGCGAGGGTCCGGTCGAGGGGCGCCAGGCGTACCCGGACGAGGCCCGACGGAACGCATTCCAGGCTCGACGGCGATGGTTGTTCGGATCATAGCTCGGCTCTCCGGCGGCCGTTTGGGACGAGCGGGGCATCCCCGGAGCGCTCTCGCCAAGGCGCAGCCGCTGGAAGGTGTAATTAGCCCGAGGCCGGAAGAGCGCCGGGAACCGACGAGCATGTCGGAAAATACCGCGCGCCTCGAAGCATGCCGTTTTTGCTTCGCCGATTGCCGGTCGATGTCAGGAGGGGAAAAACACGCATACACACGCTGAATCCTCGATTCCCAGGAACAAATGGGGAAACATGGGAAGTGTGTGTGGGGGAAGACGAGCACCAGGCAAGCATATGGGGAAAGATGGGGATGTTGTGTGTGGGGGGGGGGGTCTGCTTGTCTGTGTACCGTGTCCCTGGGTCCACGTTGACGGCACCACCACCACCACAGCATTTTGCTTCTTCCGGTACTTCGCCGCCGGGTTCCTGTCCAAGGCGTATTTTTGCAAGCACATCGTCTTCGGCACCGCCTGATTCTGGGGCTTTGCCCCCTCCTGGCCTTGATGTGAGGCCCCTCCTTCTGCCCCCCTCTCGTTAATTCAAGCTGTGCGCGGCCCGCTTAGCTTCGACCGGAAGAGGTGCGCTCTCGACCCGCGGATCAAAAAAAAGTGCCCCTGGGTCCCTTCACGAGGGCGCCCTACCCCCGAGCCTGCCCCCCCCCTGTGCCGTTGCCCCCCCAGCGAGAGTGGGCGAGCGGAGAGACGGCCGCTCCGTGCTGGTGGCGGCGGGCGGAGCCAGCGGGGCGCGGGGTGGCGAGGGCGAGCAGCACGAGCCGAGGAGCAGGCAGGCAGGCGAGGGGAGGAGGAGGAGGAGGAGGAGGAGGAGGAGGAGGAGAAGGAGGAGGAGGAGGAGGAGGAGGAGGAATAGGAGGAGGGGGAGGGGGAGGAGGGGAGGAGGAGGAGGAGGAGGAGGAGGAGGGGAGGGGAGGAGGAGGAGGAGGAGGGGAGGGGGAGAAGGAGGAGGAGGAGGAGGAGGACTGCCCTGGTGCCCAGCCCAGGATGCGGGATACCAACGCCGCTGTCCAACCCACAGGACCGCCGACAACTAGACACGGTCGTCTACGGCATCTCGCCCACTGGTGCCCCCCTATGCTGCGACAGCATGATGGTGCCCACACCTCCGCAAGGACGGCTTGCACCGGCCGTGCACTTTCGACACCGACGGGGCGGCGCTGCAAGTGGCCGAGCGATCCGAACCGCGGAGCACAGGCACCCAATGCAGCTTCACACTTTCGTCAGGGCAGCGTTGCGCAGACGCTGGGAGAGCCCATGGCTATTTGGGACTCGCGCGCGAACGGCTCTCGTCCCAGATTTGAGGCAGATGCGAGTGGGCTTTGCACCGTGAGTTTCCGCAGGAAGTGCTCCTCGGGGAGAGCCGCGATGTCATTGCAGAGTTTCCTCTGGTGCTCGAGCCAGTCCTTACTCAGATCATGTTTTCTGGCTTGGTCGAGAAAGTTGCTGCAGTTCGGAGCTCTTGAGACGTAGGCGCGTGGAAGCAAGCGGCTCCCGAGGGTCACGGTCGTGAGTTGCAGCTTAGCCATCCACGATTCAGGATTCTAGATGGGCGGCGGGGGTCGAGTTCGGAATTCGTTGAACGCGCGGCGGAATTCGAGCCCTACCCCCGCCTTCCATCGATTCAGGAGAATTGGTGGTTCTGGGGGGGTAGGGTTCGGATGTCGCCACCTGGTAGCGCATCGCTCCACCCGTTCTGGCCCACCACGCTTCGGCGCGACATGCTAACCACCACCCCGCTCCCGAGCGCCAACGTCCCGAGCCTTCAGAGCCCCCGCCCCGCGGAGCGGAGCGACGACGCTACCCGGTTGCCGGGCATAGCGTGTCGCAAGGGCTGCCGCCGCGATGCGCTAAGCAACAGCTCCTAACCGTCAGCGGGCCATTCGTGTTTTTGTTGCTGTGCTGGTGCAGTTCTCTGCCTCTTGGGGCCCTCCCTGTACTCTGGGGCCTTCAAATGATGACTCGGGATGAAGGACTGGTCCTGCCAGGGTCCATGACCCGTCTCCCTGGTCCCTCCAGCCAAGCGAGGAGACGATGAGAAGGGAAGGGTTGATGGCGGTAGTGGGAGGCAGATGTGAGGGCTGACGAGCGTGGTGGCAGTGTTCGGTGAGGTAGTTGTGACGACGTGGACGGTTCAAGGGAGAAAGAGGGTCCCCACCTCCGCCCCGCATCACCGGCGTCTGCTCAACAGGCTTGGGCGTTTGTTGAACAGTCGTGCTCGGTTCCTTCACCAGGTGCGTTTCGCACAGCGCTTCGCTCACAGGGGTGCTTGTTCTGAGGGTGGTCGTTCTGCCGTGTAACCTGTCACGGCGGTGGTGCCGATCGTGATGACAACAGTTTTGGTCGGCGGGGCGAGAGCGAACCTCTTCCGCTAAAAGCTAGGCGGGCTACGCACAGCTTGAATTAGGGAGACAGGGCACAGGCGGGCGGGGCCTGGTGTCCCGAGACACGCGACGTCCTGATATTTGCAGTACGGGTCCCCAGGAGTCCCGACCTTTTCTCCTGGGCTGGTTTTTTGTCTTAGCCAGGGACGGGCCGAAGATTGCCGAACCCCCCCCGTCGTGGTTTTGCTCACGGCGCAAGCGTGTCTGGGTCACGAACCCACGCCGACGTCACGACGCCAACCTGCCGCACCGTTGTCCGCGCTCCATACCCCCGCCTCCTGTGCGCATCGCGAGGCCAGCGTCCCGGCAGCCACCTCGGCGGCGGCGCCGCGCACGCTGGTGGGCCGGCCGCCGCTGCCGCGACGACGACGACGACGACGACGACGACGACGACGACGACGACGACGACGACGACGACGAGCCCTGGCGGCCGCTGCCGGGCGGGTGCGCGTGCATTCGGGGGCAGGGGGGGTCGGCTGCTGCCTGCACGGCCCGCGCCCGGATGTTTCACCTGTGCACGACGCCCCCTTTCCTCCCTGTGCCACCGCCGCCTCCTCCCCACTCCCCTGCCTCTCTCTGCTGCCACGCCTCTTCCCTCTTCCTCGCCCTGTCTTCCTCTCCTCTCTCGCCCGTGTTCCCTGTCTCCACCTGCCGCCTCCCTCAGCGTCCCCCCGTCCACCATGGGACACGCGCCGACGCTCTTCAGGAGGAAAAAATCACACAGACACAATGAATCGTCGATTCCCTCGAATTTTTTTGAAATATGGGAAGTGGGGGGGGGACGAAAACTCCAAAAACATAGGAAATATGGGGCATCCTGTTACCTGTGTCTATCTACTTGTGTGCCCCAGGGCCCCTTCAGCTCTCCTCCCGCGCGCGCCTCTCCGCAGAAGGGCTCCGCCGCCCCTCATCTCTTCTACATGGCAGTCCGTGAACTGAACCGCCCGCCCCGCCTCCGCATGGGCGGGAGCCGATCCCGCGGCGGCGCGGCCGCGCGCGCGCTGCTCTCCGCCTGCCTGGCGTCCGCGGTGCCGGTGCTGCGCGGCATCAAAGTCTCGGAGCCCGATTTGCAACCACAATCCGCCTCTCGGGAGCTGTCAAGCAGCGGCGGGGCGTCCTGGCTCGCCTGTAGCCCTACCAAGCCGTGTTCTTAGAACATGTCTGGTTGAGACTGTCTTGTTCCCAACCAACCTGTGTTGTTGGGTCCTCGTTTTGAAGGGACGGTCCCCGCGTCCTCCCTCCTTCTCCTCCTCCCCCTCCCTCCTCCTCTCACCCGTCATCATCACCATCATCGTCATCATCATCGCCGTCATCAGCACCATCACCCCTCACACGTTTCGTGGCCCCATAGGGAGCTCCACCGAAGGCCCCAGTGCTGCCGTCCGCATGCGTCCCGCACACCCATTGCGGCACACCCCTCACACGTTTCGTGGCCCCATAGGGAGCTCCACCGAAGGCCCCAGTGCCGCCAGCCGCCTGCGTCCCGCACCCAATTCCGCACACCCTTCACACGTTTCGTGGCCCCATAGGGAGCTCCACCGAAGACCCCAGTGCCGCTGGCCGCATACGTCCCGCGCACCCAGTTCGGCACACCACTCACACGTTTCGTGGGCCCATAGGGAGCTCCACCGACGGCCCCAGTGCTGCCGTCCGCATGCGTCCCGCACACCCAATTCGGCACCTCCTCACACGTTTCGTGGCCCCATAGGGAGCTCCACGGAAGGCCCCAGTGCTGCCGGCCGCATGCGTCGTGCACACCCAAGTTGGCACACCCCTCACACGCTTCGTGGCCCCATAGGGAGCTCCACCGAAGGCCCCAGTGCTGCCGTCCGCATGCGTCCCGCACACCCAAGTCGGCACGCCCCTCACATGTTTCGTGGCCCCATAGGGAGCTCCACCGAATGTCCCAGTGCTGCCGTCCGCATGCGTCCCGCACACCCAAGTCCGCACACCCCTCACACGTTTCGTGGCCGCATAGGGAGCTCCACCGAAGGCCCCAGTGCTGCCATCCGCATGCGTCCCGCACACCCATTGCGGCACACCCCTCACACGTTTCGTGGCCCCATAGGGAGCTCCACCGAAGGCCCCAGTGCCGCTGGCCGCATCCGTCTCGCACACCCAATTCGGCACACCCCTCACATGTTTCTTTGCCTCATAGGGAGCTCCGCCGAAGACCCCAGTGCCGCTGGCCGCATACGTCCCGCACACCCAGGTCGGCACACCACTCACACGTTTCATGGCCCCATAGGGAGCTCCACCGAAGGCCCCAATGCCGCCGCCCGCATGCGTCTCGCACACCCAATTCGGCACCCCTCAAACGTTTCGTGGCCCCTCCACCGAAGGCCCCAGTGCCGCCGCCCGCATGCGTCCCGCATACCCAATTCGGCCACCGAAGGCCCCAGTGCCGCCGGCCGCATGCGTCCCGCACACCCACTTCGGCACACCCCTCACACGTTTCGTGGCTCCATAGGGAGCTGCACCGAGGGCCCCAGTGCTGCCGGCCGCATGCGTCGCGCACACTCAATATGGCACACCCCTCACACGTTTCGTGGCCCCATAGGGAACTGGTGGTCGGGACAGCTTCCCTAGGGCCGATTTCTTCGTCGTCGTCGTCGTCGTCCGACCTGCGCGTAGCGCGGCGCCCGCAGCCTTGAACTTTGGAGTGCGCGGGCAAAGAGGAAGGAAAAGAAGGGGAAGAAGCGGGCGCGATCCTCGTGTGGGGCGCGCCGACATGGGCGTCGCGGCGCGCGGGCGCTGCTATCGGGGTTCCCAGGAAAACTCCTTGCGGAGGCTACGCTCAGTCTCACGAGTTCTCAGAGTCAGGCAGACCCAAACCATTCACAGTCGTATGCATTTACATTCGGCGACTCCATGCTCGCAGTCATGCAAATAGAGTCAATCGCACGCATATTCATTCAGAGTCAGACTCGCTCGCGCTTAGACTCGCCCGCGCTCAAGCTTTCATACTCAGACCAATCGTTTTCGTTCGTGTTGTGTACCCTTCGGCACACCCCTCATACGGTTCGTGACCCCATAGGGAGCGCCACCGAAGAATAGATTCACAATTGCGGTATTCACAACTGCGTATGGTTGGGTCCTTTGCCAGGCTAATTTTGACACGTCGGGTTAATGTTCTAAGAACACTGTTTTGTGCTTCGAACATTATTGGGTTCTAGGAACACTTTGTGGTAGGACTACAGGCATGCCGGGACGGTCGGTCCCTGCTCAAAAGCTGATTCTGCACAGGGGGGGAGGAAACATGCCGGCACCCGCTACATGCTTTGTGGTCTCGTGGCATTTCCTGCTTCCTGGAGGGCCCCCGCCCGCTTCGGAGTTTTGCTCATGCTGCACCGCGGGAGATGTGCATGTTGTACGTACCCATCGTTCTTCTAAAGAAGGTACGTTTGACCAATAACCGATGTTCATCAACAATCCTCTTCTAGGTAGTTTTATTCTCGATGTCAATGCTAGTTGTTATTGTCCTTCCTCTTCAGGGCGCGGGCGGCCAGAAACCCTATCTTCTTTCAACGCATTCCTGCTCAATGTTTCTACCCACGTCTTCCGAGCGATGGGTATATCGGTATGTGTGTCTTCTCCCATCTTCTTCGACAGCCTCTGAGGGTTCGAAGAGCATTGCATGGTACAAGCATGCAGCTGGCACGTGGGCTGAGAGCAGCCCTGGCGTTGGAGGGGGGGCTCTTCGTGTTTGGGCCCTCCACCCAGGATTGTTCTTTGTTCGGGGTGTCTCCATGGACCGTTTGGCCTTTGGCTGGGAGGCTCACGCTTTGGACCCGCATTCCTGTGTCCTGTTCGCTGAGACTGTACACTTTGGAAGGTCCAATCGGTACACTTTCGGCGGCGCCTCTGGCGCCGCCCCTGGCACACTTCGCGCGTCATGGGAGGACGGGTCCAGCTCCGACCCAAAGAGATCCGTGCGGACCTCCGAGGACGTAACGTGCTTATGCCGTTCTCTGACATTCTAGGTGCGATGGTGGCCACTGGCTCCCCCTGCCTGCAGGGCGGAGCGGGCGTATCCATGCACTCTCCCAGGGCCCGCCTCCGTCGGAGCCCGCGCGCGGTGAGAGATGTCCCTCCCCGGTGCCGAGGACACCAGCTTGTTGCAGGCCTCCGTGCGGGCCGGGGACGACCCCGCCGAGGATCTGGTCCAGGCGCTCCACACCTACCCGGAGAGTCCGGTGGCCTACGAGACCATCGGCGAAGCGCTCGGAGCCGCCGCGCCGGGCGGGGCGGACGCCGCCAGGGCCGAGCTGACGGGCGTCAGCCCGCAGAAGACCGACCCGCTGCACGCGTACCGCACGGCCGCCACGGGCGGCGGACGTGTCCACATCCGGGCCCTCGCGGGCTGGATGCCGAGGCGTGATCCCAGGGGTTCCCTTTGATTCTTCTGGAGACACCACCTCTCGACGTTCGGTGAAGCCTACCCAAGAAGACCTTACACCCACAGCGACCACGACGAGCCACAGCGCTCAGGCATGGTCAGCGTTGGTATGCAGGCTGCCGGCGTGCACTTCCTACGCACGCCCAACGACCCCACACGCCCGCCCTGCGCACGCTGGCCTAGTTTGGCCTCCCAGAGTCTTCAGAGAATTCAAGGGGCGCCCAAGCGTGATCCCATGGGTACAGTCGCGGCGCTGACGAAGGAAGCCTATTCGTTGGGGAGGGGCTCCGTGTTCCTCGATTATTTCACAGTTTGCCTCAGGTTTTCCTTAGGGCTTCCTTGGGAGACCGAAGTTTAACTTCTGGGAAAAAGGGGCCTCGTTCCTTATTTAGGGTTCCTAAGGTCAATGCCCCGACTGTACGTGGCCCCGCTGGTGCGCTCCGCACGGGGGTTCCCGCGCAGCGCCGCCCGGGAGCCCTGGGAGTCTCGGCCGAGCAGTCCGGGCCCGCGGGGCCGTCCGCGTGGACACGCCGTTCCCGCCCGCGAGGTCAGCGATGAGATCGGGCGCGGCGCGAACTCCACCATGGTGCACTCACACCAGATCCTGAAGTACGTGTCCACGCTGAAGAGCGCCCCCAGGCCTGGGCGGGGGGGGGGGAGAAGTGCCGCGCGCGAGCAGGCAGCCCCTGCGGGCGCGCCGCGAGGGGCGGCCACGCCTCCGGGGGTCGGGCTCGAGGGACGGTCCGCCATCGCGGCTGCACCGTCGATGGGTCCTGGACTCTGGGTGTGTATGATGTCTGACTGCGAAGGCCTGACGGCCGGTGCCGCCCGCCCTGGAGAGAACTACGACGTCAGCGACGAAGTGGGCGGCGACGGAGGCCGTGGAAGATGAGGAGGAGGAGGAGGCGAGGAGTAGGAGGACGAGGAGGAGGAGGAGGAGGAGGAGCAGGAGGAGGAGGAGGAGGCGGAGGAGGAGGAGGATGATGGAGGAGGAGGAGGAGGAGGAGGATGGAGGAGGAGGAGGAGGAGGAGGAGGAGGAGGAGGAGGAGGAGGAGGAGGGAGGAGGAGGAGGGAGGAGGAGCGTATCTGATTCCCTCGCTGCCCTGGCTGTCCACTCCGGCCCGCTCACCGCGGTCTTCCACGTCTGAGCGCTCCCCCCCTCCACTCACCCTTCGCGCGGCCGCCCTCGTCTTGGCCCTTCTCTTCTGCACGCCTGACACATTTCCAATCGGTTGCTCCCATGAGGCCCACGCTGGTGCGACTTGCATCTGCCTCGCCGCAGGCGAAAATAGTCTCTGAGGTGCCATCTACGCGGTGCGTTTTTGTTGGTGAGTGGTGAGTTGTCAACTCCACTGCTTGCGCAAATGAGTGCCGCAATTGCCCACGGGCGGGAAACTGCAATGTTTTCACTGGAAGCACAAAAGGTTTCTCGACATCTGCTACACTGTTTACTGGATCAGTGCGCTTTTTATGGGTTCGACATGCGCGCGCGTGGACATTGTGGCGTTCTCTTGCAAGGGATCATAGACACTTGAGAATTTCAGGTGAACCAGCGCGCGCATGTTTTACTTGACAGGGATGGGTCGATACTGGGTTGGTTAGGATAGTGGGATTTCAGGCGGGCAGTGAAAATTGAGGCGTAGTCATATGCACGTTGCAATGCCCTTGGGGGGGCAGCGACCCCCGGGCTCGACGCGGAGCAACGTATGAGCTACAAGCTACGAGGGTCAATGTACGTGGTGCAGTCTACGTGGTGCAGCGCATGTGCTGCAATGAACGTTTGGAGACCTTGGCACAATGATGCGATGAACCTTATCATGGCTTGGGTGGGCGAGTGACAATGGAGACGGCGGCACCAGCGACGAGCTTCCTGATGGTGACGATGATGACCAGGACGACGGCAACGACAATGACAATTGCAATGGCGATGCTGCTGCTAATGACGACTATGATGACGACGATGATGGTGATGATGACGATGATGGTAGTGATTGTGATGCAGTCTATGGTTTACTTTGGCAATTCATCAGCTGCGGATAATGCCTAAATGCGCGCAGTGACATGGACACATGTTTCGACCAAGAGCCATTGATTCCCCATATGTTTCTGGAAACGTTTGTTTGGAATTGCCTACACACAGATGGTCTCGCGATGGTTTCGGCATGCGCGCGGGGACGTTCGCGTGTGGCCACAGAGTGGCATTGTATTTTTTGTGTCCTGGTTCCAGCGACTGCGCGCGCAGTAATAAGGTTTGTTTTGTTGCGGATCTGTTTTGGGTTCGTACTGTTTGAAAGCCAATGCAGAAGTTTGTATGGCAAAAAACGGCCAACATTCGCAGGTGAGTCGTTCAGTCCAGCCTCGGCGTGGTCGCAGGGTGTCGTATCTTTTGGGACAGAGCCTGCCCGCTGCAACCAATGGGATGCAAGCTATTGGAGAGGCTTTACGGCCGGTGCCGCCGACCCTGACCGACGACGACGACGACGGCGGCGGCGGCGACGGCGGTTCGGCGCATCTCATGGGGTGCAGTCTCAAGGCGGCCGACGGGCCGCACTGACTAGTGCCGAGGAATTGGCCGTCCTCGAGTCTGTCGGCACTGCTGCCGTCCCCTCTGCCCCCTCCGCCGCCGGAAGCGGTGCGGAGGGTGCTCAGTGAGGGAGTCCGCGGGTGGCCGCGAGGTACTCGCCCATCCTGCTTGGCATCGCTCGGACGTGTGCATTTTTTCTTCTCGGCGAGAACCATCGAAAAGAGCAGCCTGGATCACCCTGCGAAGAAAAGAACACGCACGAAGCCGAAAAACGCACTGGGGGAATGGGCGGCCGAGCGATGGCGAGCCTGCGAGCGCGACAAAACGAGGCGACGGGCGCCCTTGTGGGCCCTTTTATGGCGGAGGGCAGGAGCAGAATCATCCCCGCGGGGCTCGCACGGGGCGGCGGCGGCGGAGCGGCGATGCGGGCGGGCTCTCCGGGGGCCGGGCCCCAGCACGGGGCCGGCCGGCCCCAGACCGTGGACGGGCACCTGCCCCAGGGGATCGTTCTTGTGTTCGTCGCTTTGCCGATCGGCGCGGGCCCCCCAACCCCCCCCTCCCCCCCCCCCGCCTCCATGGAGTAGGTCTTGGCTGCTTTTTTGGCGCCTGTTTCGAGCGGGTGGGGTCTCCCCCAGAGGCCGCACTCCTCCAAACAGTCGCCCGAAGCAGAGGCCCGGAGCCAGACCCCCCCCCTCCCCCCACAATTCCCCTTTCGCCCAATATCGAAATGCCGGATCAAGAAACGCTCACCAGGCACACACATCCAGCCAAGGAGTTCGACGAGAGAAGAGCAGAAGCTTCTTAGTGCGAGCGCAGTTCTGGGGGAAGGCCATACGCTCAATGATGAGGTGGGTTTCCGAGGATGGCCTTGCATCTCCATCCTCGCCCCGCCCCCGGGATGTTCCTTGCGACGGGTTGCAACTTGGACGCCGTCAATTGTTGTTCGTCCTTACATTGAGCCGCTCGACGTTGCGGACGTCGCGGGTCTACTCAATGTTGCCGCTGGTTGTCCTGTATAGCTGCCCAGATACCAACTCGAAGAGCATGCGATCCCGTCCGTTGCTTATTTTTGTTCCATCCCAGACCTCCGACGTCGTGATTTTTCTGCAGCCCCAAAGACCCCCACGCCTCCTGGGACCGGTTGTTCATGCAGAGTATGTTTTTTAACCTTCTCGGCCATAACGCGCGTTATGTCTCCTCCCCCCCTCCCCCCCCATAACGTGACGCTCCCACACCCCACGGTGCGTCCCGGGCACTGCCGCAGCGCGTCTGCCCCCGCGGTTGAAAATTGTGAGAGAAGCTTTCCGTCCCGTTCGCTTCCACGGCGCGAGGAGGTCAGCGCTTCTTCTTCCCCCTTCCCAGCTGGTTCCGTTGAATGGCTACCCTGGAGAGTGTTTTTAATTCAACCTCTGAGTCATAACGCGCGATATGCCCCCTACCATACCCCCTTCCCCTCCCCATAACGTAACGCTCCCCCCTCTAAGTGCGTCCCCGGCACTGCCGCAGTGAGTCCAGCACCACAGTTTGGGAGGGAAAGGGCGCTACGTGATGCCCCTCCCGTCCCCGCCCCCCCCATAACGCCCGCTATGGCCGCGAATGCAACAAACATGCGCTCAAAGCAACATCGACAAACATTAGGACAGGAGCCCTAGACCCCATCTGTCTGTTATAGAGCCGGATCGACATGTGATGCCTCCCGGGCCCGAAATTGGGAAAGGACGCCCGGTGTGAAGGTCTCTGCGGACACGTTCCGCCGTATAACGACGGGTCGACGCTCCCGCGCCGCCACTGGGCGATTGGGGGACAAGGCGCCGCCAGACTGGCCCTTCTGGAATACTCCAAGGGCCCATTCGGCAGCAGCAAAGCGCGAAGCACACAGGGTGGACGAGGGTGTGTTCCCGCGCGGCACCGCGATGCAGAGAGTGCTGGCGCGCCCTGCGGGGCAACGTGCATGCACGAACGTGCAGTCAGAGGGTGCGCGCGTAGGTCGGCAGTGTGCCTCACCATCCATGAGGGCAGACCAGAGAGCAACAGGCCAACCAACTCAACCAACCGAGGAGGAGGAGGTGGAGGAGAAGGAGGAGGAGGAGGCGGAAGACAGGATGATGGCATGGCCTCCCCACGCAGAGTCCGCCAGCGTCCGCGAGGCCACGGCTGCAAGGTGAAGCCCCGAGAGAACGATCCACCGTGCCACGGAGCCGCTGCCAAGCAGTGAGTGTGATGCTAAAGAGGCCCCAAGTGGTCAAGAGGCAAAGAGGCCATTCGCAGGCATGCCCTGGTGATTTTATGGCCTCGCAAGTCGTTTCACGATTCGGAGGCTATGAGGAAGTTCAACGCCCATCTCTGAGGGTACGACGACGGAGGATGCCCACCACAACCTGGAGAGGGCGCAGTGCGGGGGTTGGTCGGCGGCGGCGGTGGCGTGAACCGCCCAGGGCGTTTCCTCCTTCCTCGCGGGGCGCCCTGCCCGCCTGTGTCCCGCAGTCGAGCAGATCCTGCACCCCTCCTGCAGTGGCCCCATGGACGAGTAGAAGGAGGAGGTGGGTGAGGAGCAGGAGGGGGGGGGTAGGGGATCGAGGCTCGAGGACCTTGGCTTCTGGCCGTCTCGGACCCGTCTTGGGGCTCTGGGGGGACCTCTGGGCGCCTGCAGTGGTGGAGGGCCTCCTCCTCCCCAGAGCTGGGGGGAGAGGGACGGTGGTGGTGGTGGTGGTGAATGTTTTTCCTCGCCATTAAGTGGCCTTCGTTCCAACTTTGAGATTCCCTCAGCCTCTTCGAGTGAGTTGTTTGTGTTGTCTCTTATCCTTCCCTCGCACTTGGAGGATCGGCCTTTCCCGCTTTCCAGCACGGCCCTGACCGCTCGATCCCCCTCTCCCTCTGACTCCCTCCCTCCCTCTACTCCTACCCCCTCCCCCTCAAAGCCGGTCCCAAGATCTCCCCAGGGCGCGTCCTGACCATGACTCCAAGGCGGGGTCCAGCCGCAGGGACGATGGACCCCCAAGTCAGAGAGAGAGGGCCGCATGGTCTTGCGTTGTTTCTGGGTTCGTAGCTGAAGTACGCTTCCGCGGTGCGGATTCATGTTCATATTCGTACGATTCGGATTACGATCATGATTATTATTGTTATTATTGATACTAGTATTGTTATTGTTTGTCTTCTTCTTCTTATTATTATTATTATTCTTATTGTTCATATCATTATTATCATTATTATTACCATTATTCGTGCTGGCCCAGTGCCGCGAACCACCCCCAACCCGCCCCGCGACCCACGCCGCGACCCGCCCCGCGACCCAGACCCGCGAACCATCCGCGGCCCACCCGCGACGCGCCCTTCGACACACCCGGGGACCACCTGCGCTGGAGAAATCTGAAATCGAAGAAGAAAGAACGCCAGATACATACATTTTGAGCGCTCCGCGCGGATTTCTTGGAGCCGCGTTGTGGCCCTCCCGGCGGCGCCTCCAGCGCTGCCCATGGGACGCTCCGCGCGCCGGGGAGGAAGGGTCCAGCGCGGATCCACGAAATGCGCGCGGAGCGCCACAAGTTTATGTTATTATGCCGTTGGCAATCGGATCGGCGTCTGCGGTGGGCCTCTTCGAATATTGGTGCGGGAAGGCCAAGAGAGTCTGAGTCCCTCCCTCACTAAGCCCTCTTCTCCCTCCGCCAGACCCCCGACATCGCATGTTTTGCTTCCGCGAGGGCCCCGGGGGATCACCGGGGCTGGTTCCTCATCCCTGCTTGTAGTGGTTCGACGGCCCTGGGCCCTGCAAGGTCCCGTGGCGGCCGAACACCGCCCAATAGTTCCGTGGTGGTTTTGGTTGCCGTGCGAGGGGGGGGGGAGGATGGCTGAGGAGGAGGAGGAGGAGGAGGAGGAGGAGAAGGAGGAGGAGGAGGAGGAGGAGGAGGAGGAAAGTGGTGGATGGAGGAGGAGGAGGAGGAGGAGGAGGAGGAGGAGGACAGGAGGATATGAGGAGGACAGGAGGATAGGAGGATAGGAGGAGGAGGTAGGAGGAGGAGGAGGAGGAGGAGGAGGAGGAGGAGGAGGAGGAGGAGGAGGAGGAGGAGGTGCAGTGTGTTATGGCTCCTTGCAGGCTGCACCAGGCCGGGTGCCTGTTCCTGCCCAGCGACAAGTCCTGGCAGGCGTCCTCTTCGGCATTCCCCCTCTCATCCCTGCAGCCGAGGGGGGGGTAGGGAGGAGAAGGAGGCAGGGCAGGAGGAGGAGCGAGGGAGGCGGAGGAGGAGGAGGAGAAGGAGGAGGAGGAATGAGATGAGGAGATACAGGAAGAGGAGGAGGAGGAGGAGGAGGAGGAGGAGGAGGAGATGGAAAAGGAGGCGGCGGCGCATGGAGGATGTGAGAGTTTTGGAAGCGGCATTGTTGCCTTCGTGCGTTCAGAAAGCCTCCCGAGGCTTCCCGTGGGCCCTCCTCGATGGGAGTCCAGGGGCGGGCTTTGATACGGAAAGAGTTGGAGAAGGAGGAGGAGGAGGAGGAGTAAGCAGGAGGGCGAGGAGGACGAAGAGGAGGAGGAGGAGGAGGAGGACATCGAGGAGGAAAAGGAGAGGAGGAGGAGGAGGAGGAGGAGGTGGAGGAGGAGGGGGAGGAGGCGGAGGAGGAGGAGGCGGAGGAGGAGGAGGAGGGAGGACGAGGAGGAAGGGGATGAGGCGGGTAGGAGGGAGGAGGAGGGGGAAGAGGAGGAGGTGGAGGAGGAGGAGGAGGAGGAGGAGGAGGCGGAGCAGGTGGAGGTGGAGGTGGCGGACTAGGAGGAGGAGGAGGAGGAGGAGGAGGAGGAGGAGGAGGAGGAGGAGGAGGAAGAGGAGGAGGAGGAGGAGGAGGAGGAGGAGGAGGAGGGAGGAGGAGAAGGAGGAGGAGGAGGGAGGAGGAAGGAGGGAGGGGAGGAGGAAAGGGAGGAGGAGGAAAGGAGAGGAAAGGGAAGAGGAAAGGGAGGAGGATGATGAAGAGGAGGAGGAGGAGGAGGAAGAGGAAGATGAGGAGGAGGAGCAGTAGGAGGAGGAGGTGGAGGAGGAGAGGAGGAGGGAGGAGGAGGAGGAGGAGGAGGAAATGGAGGAGGAGGAGGAAGAGGAGGAGGAGGAGGAGGAGCAGGATGAAGAGGAGGAGGAGGAGGAAGAGGACGACGGGGGAGTAGGAGGAGGAGGCGCAGGAGGAGGAGCAGGGGTACGAGGAAGAGGAGGAAGAAGAGGACGCGGAGGAGGATGAAGAGAAGGAGGAGCAAGAGAAGGAGAAGGAGAAGGAGGAGGAGGAAGGGGATGATTATGATGATGATGATGATGCTGATGATGACGATGATGATGCTGATGATGATGATGCTGATGATGACGATGAATGATGATGCTGATGCTGATGCTGCTGATGATGCTGATGATGACGATTATGATGACGATGTTGCTGATGCTAATGCTGATGACGATGCTGATTTGTTCGTGATGATGATAATGATGATGCTGGTGCAAATGATGATGCTGACGATGTTGATGCTGCTGGTGCTGGTGCTGGTGCTGGTGATGATGAGGATGATGATGATGATTATGATGATGATGATGCTGATGATGATGACGAGTAATAAGATGATGATGATGCTGATGCTGATGATGGTGATGCTGATGCTGATACTGATGCTGATGGTGCTGATGCTGATGATGATGGTGATGATGATGATGACGATTATGATGATGATGAGTGTGATGATGCTGCTGCTGATGATGGTGGTGATGATGATGATGAGGCTGCTGCTGCTGCTGACGATGAAGTTGATGATGATGCTGATTATGATGCGTATGATGGTGATGATGATGGTGGTGATGCTGATGCTGATGATGCTGGTGATGCTGATGATGACGCTGATGATGATGATGATGATGATGATGATGATGATGATGCTGATGATGATGATGATGATGATGATGGTGGTGATGATGATGATGAGGCTGCTGCTGCTGCTGACGATGAAGTTGATGATGATGCTGATTATGATGATTATGATGGTGATGATGATGGTGGTGATGATGATGCTGATGATGCTGGTGATGCTGATGATGACGCTGATGATGATGATGATGATGATGATGATGATGCTGATGATGATGATGATGATGATGGTGATGATGATGATGATGATGATGATGATGATGATGATGATGATGATGATGCTCATGATGATGCTGATGATGATGCTGCTGATGATGATGATGCTGATGCTGATGATGATGATGATGATGATGATGATGATGATGATGATGGTGGTGGTGATGGTGATGATTATGTCGGTGGTGATGATGATGCAGATCTGATGTGTCTGACTATTGGGATGAGGATGCGGATGCTGATGGTGGTGGTGAGGAGGAGGAGGAGGAGGAAGGAGAAGGAGGAGGAGGAGGAGTGAGGAGGAAGAGGAGGACGAAGAGTAGGAGGAGGAGGAGGAGGAGGAGGAGGAGGAGGAGGAGGAGGAGGGAGGAGGATGATGAGGAGGAGGAGGAGGACGAGGAGGACGAGGAAGAGGAGGAGGAGGAGCAGGAGGAGGAGGGGGGGGAGGTGGAGGAGGAGGGGGGAGGAGGAGGAGGAGGAGGAGGAGGAGGAGGAGGAGGAGGAGGAGGAGGAGAGCCAAGAGGGAGGAGAGGCAGGAGAGAGGAGGAGGACGAGGAGGAGGAGGAGGCGGTGGAGCATGGAGGATGTGAGCTGTTTGGAAGCGGCAGTGCTGCCTTCGTGCTTTCAGGAAGCCTCCCGAGGCCTCCCGGGGACCCTCCGCGGTGGGAGTCCAGGGGCGGGCTTTGATACTGACAGAGCTGGAGAAGGAGCACGAGGAGGACTAAGGAGGAGGGCGAGGAGGACGAAGGGGAGGAGGAAACCGAGGAGGAAGATGAGGAGGAGGAAGAGAAGGAGGAGGAGCAGGAGGGAGGAGGAGGAGGATGAGGAGGAGAGGAGGACGAGGAGGAGGAGGAGGAGGAGGGGAGGGAGGAGAGGAGGAGGAGAGGAGGAGGAGGTGGAGGAGGAGGAGAGGAGGAGGAGGAGGAGGAGGAGGAGGAGGAGGGGGAAGGGGAGGAGGAGGTGGAGGTGGAGGAGGAGGAAGGGAGGAGGAGGAGGAGGAGGAGGAGGAGGACAGGGATGAGGAAAGGGAGGAGGAAAGGGAGGAGGAAAGGGGTGAGGAACGGGAGAAGGAGGAGGAGGAGGAGGAAGAGGAGGGAGGAGGAGGAAGATGAGGGAGGAGGCGGAGGAGGAGGAGGAGGAGGTGGAGGAGGACGATGAGGAGGAGGAGGAGGAGGAGGAAAAGGAGGAGGAGGAGGTGGAGCAGGAGGAGAAGGAGGAGGAAGAGGAGGAGGCGGAGGAAGATGATGAGGAGAAGGAGGGGGTAGAGGAGGAGGAGGAGGGGAATGATTCTGACGATGATGATTATGAAGCTGATGATGATGCTAATGATGATGCTGATAATGCTAATGGCGTTGATGATGCTGAATATGATGCCGACGATTACGATGATGCTGATGATGACGATGATGCTGCTGTTGGTGATGACGTTGCTGATGTTGATGCGGATGATGAAGATAATGATACTGATGATGGTGATGCTGATGGTGCTGATGCTGATGGTGGCGATGACGCTGACGATGGCGATGATGATGCTGATGCTGTTGTTGATGGTGATGATGATGATGATGACTGTGGTGATGAAGGTGGTGGTTTTGATGATGCTGATGGTGAGGATGATTATGATGATGATGACGCTGATAATGCTGATGATGGTGATGATGTGATGAGGATGATGAGGATGAGGATGCTGATGATGCTGCTGATGATGCTGCTGCTGATGATGCTGATGATGATGCTGATGATTATGATGATTATGATGATGATGATGCTGATGCTGATGCTGATGCTGATGCTGATGCTGATGATGATGATGATGATGATGATGATGATGATGATGATGATGATGATGATGATGATGATGATGATGATGGAGGAGGAGGAGAGGAGGAGGAGGAGGAGGAGGAGGAGGAGGTGGAGAAAGAGGATGAGGATGAGGATGAGTATGAGGATGATGATGATGATGAGGAGGAGGAGGGGGGAGGATGGACAGGAGGTGGAGGAGGTGGAGCATATCAGATGGAGTAGAGCAGCAGGGCTTGTGGCAGGCATTCTACAGCCACCTGGAGCACCCATACCCGCCCATGTTCGCCGAGATGGTGGCGCGCGCGTTCCCCATCTCCTTCTCTTCCTCCTTGCGATCCGTGCGATCCTTGCCATCCTTGCCCTGCCAAGTCCCTCCATGACGAAAGACCGAGGCACGCGTTCTCCTCCGTCCTCCCTCCCCGTCCTCCGCTTCCGCCTCCTCCTCGTCTCACAGCCCTCCTGGAATTCCTAGCGTGAGCCCATGTCAGGACTCTTGCGGAAGACTGGGTCGCCTGGGACAGGATGCCCGGACGTCGATCTGTGGCCAGGGCGTGCTGCTTGGCTCCCGCCTCCTCCGCTTGCCTGCTCGTCCAGGGACCCCCACGTCCGCCTGCCCTGCCGCCCGCCATGGCCGGCGCAACGGTTCGAGGCTGCGGTGCGCTCTCTCCCCGCGGGGCTTGTTGCTCCAGGCTGTTCTGATGAGCGCGGGTGTGTGTGTGTGTGTGTTTGGATCGTGACCGTCGCTCCTCCTCGGCCGACAGACCGGACGCGCGCCTCTGTAGCGCGCGCGTGCCTAAATTCAGCTTCATGTGCAGTTAACGGGATTAGCCAGCAATGTCGCAAGATTTCGTGCAGAGTCCCTCCATCAATCGGATCATGGACGAGGGAACACATGAGTTGGGAGACCCGAGTGAGGACCATGCCTGTTTATTGTAATGCAATGTAGTTGACATTTGGCGAGTCACTGTTTGCCTGCCGAAAATGACGGAGTACTGGCAGTTGCAACGCCCCGACACGGAAACAGGATCGTGACGACCAACATCAACGAAACAACCTTCAGGGACACAGTATGAGAGGACCTCAGTTTGTGTTTTGTCACTGGCAGCCGCGCGTCGACACTTCCCCGACTGGTGGCCGCGTCGCGCCCCACGGCGCCAGAAGCGAAGTGCGCATCGGGGCCCTGCGTCGCCCGACGGGGCCGTGGTCCGCCGCGAGCATGCCGGCCACGCGGCTTTGTCTTCCCCCCCCGCCCCAAGATTTCCAGAATTTGGCTGTCGGGTTTCTCCAGCTGGGTCCCAGGGGAAGGCCAGAAGCCATCGTGCCGGCCAGAGAGACCCCCAGGGCGAAAAATCCCGCAGGCTGCGAGGTGAGCCCAATGCTTCCCGAGGAGACCGCGAAGAGGAGACCGCGACGAAGGAAACTGCATTCGAGCTACACCTGAACTGCACTTGAACTACAGTTGGAATTCACCCGCACTGGGAATGATCAGCCATGCTGCTGCGCTCCAAGGCTGTACATCGCTCCAACTACACTTGAACTGCACCTGGGCGACACCTGGACAACATTTGAAGTATACCTCAACCGCACCTGAACTACACTTGACTGGCAACTGACATACACCTGCACTAGGAATGATCCACCACGCTGCTGCGTTCCTACAGGGTACAGCGCTTCAGCTACAAGTGAACTACACCTGAAGTACACTTGAACTGCATCTGACCTGCACTCGAACTACACTTGAACTACACGCGCACTGGGGCTGGTCAGCCATGCTGCTGAAGTACACTTGATCTACACCTGAGCTACACCTGAAGAGGGAATGATCAGACATGCTGCTGCGTTCCAAGACGGTACAGCGCTTGAGCTACATTGGGTTACATTTGATTTACACCTAAACTACACTGGAATTACACTTGAGCCACACCTGAACTGCACATGCTATAAACATGAACTACATGCGAATTAATCCCGAACTGGGAATGATCGGCATGCTGCCACACTTGAACTAGGCTGGAACTACGGTTGAACTCATCTGGAACAACACTTGAACTACATGTGAACCACACTTGAACTCCGCCTGTACCAGACTCGGGCTGATCAGAGATGTTGCTGGGCGCCCTGTCGGCATCGAGCTTGAATTACACTTACACTATACCTGCATTGCACCCGAACTACACCTGCACTACGCTTGCAGTGCACGTGTACTACATTTTGCACTTGGATGTTCAGCAATGCTGCTGCGCTCCCAAGACGGTGCCGTGCTTGCACTACTTTTTGAAATACTCTCGACCTTCGCCTGAACTGCACCTGGGCTACACTTGCACTGCATTTGAACTACATTCGCAACGGGAGTGATCAGTCATGTTGCTGCTTCCCCAGACCGCACAGCGTTTGAACTACACTTGATGTACACTTGAACTACACCTGAGCTACACCTGAACTGCACTCGAATTAAACTTGCATTTCACCTGCACCAAACCTCAGCTACAGCTGCAATGGGAGTGATCAGCCATGCTGCGGCGTTCCAAGAAGGGCGCAGGGTTTGCGCTACACTTGAAGAACTACACTTGGGCCGCACCTGGACTACACCTGAAGTACGCTCGAATTACATTTGACGTACACTTCATTTGAACGCGAATTACATTTGAATTAGAATTGAGCTACACCCGCAATGGGAGTGATCACCCATGCTGCTGCGCTCCAAGACGGTACATCGCTTTAGTCACACCTGTCATACAGTTCCAGTACGCACATCTGAACTGCAAATGAACTACATTTGAATTGCTCCGGGGCTGCACCTAGACTTCCCTTGAATTACACTTGCGACACTTTCCAACCTCCTCATGCTCAATGGGGTTGATCAGCCGTGCTGCTTCGTTACAAGACGGCACAGAGTTTAAACTACACTTCAACTGCACTGAACTACACTTGAGCTAACTTGAACTACACCTGAATTACACCTGAACTACACCTGAATTACAATTTGGCAACACCCGTGATGAGGATGATCAGCCATGCTGTTGCGCTCCAGGGCTGGCGGCACCGATATTAACGTACACTTGAACTACACCTGAACTGCACCTGAATTACTCCTGGCTTGCACCTGAACTTTAACTGAACTACACGTGGCTTAGAATTGAGCTACACCCACAATTGAGGTGGTCCGCCAGGATGCTGCGTTCCAAGACGGTACAGCGCTTGAGCTACACTTGAACTACATTTGAACACTTGACTTACACCCGAACTACACTACTCGAGCTACACGTAAACTACATCTGAATTGCATTTTGAGTAAGTTTGAATTACACCGGCAGGGAGGGTGAGCCGCCATGCTGCTGTGTTGCCAAGACGGCGCAGTGCTTGAACTACACTTGAACTCCACTTGAATTACACCTGATATACACTTGATCTACACCCGAGCTACACCTGAGTTACGCATGACTTACACTTGACCTACATCCGCGGTTTGAGTGATCAGCCATGCTGTTGCGTTCCAAGTCCGGGCAGGGCTTGAGCTACACTTGATTTGCACTTGAACCACACTTGAACTACACCTGAAGTTCACCTGGGTTACATGAACTGCACTTGAGCTACGCGTGAACCATCTTCGTTTAAATTGAACCACATCCAGAACACACCCGCAATTTGAGTGATCACACCGTCCCGAGCGCGTGCAAATGGGCTTCGAAGGGAGCTGGTGGAAAAGGCAGAGAAGAGACCGTAATCGGACAAGTGGGGTAGCACAGGAGGACTTGCCTTCTCCTGGACACCGTGGCAGGTGTTGTCATCCTGGTGGGACAGAGGGAACTCTGGTCGGTGGCCCCGCGGTCGCCCGAGGGAAGGCCGCGTCGATGGCTGGCGTGTTGCAATGGGAGCGTGGACTGTGGATCGTGACCAATGGTGCGACTGGATCCAGAGTGGCGCTTGGCAGGGGGCTCCAGGTGAGAACGAGGTCGAAATGGCTCGCGGGGAAGGGCCGCGCCGAGTGTCCCGCTTGCCTGGCGAAGGTGCGTCAGGTTTTGTCGAGCCACCGAGCCCTAGCCTGCGCAGCAGGAGCAGGTGCCACTCGGACGGGCCGCGCCGTGAGACTTGGTGCAGCCTGACGAGGGGCACGGAAGGCTGGCAAGCGAAGGCCTCGTGGCTCAGGAGCCCGCCGCGGGGGGAGTCGTTGCCGTCGTTCCCCCTGCCGGTCTTTCACGCGAGCCCGCGCGCGCGCGTTCCCGCGCGCGTGGCTCGAAACATGTCTTGCGAGGACCGCGCGAAGCACGCGGCCGAGAAGCAGTGCGCGCGCCTCTCTTGCACGCGCGTCCATCCACCCAGCCCCACATTCACTTGACGGGGCTAAGTTGCAATGTCGCATGACTTCATGAAGAGCCCCTCCGTCAATCAGATCCTGGAGCAGGGAACCCATGCATTCGGAGACCCGAGCTGTGGATCCAAGGATCACCTGGCAGATCACTGGTTGGATCGCGCGGGGGGCCAGGACTGGAATGCCCCGCGGGGCGTGTGGGTGGCTAGGATGGCGTGCTCGGGTGGGTTCGGCGAGCGGGGGCGGGGCTGGAGCGCTCCGTGGGTCAGAGTGGTATTGGCGGGGGGGGGCCGGTTTACAGTGGGGGCCCGACCACAAGACACCTTCCACAAGAAACCCAACCCTGGGACCCCAGGGCGTCCATTGAATTCTTGGCGTCAGAACGTCACGCTTTCCCACGTAACACCATCGACATCCAAGAAGCCCAGGGCACCCTGGAGGCGAGCAGGTTGTTTCTTGGCATGGGTCTCCACTGTACCCCGCAGAGTTCAGTCGATATCAGATGTGACATTCTCGGGGTCCCTTTTTACCTGAGGCCCACGGCTGAGTACGCAGTCCCGTCGTCACCCACAGGCAATCTGGACAGTCCGCCCACGACTCCTTCGAGCTGCCAGTTTGACCATCGGTGCCGCCAGATCAGGCGACAATGGGTGGCCCCGGCCAATTACCATCGTTGCTCGTCATCCTTCTGCTGATCCTCCTCCTCCTCCTCCTTCTTCTCCTCCTCCTCCTCCTCCTCCCCCTCCTCCTCCTCCTCCTCCTCCTCCTCCTCCTCCTCCTCCTTCTCTTCCATTCGTTCCTCAAGGATCGAGGAAGGTCGCTTTTGGATGTTCCAGGCCGTTCTCGGACCCCCAGGGCCCCAGGGTCATCTGGAGGCCTTTTCGGCGGGAGTGGGGAGAAGACGGATGAGGAGGCGGAGGAGGAGGAGGTGGAGGAGGACGAGGGGTTAGAGACCCAGGCACAGGTTTGCCAGCATCTTTCGTTCCAGTAGGCCGGTTTGGGGCCAAGAAAATTTGGCCTTGGGACAAGGGCCCACCGCGTCGACCAAGCTCTCGTCGCGGGCTCCCCGGGGAGGTGGCCAACGCGTATTACCCCAACTGCGCCAGCAAGTCCGTCAGCGGAGTGACCATGGAGCGGTGCGCCGACGGCAACGTCCGCAGCTCCGATGGCTGCATCAAGGTGCCCCCCCTCGGAGTCGACCTCCTGCCCATCCTCCTCCTCCTGCTCCTCCTCCTCCTTCTATCTCCTCCTCCTCGACCTCCCCCTCCGCCTCCTTCCCAGGTGCAGCTCATCGGAATGGGCGGTCACGTGCGTATCTACGCGTCCGACGGGCACATAGGCCCGTCCTGCTTTTGGAGCAGCTCCCTCCTGCTGCTCCTTCCCCGGTTGCCTGTTCTGTGCTTCCCTTGTCCGTCTCATCCCCGCGCGTCCCTCCGCCAGAGGACAGGGATCTCTTGAAGCTCCCCGCGGGACCTCCAGAGGCTTCTGGAGTCTTTCGGAGGCCAGAGCCCTCGTGAGGGTGCCCCGAAAGTCGAAGGATGTTTCAAAACAGTACGTCGTCGATCCTCGCTCCCCTTCCTCCTCCTCCCTCCTCCTCCTCCTCCTCCTCCTCCTCCTCCTCCTCCTGCGCAGGTCTGCCCTACTCGTGGAGCAGCCACATGACCCGCAAGAGCACGTCGCTGACCGCGAAGAAGGACCAGCAGGTGGTGGTGCCTGGCCGAGGAGGCCCCGATCTGCCGAGAGGGGCGCGGTCGGGGCTGCCGATCCGGCCCGAGGCGTGTCAGATATAGTTCGAGATGTCTACAGACGGTATCTGTACACCATCATTCGGCCACGCGAAGAGGGGGCTACAGTCGAGGCGTTGACCCAAGGAACCCTAAATAAGGAACGAGACCCCTTTCTCCCATAAGTTCAATCTCGATGTCCTATGGGAACCTCAGGAAAACCCAAGGCAAACTCTGAAACAATCAAGGAACACCGAGCCCCTCCCCAGCGAAAAGGGTTCCTTCTTCAGCGCCCCGACTGTAGGGGGGGGGGAAGGCTTCTCAGAAGCACCCGTGCTCCTCAGAAGGCGCGGGGGCCTTCTCTACAGATGTATGGCCGGCGCCTTCTAAGAAGCAGTCTCTTTCTAAGAAGCCGCCCACCCTCCACCCTCCCCCTACCCCTTTCTGCGTGCCGCCAAATCATGCCTGGCCATGGCCATTTTGGGCCCTGGGATGGTGTACGGACCCTCCTTGCCTAGACCAATACGGCGTATTCATTGTGCCAGGGCGCAGGGTGGCCCTGGCCGGAGATGGTGGTTTGCAGGCTCCTTGTGCTTGTAGCAGCTGTGTCATTATCCTTACTCAGGACGCTTCGCGTTCCCCGCATCTTGGGCCTTCATTGGGCCCCTCTTGGGGCCCTCTTGATGGGTTCTCTGGAGGCCATCTTGGGGTGCCTTGGGCCATGTTGAGGCCATCTTGGGTGTTCTCGAGGCCTTTCCCGTGTGCTGGAGCTTCTCTCGAGCGATCGTAGCAGGCATCTTTGGCATCTTGGATGCCACGGAGGGTGGATTTGGAGGCACTGAGGCCCCAGAGGTGCGGTGACGAGCTTGTCCCCCAATCCTCAAGCCCCCCCCACCCACCCACCCCTTGCTTTAGGTCGGGCATGTCCTCCTACAGGCGTATTTTGGGCGGAAAATGAAAAATAGTCCAAGCATGTTTTTAAACAATCAGATATTTTGAAATCATCGTTCCCTGAATATGTTTGACTATTTTCGGAAATTCTTCCTGTAGAGGGACAGGCCCGACTTAACCGTTGCTCGTCCCCCCTCCTCCTCCCTCATCCTTAAACGAGATTTGGGCCCCCGGGGGGAGAAGCGAAGTGGGAGAGGAACAGCCAAAAGTAGTGTATACAACCCCTTTCTGGCCCCCTGGCAAGCGGTGGTCAGCGGATCCGACGTCTGGGGCTTATCCACACTCAGACTTACAAAGACTCTCACAAAGCCTCAGGCGATCGCAAAAATGGATCAAGGGGGCGTGGATTAGCGATGGGTCCCGTTCCATGGGAAATCGAAGATTTCCGCCGCCGAGCGAGGCGGCACTGGCCGCATTTTGGGGAGGGCACCTCCCCGGATCCATGGATTTGGCGACCGCGCGCCAAATCCATGGATTGCTAACCCATGTTTGCGCACCCCCGATCAGACTCTCACACAGTCAGACCCACTCACATTGTGCACTCAGACTCACTCATATCCAGACCCAACCATGTTCATACTCACTCTTTCGTAGATTCACCCATACTCCGACTCCCCCACACTCATACCCGCTCATACTCAGACTCACTCACTATGATACTCACTCATGCACAGGCCCACCTTCACACTTGGTCACTCGCACTCAGGCTTACTCATCGAGTACACAGGCCCGTTCATGTTCAGACACGCTCACACGCAGACACACTCATACCCAGACTCGTTCACATCTATACTCAGACCTACACTGCTATCCACTTGCACTCAGCCTCACTCACGCTCATACTCGTCCACAGTCAGACTCGCTCACATTCAGCCGCTCTATACTCGGTTTCTTTCACAATGCACCCAGAGACTCGCCTATCGTCAGATTTACTCGCACCCATGTGCACTCGTATTCGGGCCCATACGTATGCAGACTCGCTCCCACTTGCAATCGTTCATCGTGACCACTGCGACGCCGCAGACGTCGCACTTGGGCCTCCCGAGGGCTTGTCGACCAGAGTGTTCTGCGGGCCTGTTCGCGACCAGGTACCCCAGAACTCTCTCAAGCAGAATGACATTGTTGGTTTGCTTTTGGACGGGGGTCGACGTTGCGTGCCTCTTCTCAGAGCACCGTGATTCTCGCGATGGAGCACGCATCGCGCTTTCCGCGCTCAGATCGCCTGGACCCTTCACACAACACCGCAGTATGGGGTGTCAACGCGTCTCTGGGGGTGTCGGCCTGAAGCGTTCCAAGGACACCGCCGCGCACATCTTGACGGTACCCCTCGGCAGGAATCCGTGTTTCGAAGGTCAGTGGGTTTCTTTCAGAGCCCCGATCACCGTGATGTAGGCGTCGCGCTACACCCATCAGACCTCTTAAGAACACGCGTAAAAGTTCATGGACTCCAGATTGCGTTTACGAGAATCCAGAATCTGGATCGAGCCTGGGCGTTCTCGTGGAGCTCTTTGTATCGTAGAACTGTCGTATCTCTGGAACCGAGTTGCTGCTTAAGCAAACGCTTGGAGCGGACCGCGTTGTTGGGAAGAAGCGTGCATCTTTCTAGGGTGTCCACGATCATCGCAATGTAGCAGGTATAACGCTTGAGCCTCTGAAGGGTTGTCGACCAGGGGTTCCTCATGGGCCCGTTCAAGCCCAGATGCACTCTGAGACCGAATGTTTTTTTGAGGGAGGGACGTGTCTATTTCGAGAGCCCTATGGTCAGCGCGATTCAGCAAGCATCGCACCTTGGGACTCCGAGCGATGAACACAATGGTCGAGGTCGATAAGTGGATGAAGAGGAGGCGAAGCACGAGGAGGAAGGGAGGACAAGGGAGAGGAGGATAGGACAAGGATAATGATGCCTTGGCCACCCAGTACGGCTTCGCAGGCGAGTTGCCGCTGTTCTGTTATATCTCCGCTGTGAGTTCATCCCATGCTTGTGGCGCCGCGATCACCGCGACGCATGAACAGCACACATCGAACGCGGGATTCCCAAGAGTGAGCCGGGGAGTGGGGAGGCCACCCTCGCCATCCTCCTCAATCATCCATCATATATTTGTCATTCTTCATCATCGGGTCTCCTATGCTCTTCTCTTCCAACCCCCGCCTCGGCCCTTCTCTTCGACGCTCCCCCATCAACCCTCGTCCTCGGCCCCTCTCTGAACCCTTCGCAGCCCAGGAAGGACAACGCCAGAGGAGTGATGCATGCACGGGGGGGTCTCCGTGTCAAATACTTGACTGCCCAGAAGGTTGTTATCGATGTTCGCTCCCGTCTTCTCCTGCAAAAGAACCTTAGACGCGCTAACGGTGTGTTGGCTAACGGCGAAGTAGGAAATCTATGTGTAAGAAGGCGTGGTTCGTGGCTAAACCAATTGTAGGAACGCGTGGTCCGTGGTTTCCTACAACTCGCTGTGTCGTTTTCGTTCGATACATCTGCATTCTTGAAATATTGGGAACGGTTCTTTGTGATTTCCTACATTTTGTTTTGCGTGAGCTCGGTGTCACAAAAAGCAAGATTTCCAATCGCACCGTTAACCAAGCACGCCGTCATCGCGGCCTTTGGAATAAAATCAGTCGACCGATTGGGATTTGCGCGGTTGGACGGGCCCTCGGCCAGCAGGCCGCTCCACGCCTTGGAGCGCGTGTGGCTTGGCCGGGACGGCATCGGACCTGGCCGCCGTGAATCTCACCATCCACCAAACCACCCCAACCCAACCCGAAGACCGCAATTTGCCCTCCAAACACATGGAACCCGTACCCCTCCCAACCCGAAATTCGGGCCAAATTCGGGTCTTCGGGTTGGGCTGGGGTGGTCTGGTGGGTAGTCAGGATCGGCCACGATGAGAGGGGGGGGCGCTCCTGAGGTGCAGAAGATGCCCATCGACCGCTGCAGCCCCTCGGTCACGCTCGCGCCGCTCGCAGAGGTCCCGAAGAACAAGAAGCTCCTGCTGCCAACGAGGGTGATCATGTGCACCAAGCCCGGCCGCGAGCTCCCGGAGGGGTTCACGGAGTTGGTCAAGGATCAAATCAGGTGGACCAGCGGCAAAGTTGTCCCTTTTCCCTTGCTCGTCGTGGCCACGGTACGGCACGGCACGGCACGGTACTGTACGCACGACACGGCAGAGCAGCGCGCTGCGGCCGGTGCGGTACTGCGCGGTACAGCAGCCGCGGCCGGTCCGTTTCGGTCCAGGGTGGTTGCCACGATGTTTCCGCACAGCACGGTCAGAGTGGACCAGTATCCGGTACGGTAGCGGTCGTCATGGTTTTTCGAGCCTCATCCTCCTTCGGGTGGGTTCCGCCATTGCTTCCCCTTGCAATTGCCAAGCTTGTGCCCTGCTGGTGGGGAGAGGGGTTGGTGTATCGCCAGGTGGACGAACCAGGGCTACGCCGGCATGAACGCTTACAACAGAATGTACTTCGACAGCGAGAGGCCGCAGCAGACGGACATGCAGATCGAGTTTGACCTGAAGGCCGTGGAGGTGCAGCGCGACGAGCAGTGCGCCACGCAGACCTTCAGCGACATCAAGAACGCGGCCAAGTTCAACGTGAACGGTAGCGCGTGGATGACCATTGTTCTCGTGGCGGACGACATGACGGGCGTGCTCGGCATGTCGACGTTCCCCACCGAGGCTTAAGTCGGGCATGTCCCTCTACAGGAGGAATATTCGAGAATCTTCAAAACATAGGCAGGGGATGATGTTTCTATTACTATCTGATGTTTTGTTTTGCATTGTTTGGCTATTGATTATTTTTCGTCCAACGTTCCCCTGTAGGAGGACATGCCCGACCTAAACCGAGGCGGAGGAGACCGCCAACAACCTGCTCGTGGCCATCTCCGTGCGCGGCCTGCGCCACTGGCAGAAGTTCAGCAGCGAGAGCTGGGATCCCGCCTACGAGGAGGGGCACACGATGACGCACGAAGTAGGCCTCGGTTTGAATGAAGAGAGATGATGGACGAAATTGGTCCTGGACCTCTTTCGCCAATCGTGGGGCTCTATGGGGCCCTCCGACCGTCAACAATGATCAGGGTGAAGGAGTTGTCCCAGCCCAGGCATCCCGTATCTCGATTTTTTCTGCTGCCTGGAGTTCTCGACCCCTCTCTTAGGACCATTTTTGTCACCCCGAGTTGTTTGTTGATGGCTCCGAGGCCCAGAACTGGCTCCGAGGCCCAGAAGAGGTTGCAAACGGCGACAAACAGGCCGCCCCCACTTTTCCCCGGGCGCCAGATGCCTGGCCCCCCTTTTGTAAACAGGCCACGCGCTCGGCGTCTTCCACACGTTCGAGGCGGGCTGCTCCAAGGAGGGGGACCAGGTCCCCGACACCGTGCCCGAGGCCTACCCGCACTACACGTGCCAGACGGGCAAGTCGTGCGGCGACGACGACGACCCCGTGCACAACTTCATGGACTACGTGCCGGACCTCCGGGGAAACACTTCTTAGAAATGAGAATCAGGAGGAAAGAAACACACAGGCACAATTCATCCTCGATTCCCCAGAAAATATGAGAAAGTATGGGAAGTGGGGGGGAAGACAAACCCAGAACATGTGGGAAAATCTGGGGAATCTTTTTATTTGTGTGTATTTATTTGTGTGTCCTGGGGCCCCTTCATAGAAGGCAGGTTTCGCGCCGCGTCGACGCGCATGCGGCCAAGGCTGGCCCAGCGCGGGCGCTTCCGGTGGAACGCCGCCGGTGACCTGGAATCGGCCAGCATCGAGCGATCCGCTCGATCGGAAAGCCGCGATCGCCCAGGGCCGAAGGATGCACGCCACCACAGAAGCCAGAGCGCCGAAGTCGTCACGGCACGAAGTGGCCGCCATGTTTGCCCTTCCCTCGGTCTAGAGCAGAACCGTTGCTCCCCCAGGACTCGTGCATGGCTGGCTTCACCGAGCACCAGAAGAGGAGGGCTTGGTGCATCATGGAGAAGTACAGGCCTACCATCTTCGCCGCGGCGCTGAGGGATGTCTAGTGTCTAGGGAGTGATTTCCGCCTGCACGATCGCTGCTAGCCCAGCCGCTCGGTAGAGACGCTTGTGCCATTGCCGCATTGTCGTTTGCGGAGAGTTCACACAGCTAGCCCATGCCGAGAATAGTATACAGCCAGCCCGTGCCGACGTCCGTGGGGGTCATCGGCTGGTTCCTCTCAGCCGTCCGGACGTCGTCGCCTGGAGGAGGAAAACAGCAAAAGCAACAGCAAAAGTATCAGCATGCTGACCCTCCCCGCGCCGTGAGAACACCGCAGCGGATTTGGGTTTGATAGGTTTCGGCCTCTGGTGTCCCTTAAGGGGGCCCTGGGACCGTCAACACATAACTGAGGATGAGCAGGCGGTTTCAGGAAAGGGGTCCAGGCCTCTGGGGGACGCCTCCCTGTCCCTCGTCCCCTGTGGATTGACCCTCCTCGGCCGGTCTAGTTGACCCCCGCCCCAAGGCGGCCTACTCCCCACCCCAGGTGATCTCCCCTCTCTAGGCTTTCCCCCCTCCCCCATCGGCGTCACCCCAACATGAATACTTATACTGTATGTTCGCCGCCCCCCCAGGGGCATCGCGCGCACCGAGAAATCTTATAGTATCTGCATCGTGGCGGGCGCTTTCTGGCCGCACCGCTCGGGGAACGATCTACTACAAGATGGGCATACTACTTGTTGGGGTCGGACTTGCGCCTCCAGGGAGAATACCTATATATGTATATATATAGAGAGAGAGAGAGAGACAGATCGTACTCGTATGTCTTTGTCCCCCCTCTCCCCCACCCCCTCTCGGGGAGACCTTCCCCCACCCCCGCCTGATCCCCCCCAGCACACGATGTTGCCTCCTCTCCTCCCTCCTCCCCTCAGCACGGGCCCCCGCGCCTCGAGGCTCTGCCCCTCCACCTCCCTCCCTCCCTCCTCCCTCCCCTCCTCCCTACCCTCCCTCCCTCCCTCCCTCCTCCCCTCCCTCCCCTTCTCCCCTCCCTCCTCCCTCCCCTACTCCCTACCCTCCCTCCCTCCCTCCCCCCTCTTTCACAATTACTCAATATGAAGATACTCTCCCTCTTCCCCTGGTGGCGTCCGGGTGATGGCCGCGCACCCTCCGCGTATTGTTTTTTAAAACACAGGATGCCCGGGAAATCCCGGGAAACGACTCTCGCTGAGGCGCCGGCGTCATTTTTTCCCAAAATGCTGCTCTCGTTGAGGCGAGGGCCTCATTTCTGCTCCCGGATCGTTCCGAATCGTGCTCCCGCTGCAGCGTGGGCCTCATTTTCGGATCGGTGTTTGGCCTCCGTCGTTCAGGATGGCGTTCTCGCCCCAGCGCGGGCCTTTTTCTCGCGCGCCCATCCGCCCGCCACCACCGCGCCGCACCACCACCACCACCACCACCACCACCACCACCACCACCACCACCACCACCACCACCACCACCACCAACCACCACCACCACCACCACCACCACCACCACCACCACCACCACCACCACCACCACCACCACCACCACCACCACCACCACCACCACCACCACCACCACCACCACCACCACCACCACCACCACCACCACCACCACCACCACCACCACCACCACCACCACCACCACCACCACCCCACCACCACCACGACGCACGCACGCACGCACACACGTCACGCACGCCACGCCGCACTCGCGCGCGAGCCACATAGCTACCACGCGTCCGCGGATAGAGAAAATCAGCGCCATGGTAAGGGATGGGAGGGAGGGGTAGGACGTCAGATATGACGCGAGCGCACCTAGCTTGCCTCCCTCCCCTCCCTCCCCTCCCCCCTCCACTGCCTCCTGCCCTCCCCTCGCGGCTCAAGGCCCGTGCCGTGGCCGCAGCCGTGTTGCCCCCTGTGCTCTCTCGGCACAGGCCCAGCGCGTCGCTCGCCGTCGGGCCCCCGCGTCATGCAGGCGTGGAGGCGGAGAGGCAGCGGCTCGCCTCCTCCTCCGCCCTCGCCGCCGAGGCAGCCCGCGGCGCCGCCGCCGCCCCGGAGCTCCTGCGGCTCCTGGGCCTCCTCGTCGTCCGCCGCCGCCGCCCTCGCCTCCTCGGAGTCCTGCCGTGGCGCCGTCCGCTGCGGCTTCGGTTCCGCCGCTCCCGGGTGTTCATCGGGGGTGGACAGAACCCCCAACAGTGACACGTCGATTAGTGAATTGTCCGTTTTCCGTTCTCGAGAGGGCGCCGTGGCCGTTATTTTCCACGCTTGCGCCCGCCAGGTTTGGGCCTCAGGTCGTTTTCACTAAACCACGTTTTACTAAAGGGAGGTCTGTCCATCCCCGAGTTCAGGGGCGCGTGTTCCCCCGCTCCCGCCCGGCGCGCGCGCGACGGGGCCGGCCACGCCACGCGCTCGGGGAGCGCTCTGACCCCTGAGCAGCCCGCCCCATCCTGATTTTCCTCCGGCCGCGTCCCTCCTCCCTCCTCCTGCACGGTCTCTGCCGAGCCGCCGGCGTAAAACAGGCTCCCCGCGCCCGCTGTATATTCCAGTCACGTCTGCAGACTGGCCCCGTGTCGCAGCAGTGGTGGCAGGCGCAGGTCCTGCGACCGAGCAGCCTTCGTCTCTCCCTGTTCGACCTTTGCTGGTGTTTTCGGGGCTGCGTACCCTTTGGCCGTTGAACAGAGGCATTCGTGGATTCCCATATGCCAATCTACTTTCAGCGCCTTCCTACTTCAATGATCGATTGGCTTCACCCTTTCCGTCCTCCTGAGGGGGCGGGCGGACACCCAATCTGTTTCCAACGCCTTCCTACTTCATGCTTCTCCCTGTTTTTGTCGACCGATGGGTACTCAGGAGGCCCGACCAAGGCCATCCGTGTCCCTCTCCCGCCTCCTCTCGACGAGCAGCAGCGCCTGCAGTAGCTGCGCACACGCGCGGCCCCCTTTCGTGCTCGTCGGGCGCGTGCGGCCCCCCTCGCTTGCCCCTGTGGGCCGCCCCCGCGCGCACTCTCCCCATTTGTCAAGGTCCAGGGTGCCAGGCGACGGTGCTCTAGCGCTATTGCTCAAGAGCTGCCTCCTCGTCGCGAGCACTGGTTGCTGGAAGCACAGGTCTCCGACAAAATGCCTGGGCTCACCAGGAGTTGACTGCGGCGGACATCAGCGCGCACCCTTGGGCCAGCACATGCGAAGACGCTGTTCAAGTCGGTTCCCTGCCAGAGCACGATCGTCCGCCACTCCCCCACACGCGATTCGCTCCAGGCAGCGGGCTACGGGCAGCCGCCTCACAAGGACTCATGCAGGGCCGCGGAGGGCTCTTCCGATTCAGTGCAGCCTCCCTGCTGCAGATCGCGCGCGGGTTGGATCTGGCTCGTTTTCCAGAGCCAAAAGCGGATGGTTCCACTGTCATAAGTGAGTGCCCTGCAAGCCGCCCGCATGCTCGCACTGCGGGACTATCACGCACGGTGGCCGGCTTCGCAGCGCCAAGACGCGCAAGGCAACCAAGGGTTTTTTGTGTTGGGTGTGCTGGGTAGCATTTGCTCCCAGCACGAGAAGGTCGGCTGTATTGCTTGTTTCGCTCGCGGGCCACATGCGTATTCCGATATTTCCCCTTGCCAGGAAACTAGACCGCTTGATGATATATTGCCTGCACTAGGCCTTCTTCATCGCTGTCATTCTGTTTGCGGCAGACTGCAGGCATTGCACTCGGTCTGTCCAGGTCCTCTGCTTGTGGGGCGCCCCCAATGGGCCTCTTTCTCTGACGGGCTCCCGCCCAGTCTCCAGCTCTCATCTTGCGGCTCAGCTAGCTAAGTCTGCGTTGGGTGTCTGCGTTCGTTATTTGCCAGTACGCATTCGAATTGTTCGTTCTTGCGCTCGTATCTGCTTAGTTTCTGGCCTCGGCTGCTGTTGGCCTGTCATCAGTGGCGCGAGCGGCAGTCTCCTCAATTATGAATTCAAGCTAAGGGCTGCCAGTCCGCCGTCTCCCCCCTCCGGGTCTCCCCCTTCGCCCCCGTGCGTTTTGGCCTCGCGCCGGTCAAGTCGCGGCCAGGCGTGCTCGTTGGAGCCCGTTGCCTTGCGTCGCTGCGCGGCCCCTCTCAGGTGCTCGTTCCCACTTCAGATTCACTTCATTTGGTTGGTGTTGACTGTTCACCCGCGCATTGCTGAATGACTTGCTCGCTGTGGCTCGATAAAGCACAGTCTCGAGCTCGACGTTCATTCTTCTCCCTCTCTCCTCCCAGCTGATGTGTTCGCGCACGCCCGTTGGGCTTTCGAGCCCCCCATGTTTCCCCGCTCGACATGTGACTTCCCATTCGCTTGACTGTCCAGTTTGGCGCGTGTAGATTTCCATCGCGTCAGTTGCCGCCCTGAGTCCCGGGTGCGCCGTCACATCCTCACTCTTCGTGCCTGCCTGGTGGCTGGCTCCTCTTCTTTCTTTTCGTCACCGTCTTCGGAGGGGGCGCGAGCGGCGTGTCCTCGCGGCAGCAGCGCCGCCCGCCCCTGCCGAGCGAGCGCGCCCTGGCGCGGAGCCGGCGCCTCGCAGACCCTGCGTTCCTGCCCCCTCCCCAGACGTCCGATGTCTTGTGTTTGTTAGAGCTGATTTTTTTGACTCGGACGCAGAAAGCGCTTTATGTGGCTTCCAACCCACCCACCCACCCACCCACCAAGTGGATGACATAACGCCCTCCGCTTCGCCCGCCCCCGCTGCAGCAGCGCCCGCTGTGCGGCACGCAGGCATGCTGTTCGTAGTGCGCGCGCAGCGTGTCATGTTGTCTGCCAGCGAACCCACCCACCCACCCACCCACCCACCCACCCACCCACATAACGCGCGTTGTGCGTTTTCAGAAAAAATGTTGCTCTCTTGCAACACGGGGTCCCCAGAAGTGCCGACCCTTTCCCCCAAGGCGGGCGTCTCATCGCCGAGCCGTGCTGTGGATGGTCCCGTGGAGGCCGAGCGAAGGCCCCCCGCGGCAGAAAAAAATAGGATAGAGCGTGTCCGTCGTGTCTTTGCTGGCCCACTGCGAAGGGGTTGGGGTCCCCCTCTGAGGTCGGACCCGCCGTGCGCTTTGGCTGGTTTCCCTACTTCGAATTCTTTTAGTGTCGGGAGCGCACCCGGGAGGACTCAACCAAGCAGGACGGAGATTCGCGTCTCAGAACAGTAGGGTGGCTATGTCCGCAAACGTCTGGCGGATACAGCAACTGTAAGATAAGTCGTCATCGGAGGAACATGACAAGCAGGGCGGAAATGTCCGCCCTAACTACGACATCGCCCAACGTACTGCGAATCCGAAGTCAGGGTTGCCTCGACGGACCCTTCTCCCAGTTCCCCCCTTTTCCAGGCGCTCTCCTCTGAGGTCAGACTTTGTGGCGAAATGGCAACATGACGAAAAATCGTGACCTGAGCCCTCTAACTTATCTTTCTGCTGCATGTTCCGGGCCCCATCGATCTGTGATGGTCTTGGGGCCCGAAGCCGGCCGAAAAACGCCCTGTGTGAAAATTAGCCTGGCGAGTGACCCAACCATGTACAGTTGTGGGTGCCGTCGTTGCGAGTATCGCTTTCGGTGAAGCCCCCGACGGGGCCACGGAACGCGAGAGGGGTGTGCCGAAATGGGTGGGGTTGCCGCTTGCGATCCTGGCCACTGGGGCCTTCGGTGGAGCTCCCTATGGGGCCAGGGGGGTGTGCCGACATGGGGCGGCCGCGTGCGAACATGTCCATTGGATCCTTCGGTGAAGTTCTCTACGGGGCCACGAAGCGTGTATGAGGTGTGTGCTGAAATCGATGAATGGGGCGGACGCACTAGGACTGCGCCATTGGGACCTTCAGTGGGGATCCCTATGGGGCCACGAAGCGTGTGCGGGGTGTGTGCCGAAATTGGTTGGGAGGACGCATGCGGGCTGCGCCACGGGACCTTTGGTGGGGCTCCCTGTGGAGCCACGAAACTTGTGAGGGGTTTGCCGAGATGGGTGGGGCGGACGCATGCGGGCTGCGCCCTTGGGACCTCAGGTGGGGCTCCTTGAGGGGCCACGAAGCGTGTGAGGCGTGTGCCGACATGATTGGGGCGGGCGTGTGTGGACTGTGCCACTGGGGCCTTCGGTGGAGCTCCATATTGGGACACGAAGCCTTTTAGGGGTGTGCCGAAATACGGCTATGCGACGCATGCGCGCTGCGCCGCTGGGGCATTCGGTGGAGATCCCCATTGGGCCAGGAAACGTGTGAGCGGTGTGTCGGAATGGGTCCGTCGGGTCAAGAACAAATCGCGACGGGAGTTGTTTCGCTATTTTCGGCTTCCGGGGGCCCTTCCTAGGCCTCGGGGCCGTCAGCCATGGCTTAAGAAGGAAAACCGGTCCCCGGGACGGGGTCCAGACTTCTGAGGGTCACGTAATGAAAAGAACATGACGTCGAAGGTCTGGGGCCATTGGGGCCTTCGGTGGAGAGCCCTATGGGGCCACTCCACAGTTGGGACAAACTCGCCGCCCTGATCTGGGGTCCTCTGGGCAATCTCCCCCAGCAAGGAGACAAAAAGGTAGAGGTACTTTCGTGCTCGACCCTGTGGTCGTCCCCCCCCTCCCCCCAGATTGAAAGTTGGGTTGGGCCTCGCGGAAGCCCTGGGGGTCGACTTTTTGTTGGTCCTCTCACGCTTGTGCTGGTGAATGGCTTGGGCTAATTGTGAATTTGGGCTAACTTTGAATTTTGATTCCACTTTCTTGTTTATCGACGGTCCCTCTCTCCCTCCCTCCCTCCCTCCTCCCTCCCCCTCCCTCTCTCCCCCTCCCTCCCTCCTCCCCCCTCTTCCCCCCTCCCTCCCTCCCTCCTCCCGCCCCCTGCCTCCCTCCCTCCCTCCCTCCCTGCCTCCTCACCTTTCGCCTGTGGGCG
>CAUYUJ010014905.1:251863-256863 GCA_963575745.1 Prorocentrum cordatum
AGAGAGTGAGAGAGAACAAACGAGAGAGAGAGAGAGAGACAGACAGGCAGGCAGGCAGGCAGACAGACAGACAGAGAGGCAGAGAGAAAGAAAGCGAAAGAGCGAGAGAGAGAGAGAGAGAGAGACTCGAGGGAGCAGCGATCCTTGCGAAACCGCCAAGTGTGCGAGGGCAGGGGGGCGCGAAACCCTGCGATTTCATGTGCATTTTTGGCTGTCTGGGATGGGACGAGAAACGAGGAAGCGCTGCTAACCCTTCACGTGTCTTGCATCTCGTGGGGCCTCTCGAGGGCGCCATGCGGGCCTGCAGGGAGCGTCCCGGGAGCCTCCCCGGAGCCTTCTGGAGCTGCTTTCGTGGATCTCGCGGGCGCCCGCGGCCCGTGGGCCGCACGCCGCACCGGGGGGGGGGGATGATGGTTATGATGGTGTTGGGGTTGATGATGATAATGATGACGCTGTTGATTATGGTGATGATGCTGGTGATGATGCTGCTGCTGATGATGATGGTGGTGGTGATGATGATGGGGATCGCATCCTGGAGGGGACGCCTCGCAAGTCTCCCTGGGCCGTGTCGGGGCTGCCCCGGCGGCTTCCTGGCCCGCTCCAGGCACCTCTCGGGGCCATCCCGGGCCAGTGTCCTTAGAACATAGGCCCGACGTGTTCAGACAGGCCAGACTCCGCCAGAAACGTTCTGAGAGCATTTCGTGGGAACCACAAACAGGTTCCTAGAACAGTGTTCGGTAGGGCTGTAGGCACGCCAGGACGCTTCGCCACTGCTTGGAGGATGAGGAGGAGGAGGAGGAGGAGGAGGAGGAGGAGGAGGAGGAGGAGGAAAAGGGGGAGGAGGAGGAGGAGGAGTCTTGGGAGCCTCTCGAGCCCGTCCTGGGGCCCTCCTCGGGGCCGCCGTGGGCCCCGAGCAGGGAGGGGCGTCTGCCAGGAGCGGCGGGCCCCTGGGCTTCGGTCGGGCATGTCCCCCTACAAGGGGATTCTTGTTTAGTTAGCAGCCGCAAGCGAAAGCGCAAACGGCGAGTCGAGTCAGAGCGGGTCGCACAAAGACGAATTACCTACAGCCGGCGGGGCCTCAGGCATCACCACGGCGGGCAGGGCTGGCGGCTGGCGGGTGGGGGTGCAGGCTGCGGCTGCCGGGAGCTGGGCCAGGGCAAACAGGGGGATGTTGGACGAAAGGTCCACAAAAAGAGCCCCCCCAAATACCCCCAACATGCTCAAGCACGATGGAAAAAGCGCCCCCGGCCCATCTTCTTGGACTGTCTCTGAACATGTCCCCCCTGTGGAGGGACCGGCCCGACTTCACCCTGGGCGCCGGCGGCTGCCCGGCCGGGGGCGCCGGCCCCGCGCGGCGCCACTGGCGGCCCGGCCGCAGGAGGCGGGGCCATAAGGGCGGCGTCGGCGGCCACGTCGGAGGCGGCATCGAGTGCCTCCGCGGCCGCCTGCCTGGGGCCACATGGGCGGCGTCGGCGGCCTCGTCGGGGGCGCCGTCGAGTGCCTCCCCTCCCTCCCGCCCTCCTCGGGGCCGCCTCCGCGCCTTCCTCTGCCCCGGCGCGTCGCGGGGCACTGCGCGCGCTCCGTGCCCCGCGGGTTTTGCTGGGGCGCGCCTGCCGCTGCCGCGCCGCGGCGACAGAGAAGGATTGCAAAAAAAAAACGAAGGATTGCAAAAAAAACCCTTGAACGAAGGATTGCAAAAAAAAAAAACCCTTGAACGAAGGATTGCAAAAAAAACCCTTGAACGAAGGGTTTTTTTTTGCAATCCTTGGTTTCTCGGGGCCCGCTGCCAGCGGGGTTCGACTGCACGCAAGAGCGACCTCTGGGCAAGAGTGACCTCTGGTGCGCGGCTTCTTGCGCGCCGCGGGGGGCCGACACACCAGCGCGCAGGGCGCCACTGCCTCCTCGCGTTCGGCGGTCCGGGGGCCCCAGTGGGCCCGCACCAAGAGTCACTCCGGCGAAAGGTCACTCTTACGTCTGGTCGACGGGTCCTGCGCGTCGACGACCCGCCCGACGTAGCCGGTGGCGGGTCCTTCGGCAGCGGAGGTTGTGACGGCCTGGAGGTTGTCTTGGCCCTTATTGGAGGCCTGGAAGTTGGCACCTACGCCAGCACAGGTGTTGCCTCCACATGGGAAGATGATCCTAGATTTCGGTGTTGGTGGTAATGTTTCGGTCACCTTGGAAGCCATAATATTACCACCATCACCGAGATCGGGATCGTCTTCCCTCGGTGGAGGCACACCACCGATCTTGGTGTTGGTGTCAACCTCTAGGCCTGCGACCTTGAGCCTTGTCGGGGGTCCTCTCAGGCCATCCTGGGCCCCTCCTGGGGCCTCTCGGGCCGTTTGTGGGCTTCTCCTAGGGCCGTCGTCGGCCCTCCGATGGAGCTCTCGTGGGGCCATCCTGGGCCATCTCGGGGCAGTATCGGGGCGCTCGTGGGAGCCTTTTGGGCCCGCGAGCCATCTTGGAGCCACCTTTTGTCAACAAGTCAGAACTCCAGAGACAAGAGGGACGGAGGGGAAAGAGAAGGCTGACGGAATCCTGTTTTGAAGCGTCGCAGAAAAAGACTAGCAAAACAATCGGCTTTCCTGAAGTTTCTGACTGATTTGGCCCCCTCGGATGTCCTCTGTGGGAACTCCGGCGGCCTCTTGGGGCCGCCTTGGGGCCCCTTTCTGGGGGTGGGAGTCCTCTGGGGGAGCCCGGGGCCTCTTCCTATAGGACTGTCTTCGGGCCCTCTTGGAACTGCCGTGGAGCTCGGGGGCCTCCCAGGTTGGGCGCTGCCCACTGGGAATCCATCAGTGGGGGGGAGGGAGAAACGTGCACCCTCCGTGCCCCTTTGGGGCCCCAAAGGGGCCTTCAGGGCCCCTTTGGGGCAAGGGCGGCGTACCTTTTTGTTTGACTCTGAGAACCACTCGGGAGCTCCGGGAGCCTCCGGGGGGAGCAAAAAAAACCCAGGATTGCAAAAAAAACCGAAGGATTGCAAAAAAAACCAGGATTGCAAAAAAAAACCCTGGATTGCAAAAAACGAAGGATTGCAAAAAAACCTTGGGTTTTTTTGCAATCCTTCGGTTTTTTTGCAATCCTTCGGTTTTTTTGCAATCCTTCGGGGGAAACTCCGTGGAGGCATCCGGGAGGGGAGGGGGCCCCGCGGGGCTCCCGGGGGCTCCCGGGGCGCTGCGGCCCCAGGGCTGCGGGGCCGGCCAGGTTTCAAGGCCAGGTTTCAAACAAGAGGAACAAAAAGGAGAGAGGGAGTGAGAAAAGGAGGAGGAGGAGGAGGAGGAGGAGGATAGTGGAGGAAGAGGAGGAGAGGAACAGGAGCAGGGATCATGACACAACGACTCTGGTGCAGAGGAAGGTGGAGCAAACGAGGGGCGGCACCGGGGAAAAGGAAGGGGAGCAAACAGGGTGAGCAGCAGGGCCTGGATGGGGACCCCCCCAAGCAGCACGAGGGAGCCGCAGGATGGGGGGACCCCCCCGGGCAGCGTGGAGGCCTGCACCTCCCCGAGCAGCACCGCGCGCTGGAAGGTGCTGGACGGCGCCTGCTTCCTGGGCACCAGGAACATGCCGTACACGGCCGTGAAGCCTGGGCGGCGGGGAGGAGGAGGAGGAGGAGGAGAAGGATAGGAGGAGGAGGAGGATAGGAGAGAGGATAGGAGGAGGAGGAGGAGGAGGAGAAGGAAGGAGGAGGAGGAGAGGAGGAGGAGGGAGGAGGAGGAGGAGGAGGAGGAGGAGGAGGAGGAGGAGGAGGAGGAGGAGGGCGACGGGCGCCGCCGCCAGCGCGCCCCTGGAGCGCCAGGAGAGGCGCGGCCGAGGGAGACGGAGCGGCGGGCCGTCGGGCCCGCAGCAGGAGGAGCTTCGGGCCTCCCGCGGCCGAGGGCCCGGCGGCGCTCGGGGCAGGCCCGAGGATGGGGCGAGGCCTCTCCCGATAGGGCGACGAGATCTATGCATATCCACTGCTCGGATCCGAGAAATCCGCGCGGACCTCCGAGTTCTTACGTTTGTGTCACTGTCCGTTCCCCCAGCCGTTTGTCCCTCGGGAGAGGGCGACGATATCTATGCATATCCACTGCTCCTGGCCAGGCCCATCCTGGGCCCAGGAGCGGTGTGTATGCCCTCCTGGCTTGGCCAGGGAGGCATATACACCGCTCCTGGGCCCAGGATGGGCCTGGCCAGGAGCAGTGATATGTATAGATATCGTCGCCCTCTCCGCGGACCAACGGCTAGGGGGGACGGAACGACACAAACGTAAAGAACTCGGAGGTCCGCGCGGATTTCTCGGATCGAGCTGGACCCCCCTGGCGGCGCCTCTGGCGCCGCCCCTGGCTCGCTCCGCGCGCCAGGGAGGGGGGGTCCAGCGCCGATCCGAGAAATCCGCGCGGACCTCCGAGTTTTTATGTTTGTGTCATTTTTCCTTCCCCTAACAACGGCATTGGCATAAGCCGTCGGGCGCCCGTGCTGATGTGCTGGATCGGCGATGGGCATCTTTCTGCTGTGCTTTGTTCTTCGAGTCTGCGGGGCCTGCCCAGGGACCAGGGGGGCGCGAGAGCGAAGCTCCACCCAGAAGGGCCGCGGACGTGGCGCTGTCGCCTGGGCCGCCAGCGAGAAGCCCGTCCGCACGCGGGCTTTCGATGAGCGGCGACGCCAACAGAAAAAAAAAACTGCATACAGTCGGGGCGTTGACCTAAGGAACCTTAAATGAGGAACGAGGCCCCTCCTTTCCCATAAGTTAAACTTCGATTCCCCATCGAAAACCTTGGGAAAACCTGAGGGAAGCTGTGAAACTATCACGGAACACGGAGCCCCTCCCCAACGAAAAGGGTTCCTGCTTCAGGACCCCTACTGTATAGGAATACGTGGGGCCGATGGGTCAGCGTCGCGCATTAGGCGCGCTCCACGCGAGGTGGCACGCCGGCGCCATCGGTCGCACGACCACCAGCCAGCCGAAACGGGATGGTGACAATGGCTCGACCCCGATGAAGCCGTCCACATCGGGGCAACCGACG
>CAUYUJ010014905.1:264363-274179 GCA_963575745.1 Prorocentrum cordatum
GGGAAGTGAAAGGAACGCATGGCAGGAGTGCAAAGAGGAATGAGGCGGCAGAAGAGGAAGAGTAGGAAGCGTGCGTGTAGCATTTCGCCCAAAAAACCTACGCGTGCTAAACATCACCCCCGGAGCCCTGATGAGCCTGCACCCGATGACTTCTCCTCGGGAGACATCCTTTCTGTCTCCTAGCCGCACTCACACCAGACCTAAAGTCGAGGAGACCGCGAACAGTCAGACACTCCGCCGGTGTCGATCTGGGAACGGCGATCCTGGAAGCCCGCGACCTTGTTCAGCAGAAGGCTGGCAATGCCAGCTGGCGAGTGCGGCAACAAGTTCGACGTGTGGGCCAGCCGGCCAAAGTCCTCGTTCGCCAGGACGTAGACCTAGGGCTCCCAACTTCGCGCTTCGCGCTCCGCGAAACGCGAAGCGCGAATAACTTCGCGCCCTCGCGCCGCCCCCCCAAAGGGAGAAAAGGAGGACGAGGAGGAGGGGGGAGAAAGAACGAGGACCGCGAAGCGCGAATAACTTCGCGCCCTCGTGGGAGCCCTTGTAGACCGTGTCGCTGCGCTCGAGGCGCGTCTCCTTCGGGGGGGTCGTCCACACGAAGCCGCCGTTGCCCAGCGAGGTGCTCCCGTGGCAGCTCCTGCAGATGCCCAGGCTAGGGCTCCCAACTTCGCGCTTCGCGCTCCGCGAAGCGCGAAGCGCGAACAACTTCGCGCCCTCGCGCCGCCCCCCCAAAGGGAGAAAAGGAGGACGAGGAGGAGGGGGAGAAGGAACGAGGACCGCGAAGCGCGAAGCGCGAATAACTTCGCGCCCTCGTGGGAGCCCTTGCCCAGGAGTATGGCAGGGTGCATGGCATCGAACAGGCGCGCGCAGAACAGGTCCCCGCACGTCTGCCCGGCGCACTCCGGCCAGAGCTTCACGAGCCAGATGAGTTCGGCGAGCTCGCCCGCGCGCGTGGCCTCGGCCCTGTGCGTGACGAGCGCCTCCATCACCTCGAGGATGCCGGGCGTGTGGAAGCTGCGCGCGAAAAGGGCGCCCAGCACCTGCGGGGCGAAGGCCCGGCCCGAGGCGAAGCGCGGGTCGAGGTGCGCCGGCTCGGGCTCGCCTGGGAGCCAGTCCAGGCCGCGCCTGAACCCCGCCTAACGCGGGTGTTGGGGCGAGGGGGCCTCCTCCTCCTCCTCCTCCTCCTCCTCCTCCTCCTCCTCTCCCCCTCCTCCTCCTCCACTCCTCCTTTTTGACGTTGGCCATACATGAAGCGCGACGTCCTCCTCCTTCTCCTCAGTCGCGGGAACTCTTTTCCCGTCCTCGTCGCTCCCGTGGTGAGCAACGCAATCGCTCCGCGCCCTCGGGCGCGCGCCCGCGCTGGCCGCGCTGGGCGCCTCGCGGTCGGCTGTGAGCCAACACGGCGACCAGCACGTCGCCGTTGCCGTCGCCGCAGCCGTCCATTGGGGCGTCCTCGACTCTGGTGGTGAACGCGTCGCGCTCGTTGATCTCCGGCACGAGACCGGTCCACAACCAGTATATCACATCGATCACCACAACATTCGTCATGCACAAGGTTTCGAACCGTCGCCCGGCAACGTGTGCGTCCTGCCTTTGCCATCCACTCGTCGCCCTGGTTAGCGGCTGCCATCATGGAGGCCGTGTCCGTCCAGCTGGTGCTCAACTCGAACTCGCATTCTGGAGCACTCGTCCGGTAGACGTCCACGGCAATGCCTCATGTACAGTTTTCCACTCTCCACGCGCGACGCACCTCAGTGCGTCTCGTAGTACTGATCCTTTCGCGAGGCCGTCGGCACAGCAATCGCGTGTGTCTATCCGCCACAATTTCTTCAGTATCATTATGTCCAGTAGCTTTCTGAACCATTGTGCGTGGTATAGCGCGTGACGCTCGGCAGGAATTTGAACTTGTTCGGCCGTAGTGCCACTGTATACACTCTGAGCGTGAGTCGGCTTGAGGCTGTTCTCGCTCCCGCCCACCATATCACACAACTGCCTCGCAGTGAGTTCTCCATCTTGAACCTCGGACAGGAAGCCAGCCAATAACAGCAAATAATCACAGCAATCCGAAAACTGACAAAGTTCAGCTCCCCAGGTCGATCGCGCAACATGAGCTTGCTTCCTCGCATAATATTCCATCGCGTTGCACGTCCCTCCGATCTTGTGCTTGGTCTCGATCAGAAGGTGCACAGCCCCGCGCTTGGCCAGCCCCTCGTCGCCCGGTTCCCGTCGGAAAGCCGCATCCCCAACTGCCGCAAGCTTCGCGGGCAACTCCAATCCCTGCGCCAGCAGAGACAGGAGCGTTCCTTCATGCACTTCAGCAAAATATTAATATTCCTGATGCGTCCGACCGCGGGTGCCTTCCCATGTCGCTGAAGGGCAGCCGCATATATACATAGATCGACCCTCGTCATGAAACACCAAGCGATAGCGCCCAACAGCGAGGGATAGAGCTTCACGTGCTTCTCCGGTGCATTATCGTCGTCACTCTTGCCTTGCAGCTTCTTCTCATCAATGCAATTCAAGTTCTTGATGCGCTCGACCTGACCCACCTCGACACTCATGTCCTCGAGCTGTCTGTGGCGAAGTCCACAGTGGGCGAAATTCCGCTCACTCATAGTCATCTTGCCGAACACTGCCTCCAAGGCTGCGAAAAGATCGCCGGTAGCTTAGTCAGTGCCGGCGCACTTCAAATCGCCCAGGCGCGTGGAAGCCACCATCGCCAAAACTTTCTCGATCTGCTTCAACCAGAGTGGAGGGTCTTCATGAGTTGGTCGTAGACCGCGCGACAGTAGCACCTCCAGCGTTGGGTCGAAGCCCTCGAAGCCTTCCACTTCACGCAACAGCTCGGCCGCTCCTTCGGCAACGCGAAGCATGCACCTCTGATCGGCTCGTTGAGCAACTTCGCGACCTCCTCGAAAGTCATTCCCTGGAGAGAAGCCGAAGAAATATCTGCGCGACCTAACTTCCACTGATGTTGCGCCGCCAGGGTGCCCACCATTCTCTGCCCCCATCTGGTGCTCGTCGCGGTGGACGCCTTGACCTCGTCTTTGCGCCTGTCCTTGAACCCGCAGGCGGTGAGTCGGCAGAGAATAATCCTCGCCATCGTACCATCTGCTGCTTGTGTCCACTTCCACTTGTCGACCCACTTCGCGTCTATGAGGTTCCTGGCTAATTTTCGCCCTCTCCTCGACATCGCCGTGAACCCAGCCCAATGTCGCAGTTCTTTGATACGTGCTGCGCGAACTGCCTCTCGATGTTCGATCTTCTCGGCTGGGGTCAACAGGCCGACGTCTCTCTCGATGACTGCTTTAGCCGGGCCATCATCGCAGATGCTAAGAACGACAACGTCGTCTTCATGTTCGAGATCTCCAATGATCCGTGGCTCGCAAAGCATCTTCCAGGCCTCCGCTGCGAAGCCAATATGCATAACTGTCTCGGGCTGCAGAGACTCAATCACCTCGTCGGAGATCTAGCCGTAATTCGTGTCCTGCGCAACCCAAGCTTCCGTAATGTCGTAGTCCTTGATGACCTCGCTCCGGTCGATCACTGACGCGTCTGGCTCCTCGGTGAGGTAACAGATCATGCCCATGAAGTTATCATCATCCGTCTCCGCGGGAATCCCACTGAACTCCATAGGTATCGCCCACAACGCTTCCCCGCTGAAAAGGTCGTTCTCCAGTTCTACCTCCTCTGCCGGCTGTTCTCCATCTGCTGTCGCTGCCGGAGTCTCTTGAGGATCTGGAAGACCAGGAGGTAGTTCTGGCGGGTCATCTTCCAGTCTCTGGGCGATGTGTTTTCTGGGATTCTCCGAAGCTTGCGATCCTGCTGAACGAGGTATTTTACCTATCGGTCGGTGTTGCCTCCTCTACGCATCGACTCTGGGTAGGTGCGGCTCTCCGACGCGTGGTATCTGTGGCGCATGTTCTTGTATCGCGTCCAACACGTCGGGCTCTACCGTCAGGAACTGCATGAAATAATAAGAGCCCCACTCTTTCTCCCCGAAGATGTGGCGAAGACTAAGATGTTCAGTTGCGGCACCTTCTCCGCAAACACATCGCCTCCACTCCAGAATCTCCCTTGTCTTGCCGCCTTGCGGTCCACCAGCACACCGTATAATACTCGAAGTCGTGGAGACCAGGCAATGTAAGCGACTTCCTACCAACTCGAGCTGCCACGCATCCATTGATATGCAAACCACACGAAGCCACTTGCAACATAGCCGCTACGACAATAGGGTATCTCCTCGACGCGCGCGTCAGCGCCCATCGCGCCGAGGTGCTCGCCCAGCCCAAGTGCTCGAATCCTTCTCCGATGTTGTGCGCGAAGTCCAACAATAAAACGGCGGGGTCGCTCTCGACAGTCATGAAGGACACCGCGTACCTATACAGAATCGCACGTCGTACATCTTGTGCGTTAACGATCAAATCTCTTCCTTAACAGTGTATTGTGATCGTGCCCGTCTCCGGCGCTGCCGCCGATGCGACCTTGGCCGTCCCTTCTGGTTGGGCACGTCCTTCGGCGCCATGGCCTGCTTATAGAAGTCCACAAGGTCGCCAACTTCCAACTGTAGATCTTCGGTCACCGGCGCCGTTTTTGCTCCCGCTGCTCGCTCTGCCCTGGCCTGGGCGGTCGCGTCGATGATAGGTGCTGCAGCTATGCCGCGAAGCCTTGGAGTGTATCTGAACGTAGCCAGCCCAGCTTCATCCTCGATCTCCTGGGCGCCGCTCCTGTCGAAATCTCTGAGCATCAACGGCGCTCGTCCGTACAGCGTCTTGTGTGGCGTGCCCTCGCCGATGGTCAAGAGGGCGTTCTTGGCGAACGCGGCCTCGGCCAGCTTTCTGGTGAACGGGATCTTGATCCCAAGCTCTCTGAGCGCGGTGTCGATAAGATGAAATTGCTCCCTCAAGATATTTTGATGTCGTTCAACGATTTGCGCATGTTGTCCTGGTGTTTTGAGCTTCCGCGTTGTTCCCATGCGTCCCAGGGCAACACCAGCTTCGTCAGACGCCATAGCTCCTTCACCGTCAACTGTCAGAACCACCATCGGGCCGAACATTTGTATCCAGCCCGTCCAGATGAAGTCCAACAGCGTCTCTATCGTCTTGTCTGCCAACTCGCGGGTCACCGAGAACCTGATACATCCATTACAAAAGTGACCAACCACACGACGTTCATATAATAACAAATCCAGCTGAACCTCGTCGTTGAACTGCATGCTCAGCTTGATCGTCGTGGTCGCCTTGGTGCCACTCTTCATCCATAACCGGCACACCCGGCAGGTGTCGACAATGTCGTCCACGAGCTGCAACGCCTTCGGCGGTACGCCTCTGACCTTCAGCATCCTCTTCATCGCTTTCTTGTTGGCGTGAAACCAGCGCAGATGTAGCCGTCGCAACACCCTGCGTGATACCGACTCATTGTTACCGAAGAGTGCTCGCCTCGCCGGACCCAGGTCCCAACTAGACCAATCTGCGTCCATGCCTTGATCTGCCTCTGGGGGTGCTGGAAGATCTGGTACCGGCTGTCGTTCACTCCCATCCGGAACTGGCGCCGGCGGTGAACCGTCAACCTGGTCACCGCCGGGAACCTCGTAGAGCTCGTTGCACGCGTAAGAGTGCCCAGAATCGAAGAAGAGAACTTCACAGAAGATATTCTTAAAATCTTCAGTTTTGCATTTTTGATGTCAAATCCGGAACATCTGACGCATCCATAGCTCCGTCAGGTCTTGGTGCTTCTGCCCCTGGAGCTGGATAAGTAGCTGCTGCTCGTGGCTGTCGGCGTCCTCCTCTGGCTGGTCTCGGCCCAACCTCGGTGGCCCACCGACACTGTCCTCCTCGGCATCGCCATCATCATCATCATCATCATCATCATCATCATCATCATCATCATCATCATCAGCAGCAGCAGCAGCAGCAGCATCGTCATTACCAGCATCACCGGCATCATCAGCATCAGCACCAGCAGTATCGCACTCACCATCATAAGTATCATCATCATCCGCATCAGCATGACCATCATCGTCATCATCATGGGCAGTATCACCATCATCATCGCCCTCCTCATCATACTCATCATCAGCATCAATATCGTCATTATCAGAATCATCACCATTGTCATCATCATCAGCATCGCATTCACCGCAATGCTCATCCTCGTCATCATCATCAGCATCATCATCAGCATGACCATCATCATCAGCATCAGCAGCATCACCAGCAGCAGCACCATCATCATCAACATCATCAACATCGCCAATATCGCCATCAGCATCGTCAGCATCATCATCATCAAACCCATCATCCCCATCAACATCAACATCGTCAGCGTCATCAGCATTACCGTCATCATCACCATCATCATCATCATCATCAGCAGCAGCAGCAGCATCGTCATCCTTTTGTGACGTTGGCCATAAAAAAAAGGTTAACCTCCTCCTCCACAGTCTTGACATTGGTTTGAAGCGTGACCTCCTCCTCCTCCTCCTGGTCCTCCTCCTAATCCTCTTCATCGTCCTCCTCCTCCTCCTCCTCCTCCTCCTCCTCCTCCTCCTCCCCTTCCTCCTCCTCCTCCTCCTCCTTCTCCTCCTCCTCCTCCTCCTCCTCCTCCTCCTCCTCCTCCTCCTCCCCCTCCTCCTCCTTTCAGACGTTGGCCATACATGAAGGGCGACCTCCTCCCCCTCCTCCTCCGTTTCGACGTTGGTTTGAAGCGGTCCTCCTCCTCCTCCTGCTCCTCCTCCTCCTCCTTCGTTATGACGTTGGCCACACATGAAGCGCGACCTCCTCCTCCTGCTCCTCCTGCTCCTCCTGCTCCTCCTCCTCGCTCCTCCTCCTCCTCCTCCTCCTCCTCCTCCTCCTCCTCCTCCTCCTCCTCCTCCTCCTTCTTGATCCGTAGCCATTTTGGCTCAAGCCTGCTTTGGGCGCCAGGCGGGCTGTTGCTGCCCCCTGCCGCGGCTCGGGCGATGGCGGCGGTCCTTCCCCTTGTCGGGGAGCAGGCGGCGTTGCTTGCGCCGCTGGTCAGGGCGGCAGCTGCTGGGGCTGCTGAAGGCGGAGGCGGGCGGCAGGTGGTGGCCGCCGCTGTCGCTTCGGCCCTTCGCGTGGGCGCTGGGCTTCCGAGGCCCGCGCCTGGCTTCCGAGGTGGACGAGGAGGTGGCGGCGAGGGAGCAGCTTGGAAGGCCCCACCTGACCGAGTAGGTGCGGGCGGGCCACGAAGGCGTAGTGGCTCGGCCCTCTGGGGCTAGTCGCGCCTTCCGCGGCTGGGCCCAGCACGCCGATTTCGGCGCAGGGCCGCAGGTGGCGCCCGCCACGGCCGGCGAAGCCCGGCGCCGGGCGCGTGGCCGCCGTCGTGGGGCTGGCGATGCAGCGTCGGCTTCCACCACTGACGACCTGGAGGACGACAAGGAGGAGCTGAAGGAGAAGGTCTCATTGCACCCTTGCGCTCAGCCGATGGGGGAGCTGATGAAGAAGAACTTCAAGTGCGCCCCTGGATGCCAGGCCACCCTGGAGGTCAAGGCGGTGGGGTCGGCCATTGACGAGGTGGCCCTAGAGAACACTCGGCTGTGCATGGGGGAGACCAAGTGCGACTCTGAGAAGCTCGTCGTGAAGGACTCCAGCGAGACGGCCCAGGAGCAGCTCGACGGGGACGTGGACTCGGAGCTGCCGAAGGAGGCGTCCCTCAAGGTCCAGGTCGGGAGGAAGGCTGCTGACCTCGACCCGCACCTGGCCCAGGACGGCCTGGCCCGCGTCGTGACGGCCGCCAGAAAGTACGATGTCATGCAGCAGGCGGCCTTCGGCGTCCAGCAGGCTAAGAACGCCTTGGCGCAGGCGGAGGCTTGCTTCGACGCGGCCGTTGATGATGCTGTCGACGCTGCCTCGGGCATGGAGGAGGACGTGCGCACGGCGTTCATGGTGAAGCCCGGCCTCCCGCCCTAGAGGGTGGCCTGGCTGCGAGTGCCGCGGAGGCTCGTGCCCTCCTGTGGCACTCCTGATGCGGTGCGGAGGCCCGTGTTCCTCCTGCGCCCTGCCCGGCGGACGGAGGCCCGTGTTCCTCCGCCGCCAGGGCCGTGTCGCGCGGAGGCTCGTGCTCCTCCTGCTCCTCCTGCTCCTCCTGCTCCTCCTGCTCCTCCTCCTCGCTCCTCCTCCTCCTCCTCCTCCTCCTCCTCCTCCTCCTCCTCCTCCTCCTCCTCCTTGATCCTCCTCCTCCTCCTTGATCCTCCTCCTACTCCTCCTCCTCCTTGATCCTCCTGCGCCGTGAAGTGCAGTCGCGGAGGCTCGTGCTCCTCCCGCGACTGGGGCCCCTGGGGCTGCGGAGGCCCGTGTTCCTCCCGCGGCCGCGTGAGCGGCATGCAGCAGAGTCCAGCAGAGTCCTCCTCCTCCTCCTCCTCCTCCTCTCCTCCATCCTCCTCCTTGACGTTGTCCATACATGGAAAGGCGACCTCCTTCCTCCTCCTTCGTTATGACGTTGGTTGAAGCGTGGAACCCTACTCCTCCTCCTGTTTCCTGCGCCGGCTCCATCCTCCTCCTCCTCACTCCTCCTCCTCCTCCTCCTCCTCTCCTCCTCCTTTGTGTGATTGGCCATACATGAAGCGCGGCCTCCACCTCTCCTCCTCCTCCCTCCTCCTCCAGATCCTCCTGAGCCGCCTCCTCCTCCTCCTCCTCCCTTCACTCATCAACCCCCTCCCCCTCCTGCTCTTGATGTTTTCATAGGCATGAAGCACGACCTCCTCCTCATCCTCCTCATCCTCCTCTTCCTCATCCTCCTCCTCCTCATCCTCCTCCTCCTCCTCATCTCCTCTTGTTATTATTCTCCTCTTCATCTTCCTGCTCCTGCTCCTCCTCCTCCTTTTTGACGTTGGCCATACATGAAGCGCGACCTCCACCTCCTCCTCCAGCTCCTCCTCCACCTTGTTGTTGGCGTTGGCCATACATGAAGCGCGACCTCCTCCTCCTCCTCCTCCTCCTCCTCCTAGTCCTCCTCCTTTTTGATATTGGCCATACATGAAGCGCGACCTCCTCCTCCTCCTCCGCCTCCGCCTCCTTGTTGACGTTGGCCATGCATGAAGCGCGACCTCCTCCTCCTCCTCATCCTCCTCTTCCACCTCCTCCTCCTTTTTGACGTTGGCCATACATGAAACGCGACCTCCTCCTCCTCCTTATCCGCCTCCTCCTCCTCGTCCTGCCCCATTCCTCTTCCTTTTAAATAATTTCCCCCTGTCGCACCCCGAGGTCAGCTTTTAGGGCGGGCCTGGCGTTTCGCCGGGGACTTTATGTATGACCCTGAAGCTTGACAATGGGCAACATATTCACCGATGGAGGGCGTTTTTTTTTATGTGGCTCTCGCCCTAGCGCCGCGCACATTCGTTTCAAACTTTTGCCAGAGTTCCACGGATTCCCATGATCAGCGTACCGGAAATAGTGTTTTGGAAGGGTTCAGGACTATGAGGGTGCAGCAGTTACGCTGATTCTCGGCCTTGAACTCCAAATAGCGTTCTGGAACGATTCTGGATCGTCAAGACGCAACAATCAGGTTGATCCGTAGCGTTGGAAACCCGGGAACCATCTTTCGGCATGCTAACGATTGTCTTCCAACGAGGCAGTTCCCTCTGTGGGAATGAGCCGTCGCAGGGGCCTATGAGGGGGGAGCTTGGAGGGAGGATGTATTCAAACATTTTCGATATCTCTTGTATTTGCACTGGCCCTCGTCCTCCTCCTCCTCCTCCTCCTCCTCCTCCTCCTCCTCCTCCTCCTCCTCCTCCTCCTCCTCTTTCTTCACCTCCTTTTGATGTTGGACATACACGAAGCGCGACATCCTCCTCCTCCT
>CAUYUJ010014905.1:274279-329279 GCA_963575745.1 Prorocentrum cordatum
CGACCTCCTCCTCCTCCTCCTCCTCCTGCTCCTGCTCCTCCTCCTCCTCCTCCTCCTCCCCTCCTCCTCTTTGACGTTGGCCATACATAGAAGCGTAACCTCCTCCTCCTCCTCCTCTTCCTCCTCCTCCTCTTTGACGTTGGCCATACATGAAGCGCGACCTCCTCCTCCTCCTCCTCCTCCTCCTCCTCCTCTCCTCCTCCTCCTCCTCCTCCCTCCTCCTCCTCCTCCTCCTCCTCCTCCTCCTCCTCCTCCTCCCCCTCCTTGACGTTGGCCATACATGAAACGCGACCTCCTTCTCCTCCTCCTCCTCCTGGCCTGGCGCTGGGGCGTGGCCAGCGTGGGCGTCCGCCGCACCTCCTCCGCAGGCCCCTTCTCGCGGGGCAGTAGCCGGAAGCTCCGGGCGCGCCGGAACTCGAAGACCATGTCGCAGGTCGGCGGCGCCAGCTGGCTGACGATCCTGTACAGGGTGACTACGTCGGAGTCCAGCAGGGCGGCGGAGGACTCGCTCGCCGCGGTGTGCTGGCCATGGCCGAGGCAGACGACGATGCTGGACTTCGCTATCCCGGCGGTCAGGAGGTTGCCCCTGTCGCTGATGCTGCCAATGAGCACGGCCAGCTCGTCGTCCGTCTTGGGCGCCCGAGTTATCCGGGGTAACTCGGGTCCGGGGTAACTCGGGTTTGGACTCCCGAAAAAGGAACCCGAGTTAGCCCTGACCCGAGTTACCCCTGATGATTCGGGGCTCTGGACGCCCGAGTTATCCGGGGTAACTCGGGTCCGGGGTAACTCGGGCTTGGATTCCCGAAAAACGAACCCGAGTTAGCCCTGACCCGAGTTACCCCTGATGATTCGGGGCTCTGACAGCTCGTCGTCCGTCTGCAGCTCCAGTACATCCAACACCTCCGCGGGGGGCATCTCCGGGCACAGCACGATCGCCGGCATCCGGAAGGGCAGGAACGGCGCGCTGCGCTCGGGCACGAAGGCCACCAGGTGGCTCCACGAGCCCGCGCCCGCCAGCACCAGGCGGAACTTGCGGGAGTAGGCTCTCTCCTTTCGGGTCGGGCGAAAGGGGGGGGATAGCAAAGGGGGGGGTTGAGAATCAGCTCACGTAGCTGATTTTCCCGGCGCCTCCTGGCGCCGGAGGCGGCCATGTATCGAGGAATGGGCCCCTCGGTGAGGCCGAAACTAGCTGCAGGCAGCAAATTTCGTAACCCCCCCTTTCCCAATCCCCCCCTTTCGCCCGGCCCGATCCTTGACTTCGCCGCGCCGATACGCCACGCGCAACTCGTAGCGTGTTGACCCGGAGCTCAGCACGGGGATCGAAAACGCACGCTTCGTGCGAGGTGCTCGCCCAAACGCGGGCCAGCACACCGAGCCAGCACCCGGCGTATCGACGCGGACGCTCTGAACACCGCACGTGCTGCGTTTTCAGCAGGGGCGCATCGGGGCAGCCGAGCTCCTGGATGCGGTGCGCCCGGTCTGCCTGCATCCTGATCAGGCTCTGGTCGCCGAGCCTGCGCGGGAAGCGCCGCTGCCTCTGCAGCATGGGCGCGTCGGGGCGGTGCTCGCTCGCTCTGCCCTCGCCGGGGCCCGCGCCTTCCAGCGCCACCGCGCCCGCCTCTTCCCAGGTCTGAGTCCCCCCGCACCTGGGCGTGGGGTGGCCCTGCTGGGTGCGCCAAGAGAGCTGCTCCCTCGTGGCCGCGGCGCCCTCGCGCTTGGACACGGCCATCTGGCTACGCGAGAATGCTTCCGCCCAGTCTGCGGGTCAGGCTGGCGATGCCGTGGAGCATGAGCTCATCCTGCGCGAGGGCAAAGAAGACGACGCCTCTGCCGACGACCTCCAGGCTCGTGAGCGGCCTCAGCACCACCAAGCCCCCTACCTGCGCCGCGGAGATGCAGACGCCCTTCCGCTAGGGCTCCCAACTTCGCGCTTCGCGCTCCGCGAAGCGCGAAGCGCGAATAACTTCGCGCTCTCGCGCCGCCCCCCCAAAGGGAGAAAAGGAGGACGAGGAGGAGGGGGAGGAGAAACGAGGACCGCGAAGCGCGAAGCGCGAATAACTTCGCGCCCTCGGGGGAGCCCTTGAGGTAGGCCTGCTCCACGAACTCGCAGACGGGTGGGCCCCAGAACTCGGCCTCTGGCAGAAGCCCGTACACCTCGTGGCCCTGCCCGTCGGCGTAGGCCCGCAGCCACGGGTACTTCCTGAGCACCGGGGCCTCGATCGCCGCCTCCCCCGTCGTCACCATGAGGTTGGCGAGCAGCGTGCTGAGGCCCCTTGGTGTGGGTCGACTGCCAGAGGATGCCGCTCTTCATCTCCACCACGGAGAAGCAGTGCTGGGGGCGCAGGCCCACGCTCCGCGCCCTGCTCTTCGACGTCTGGGCCAAGAGCATCACCATCACCCGGGCACGCGGGTAGAGCATCGAGACGTTCACGGCCCGCAGGATGTTCTCGTTGTCCTCCCGAACGGGGTCCGGGACGCCCGTGGTGTTGGCCATCACGAACACCAGGTGCGCCGAGTCGCAGCGGCAGCGTGCGAGATCCTGAGGGCTCAGGGGCGACCCGTCGAGGCACTTCACGCAGTGCCTCGTCTCCCGGTCGAGGGCCGCGTTCAGAAGGCCCTTCACTTTGATGACCCTCTCGGCCCCCAGGGTCAGCACCACCAGCTCTGGCCAGGTGTTCCTGTAGGACTCGTGGAAGAGCTCCTCGAGGAAGGCGAGCAGGAAGGTCTCGTCTATCTGGTGCACGCCGCCGCCGAGGAGCACCACGTGGGCCTTCCCGTAGCTCTTGCGGAAGCTGCCTGCGCCCTGGCGCTCCTGCGCCATGATGCTCAGCAGGTTCCCAAGCTGCAGGGTGAACACCGTGACGCCCGACAGCATGCAAACTATCATCACCGCCTTCGAGGGCAGCGTCTTGGGAGAGTAGTCCCCGAACCCAACAGTACACACTGTCTCGATCAGCCAGTAGATCAGCAGAAACAGGTCAATGTAGCCCATGTTTGTCTCGATCCGCCCGTCTCGCAGATCCACGGGATCCCCCAGCACCTCGAGCAACAGTATCAAGCTGGCGGCGCACACGATAAAGCAGAAGCTCTTGAGGCCGAAGTTCAGCCCCAGCCTCCTGATCTCTTGATCTCCTGATCTGCTGGCCGCCCCCAGGGCCTGCAGCTGCTGCCACGCCTGCAGCACCACCACGCTCTGGAGGAACTTCGGCGAGAGCCAGCCGTCCGGCGAGGGCGCCAGGGCGCTCTGGAGCATGTGAGGCACCGTCAGGACATCCACGATCGCCCAGACACCAAACATGCGCGGGAGCTTGAATTCGTTCTGAACTCCTCGGACCAGGGCGTGGAATGCACAGTAAGCGCCACCCAGAGCTTCCACGAGCCTCAGCAGCACCGCCTGCGGCGCCCGCACGTACGTGTCGGACACGAAGATCGCCACCTCGGCCATGGAGAATGCGATCTGCAGGGCGTTGACCCAGAACATGAAATCTGGGATGCGCGGCTGCGGGTGCATCGAGCAGCCGATGTACGTCACCGCGAACCGATGTAGGCGTCCTCCGACAAAGCATCTGTAAATACGCCCCAGCGCGTTTTGCCGCCGGTGACGACAGGGGGACAAAAAGTGGCATAAACATTGAAAACTGAAGGATTGCAGGATTGCAAAAAAAAACCCTTCGGATTGCAAACAAGGAGTGCAGGGTTTTTTTTTTTGCAATCCTTTTTTGCAATCATTCGTTTTTTTTTGCAATCCCTTTTTGAAATCCGAGGTTCGCGCGGATTTCTCGGATCGGCGGTGGGCGCCATGCCTGCCAGCGCCAACGTCGGGACCACCAGGAAGGGCCAGAGTGCGTCGGACCAGCTCGGCAGCCGGCCCCCCCGGCCGACGGGCGCCTCGCACTGCCAGAGGCCGCCTCGGAAGCCGCCGCCGGTGACGACAGGGGGACAAAAAGTGGCATAAACATTGAAAACTGAAGGATTGCAGGATTGCAAAAAAAAAACCTTCGGATTGCAAACAAGGAGTGCAGGGTTTTTTTTTGCGCAATCCTTTTTTGCAATCATTCGTTTTTTGTTTTGCAATCCCTTTTTGAAATCCGAGGTTCGCGCGGATTTCTCGGATCGGCGGTGGGGCCCCCCGGCGGCGCCTCCGGCTCCGCCGCGGGCGCGCGGAGCGCGCCAGGGAGGGGGGTCCAGCGCCGATCCGAGAAATCCGCGCGGACCTCCGATTTTTTTGTGCTCGTGTCACTTTTTGTTCCCCTACTTGTTGGGCCGTTGGTTTGGGCGGAGTCTAATTGTGCTTGTAAAGGATGCCAATTCATATCAATATATGTTATAGTTGTTTATAGTGATTGGAACATTTCTAATCGAATTCATTTGAGCGAAGGATTAGAATTGCATTCCATTGATAGTAATGGATTCAGCGCGTTACACTATGATTGTCTTAATGATTGTACAACCAATAACAATGACATTGCTTTCATTTTAACAGAAGATCAACTTCTGATTAACTTTAGATTAACTTAGAATTAGCTTTGAAATACCTCGCGCCTCCGTAGCTCCAGACGTCTCGGCGCCGGCAACGTGTTTGCTCATGCCATATGGTTCTGCACCGCCCAGACAAGCGTAGGCTCGCAGAGATTGTTGGCAAGCATGTGAATATTTCTCTTTCTGAAGCATTTTTTTGTTTTGGCTGCCATCTTTCTCTTTCTGAAGCATTGGCGTTGTCCCGCGAGCTGCACGATGATGGTGGCGGCGACGACCAAGGCCCTTCTGCGTCTGCTCCGAAACGAGGAGTGCGGGCGAACCTCGATGTCCCCCCCCCCCCGTGGGAAGCCTCTGCAGTACATCGAGCTCGAAACAGGGAACCCGAGAGGGATGCAATGGCTCCTCCTCCTCCTCCTCCTCCTCCTCCTCCTCCTCCTCCTCCTCCTCCTCCTCCTCCTCCCCCACGCGCTCGTATACGAGCGGTGTCGCCGATCTCACAGGTTTCGACAGATTCTGCACGATGCCTGCTGCGGCGGCGCCCAGAAGTTGACCCTCCTCGCGTATGCGGACGCTACGACACCAGGGAGCGCCCTGAGGCCTGCGACCGACACGTCCAGAGAAATGCAGGCGGTCTGTTGTTCATTCCTTCAGCTCCCGAGCTGGTGCAGATCTAGGCGAAATGGATGGGTGGTCCTCTCGGTGCTTCGGACAGCTGGTCAAAAAGAAGCTGCTGGTGGTTTGTCGGGCCCAATGAAGGTAGTGTTCAGAATGTTTTTCTCGAAGCCAGTTTTGACCGTCGACGGCCCGCTGGGGACCTATGGCATCATGTTAGAGATGGGCCCAATGGTGCAGGACGAGCGGGCTCATGAGTACCTTTGGGGGGCCAAAGGCAGCGCGGGCATGAGGATATGCCACTGCTGCCGCAACGTCATCGCCACCGACAGGCATCGGCCTGATCTGGACGATGGGCTCGTGCGTTACAAGAGGGCCAGTTCCAAGTACATCCTGCCGCAGACCAGCGAGCAGATGTGGGAGATGGTAGACGACCTCGCCGCCAAGGTCGGCGTAGTCACCACTGCTGAGTTCGAGAGGTTGGAAAAGGCGCACGGAATAACTTACGATCCAGGGTCCTTGCTTCTGGACGTGCAACATCGCGCCCACATTCGGTCTGTAGAGCATACATTTTTGATGCACAATTCACTCGCATCTGGTGGGGCTTGTTCTTATGATATTAACTTGTTCGCACTGAAGTTAGAGGCCGCTGGTGTGACGAGGGACGCCATCGACGATTATTGCAGCACGTCGCAGTACCCTCGGGGATCGGGTAAGCTACCCAGGCATTATTTCAAAGAGCACGTTGTTGGTGACAGTAAGAAGCACACCACAGGTTTCGCAAATACAACATTGGCTGCTACACATGCTCTGTACGCATGCACAGTGACAGTTGTCAAGCCGTCAGATGCCTTCCCAGAGTGCGTCAAGTCTTTCGAGCACTTGTTTGCGGTGCTGGACATTTGCATGTCAGGCGACAGGGCCGTCGGGATGGTAAACGAGCTGACTCGCCATATAGACGTTCACCAAGAATGGTTTTTGAGGGCATACGACATTGAAATGGTGAAGCCAACATTTCATTATCAAGTTCACGTTCCGTCGTCTATCGCACGTTGGGGAGCTGTTTTGAGCTGCTTCGCAATGGAGCGCAGACACCAGATAGCAAAGACAGTGGCCAGCTATGGGCGGGGATCTGGCTGGGACGAGGTGGTCGTGCGCAGATGCCTGGCCGACATGTTCCACGAAGATGAGTACGAGGGCGTCCCCGAATACCTCCACAGACCCCAGCCCGTCGCAGCCGCGTGGCTCCGAGAGGCGTTGCTCGACGTCGTGGGTGAGATTGTGCCGGGCGCGCTCTCGGCGTCATCACGTGTGCATACCACCATTGGTATCATATCCAAGTCTGACCTGGTGGTCGTGCACACTGGCGCCGATCACATTGTGGGCCAAGTCATCCTGTGCGTTCAGTGCGCCAGCAGGGCGTCCCATGTCCTGGCGTGCTTTTTGGTGGTGAGGATCCTGGACCGAGTGGACGACGCGCGCTTTGCTTTTTCAGGGCGGTTTAAAACGTGCGCGGCGAACGCCACCGTGTGGAACGTGAAATATTTTCAGCGTGGTAATCTCGTGGAGCCGATTTTCCCATCGTTGCCTGGGCTTCGAGTGCGATGAGTGCGCGCGGATCGTCAGCGGAAGCGCGCCCGCTGAAAACTTGCAGGGTCGAAAACAACAGTTGATCACACTTGCGTCATGTTACGACGGGGGGCCTCGCTCACCTTTAAGGGCCCCCATCTCTGCCTCAACCCTCGTGAGCCCCCCCCCCCCCTGACTCAACCGCGACGTCTCCCGCCGCCTTTGCGTGCAGACAGCTCTGCCGATGTGCGCGAAGCGCTTTCCGTAGCCATTCTCTCAAGTGGTGATGGTGGAGCCCGTTGCAACAACGGGACGCGTGGATGCACCGCGCCCGACCGTCCACGTGCACCGCCATGACCCGTCCAAGTTCTTCCCCCAGGTGCCGCTAGCCAGCGGGGCCATCGACGCCGCGGACAGGCGAGCGATCTCCGACCTCACCCTGTGCTCGGCGAAAGCTCGGTCAAGGAAGAAAGGTGCTCAGAGGATGCTCCAGATCGTCGGGCCGCGCGGCGAAGGCGTGCCCGAGTTCGGCCTCGCGCTCACTTGGCTGCTCGTCGAGAAGCGCGGGTTTCGCGGCGCTGCACCTGTTCGCCCGCCTGGATTTCGAGATGGCTTGGTCGGCGTGCTCATGGGTGCTTTCGATTACTGGCAAAAGAAAGACGACTACACGCCTCGGTTCGACAGGTGGGACGTGCCCGACAGCTCCTTGGGAGGCACGGCGACTTCAATATGCAACCCCATCATCTCGAATTGGTTGACAGTGACTGGTGGAAATCCGCTGGGCTCAGCTGCCCAGACCACCTTCTCGGTTGACGAGCCGGCGTGCATCCCCTTCCCGACTAGCGGCCCCGATGAGATCCCAGCGTCTTCAAATGCTGTCGCCGAGCTGATGCGGGACAGGAAGGACAAGGTCAGTTGAGCCGCTCGACGCGGTGGCTTTGTTCTGCAATCGGTTGCAGGGTTTACTCTCCAGTGTATGATATTGCAACATGTGCCCGTGGCGCGGGGCCTCGAAGCGAGAAAGGTCATCGCCATCGCCAGCCAACATTGTCACCATCATCACCGCCCTTCCTCCGCCCCCTCCACTCCTCTGCTCCACCCCGAAAAGAAAACGCTCCCGATGGGCCCCAGAGGGCCAGGGGGGCCCCGAAACGCGCCACCCATGCCGGCACACCTCTCACACGCTTCGTGGCCCCATAGGGAGCTCCACCGAAGGTCCCAGTGGCGCAGTTCGCATGCGGTCCCGCACCCATTTCGGCACACCCTTCACACGCTTCGTGGCCCCATAGGGAGTTCCACCGACGGCGCCAATTCCACCGACGGTGCCAGTTCCACTCTGGGGGTAGCGTCTTGGCCCTCCTGCCAAGGCTCGCCAGGCGGGCCACCCTCCTCGGCGTCGAAGAATTGCCTTTCGCCCAGGTCGTCGAAGGGGAGGAGGGGGATGAGGATGAGGCTGGAGGGAGGGAGGACGAGGAGGATGAGGAGGAGCAGGGGGGGGATGAGGATGATGAGCCCATACATGTGCACTACCTACTCTTGTTGGGCGATGAGCCCACGGCCACCGACGGCTACCGACCTCCCCCGCTGCTTTGTCGGTGTTTCGGCTCGCAGGGTCTTCGGCGACACGACGCATTCGGCGCTTGTCCCCACTTGTTCGGGAGAAATCGGTCACGGCGGCCACGTCAGCCTCCAGCGCCCCCGCTGCCGCCGCCCCGCCACTGCCCGAGGCCAAGGCCGTCGAGGCCAAGGCCGTCGAGGCCATGGCCGTCGAGTCGGCGGCCGATGCCGAGGAGGTGCAGCAGACGTTCTGGCGCGGCTCGCGCAAGCGGCAGCGCCCAGGAGACTAGAAAGTGAGGGTGAAGGCTGCAGACGTGCCCACTGGCAAGGGCGAGCAACTCCGATGCTCGTCGTGCAACGCGTTCAGGCAGCGCACGGCGCGCTTCTTCGCGTGGGGGTCCGATCTGAAGGAGGGCCTCAGTGCGAGGGGGCCACAGGAGAAGGGAGACTTCATCCACTCCGTCTCTCACCTCCAGGGCGAAGACCCCAAGAAGGCCACCCGCTCGAAGGTGACGCAAGTCTCGGATCAGACGTCCAAGAGGGACTTCGCCGGGCAGGGCGGCTTCGCTAAAGAAGCAAACGTGAAGAGCCTAAAGGTGACCATTGATGGCAAGGGGATTGTGCTGACCCAAGAGGACGCTGACAACCTTCTGGAGCACTCCGACAAGTTCTACTCCAAGGAGTACCAGTCCACGATGGTATGGGCGCCGCAGTACTCGATGGCCAAGGCCAACACGACCTCCCGCAGCCTTCGCCACGAGCTCGGGGCCGAGAGCGACTTGGCGAGGCCCAAGGCAAAGGCAAAGGCAAAGCCGAAGCTCGCTGCCAGGGCCAGGGCCCCGCAGGAGAAGATGCAGGGCGCCATTGAGAACGAGCAGCCCTCGAAGCGCGCCCGCGTGGCGAAGGAACCAGCCCCCGTCGCGCTGAGCCAGCGCCACAAGACGCAGCTGGAGAAGGCCGCGGAGGCAGTCGACGAGAAGAACGTCAACTTGGCGGCGCTGTTGGTGGAGGCCGCTGCCCCTGGGGCCACGCGGGCACGCAAGGGTCGCCCTGTGCCATCGTCCCCCTCATGTCCCCCCCCCCCGTCTCGCTCTCCGCCATCCCCCCTCGTCGGCGGGCGAAGGACCTGGTCGCCCCCCGCCTGGTCGCGAAGGCCGACGCCCTGCGCAAGGCCGCGGCCGAGCTCGGCCCGAAGGTGAACGCGTTCCTCGAGAAAGGCGAGGGCGTCAAGCAGGCCATCACCGCGGTCGTGGCGGAGGCGAAGCAGTGGCTGTCTGACGCGAAGGCCATCGGCGAGAATATCCAGGGGCAGCTGGAGGACGCCTCCGAGCAGGAGGAGGAGGAGGAGGCGGAGGAGGAGCAGGCCGAGAGGTGAGGGACGTGGTCGAGGCCAGCTAGACCAACTTTCGCGTCGCAATGTCTCGACATGCGGACGCATGCGTTGCTACGTGCTGATGCTGTGGGTGCTCAGCTTTCAAGAAGCCGCCTTTTCCGCTGCATTTCTAGTGTGGGGCCTGCCGTGCATGAGTTCGAGTGGTGACCCATTCGACTGAGTGCGACAGCGGTCGAGGGAGTTGAAGTGCGTCGCAAGTTGCTGCGACAAGTGATGTGAGGCCCGCGGGAAGCTCGGGGGAGGCTCGGGGGAGGCTTGGGGGAGGCTTGGGGGAGGCTCGGGGGAGGCTTGGGTAAAGCTCGCGAGCCGCCCCGAGCCCCCCGCCCGTGGCCCAAGGAGGAGGAGGAGGAGGAGGAGGAGGAGCAGGGCGAGGATGACGAGGAGGAGAAGGAGGAGGAGGAGGAGGAAGGAGGAAGAGGGGAATGAGCAGAGGAGGAGGAGAGGAGAGGAGGCGAGGAGGAGGGGGAATAGGAGGAGGAGGACGAGGAAGAGGAGGAGGAGGGGAGGAGGAGGAGAGGAGGAGGGTGGAGGAGAAGGAGGGAGGAGGAGGTGGCCGAGCAACTTGAAAAATGAAATTCCTGAAAATCTGTCTTTGTTTCGAGTTTGCGGGGGGAGATCTTCGCCCTCCCCCACCTCCTCCTTACCCCCCCCCCCCTCCACCCTGAGCCGCGGCAGAGCCGTCGGCCCAAGAGGGCGAGGGGTCGTGGGCGAGGAGGAGGGGGGAGGAGGAGGAGGAGGACGACGACGACGACGCATGGTTGTCTACGAGATTTCGGGAAAAACGCCTTCTATTCTCTCCAGAACCCAACAATGTGCGGGGGGGCCGGACTTACATACCATTTCGGCAATCTCCTAAAAACGCAGTACTGCCCGGACGCATGCGCACTGTATCCCAAGGCCCCCGCGCAAACCAGATCCCCCCGCCTTCCCTGTTCCCGAGAGCATCTTAAGACCCTGGCGTTAGCAGGGGGGGCTTCGAGCGGCGCCTCCGCAGCCCATGGAGGGCCCCGTGGCGATGACGGGGGGAGCTAATATGGAAGCGCCCACCCACCACCCACCCACCACCCACCAACGGCCCACCCACCGCTCACCCAACGCCCGCCGCCCACCACGAGACTCAGCACCTGCCGACCACCCACCCGACGCACGCCTCCCACTGCCCACCGCCCACCCACCGCCCCTTTCAGCACTTGCAGTAATCCGAGGGCAAGCAGAACACGCCCCGCGAGCATTCTGGATAATTATGGCTGTGAAGCTGGCGCCATAGAGTGAGAAACAACGCAGAAGTGACACGTGCCACCCCGAAAGCCGCGCGGGGAAGACAAAAAACCATTGTTCCACTCGTACTCTGGGCGCGCGAAGTCCAAGACCAAGGAAGTCGGCGTGAACAGGGCGCCTGAGCTGCTAGATGCTGCGGCCTCTTTAAACGGTCGGGTAAGCTGAGACGGTTTGATTCTTGGCCTGGCCTTGCTTTCACGTTCGCGCCCCCCCCCTTCGCCCCCTTTCATCCCCCCCTCCTCTGCTGCTGACGGCCCCGCTGCGGCACGGGGGAGGGGGGGGGCCAAACGTTCGGGGGTAAACGTGTTCTGCTGCCCTCCTGGCCCGAGCGTTTTGCGACTTGGGCGCCTCGACCGACGCCAACCCGACAGCACCGCCGCCCGGCTTCGCCGCCAGAACTCGGTCTGCAAGCGATGGCGGAAGCCGCGGCTGCCCCTGCGCAGCTGGTCCTCGCTGACCCGCGCCCGCAGGAAACGACGTCCGAGGCGGACTTCCATCGCCTCCTCGACGGGCGCGCGCAGCTCGTGGCCGCGATGGGCGATGCTTCAGCACAGGCGATCGAGCGAGATTTCTCGACGGCGCGGGGCGCGCTCATTGCGGTCCCAAGCTTCGCCGCCCCCGTCGCCTCGCAGCGCTTGCTCTTGGTGGGCCAGTACCACGCGCGGCGCAAGTCGTTGAGGACTTGCGTTTTCAACCCGCGGAGCGGGGTCGGGGAGGGGGAGGGGGACGCGCAAAAACAAAGCCCGCGGACCTGGGGGGGGCCCGACGCGGCCCCGACCCCACCGCCCCCGCGCGCGGGTCACTTTACAACCAGAAGCGCACTTGACAACCAGATGGGTCACTTCACAACCAGCTTACAAAATCCGAGAAGGGCACTTCACAACCAGGAAGGGCATCCTACAACCAGGCATATGTAAACACATATTGAATGCACGCGGGCCTCTCCCTGAAATCTCCGTGGGCAAGCGCAAGGGTGGCTTTGGGCTCTTTGAGGCATGTTGGTTGTAAAGTTGCCCATCGCGCACGAAGAAGCACTGCGCGCGCGTTGGTGGTGCGACGACCTGGTGCGCTATGGTATGTTGCGTGCTGGTGGGCGGATCCTGGTTTTGATCTGCTCTCTAAGCTCTGTCGGTCAGTTCTGCCATTGCTCGCTGCCTTTTTCTGACGGACGAAGGCTACTCGCGCAGGACATACGAATAAACCATGATCCTGTCCAACACTGGAGCTGCATGGCAGTGGGGAGCTGTAGTGGGAGATGTGGTGGTAGCGGGGGCTACAATGAGAACTGCACGGTGTTGGGAAGCTGCGGTGGCAACTGTGGTGGTCGCCAGGCAGCGGTGGGAACTGTGGTGGTAGCTGGGCTGCAATGGGATCTGTGGTGGTAGCGGGGGGTCAGTCAGAATTGTGGAGGTAGCGGGGCTGCAGCGGTAAGTGTGGTGGTAGCAGGGTTGCAATGGAAACTGCAATCGAAGGGGTTCAATACGAGGCCGTTGGTGAAGACCCCGACCACTGTCTTGAACATGGCGGCGACCGCGGAGGTGGACACGCCCCGGTAGGTAGACGCGGAAGTAAGGCACGTCAAAGGAGAACGCGCCCAGCGGGAATGGAAACCTACCTTGCCGAAACCGCAGACGTCGAGCCCCAACCCAGAACACGGAAAATGCGGAACCTCGCGTGAGACCAAAGGAAAGTGGCAGGCACGACAGGAAGTGGCGAAACGCCGCCGCCGCGCAGGATGCCGTCAGCAGGCCGCCTTTCCGCGATCAAAACGCCAAACGGGGGCCACCGATCGCTGAGATCCCGGAGCCATTCCTCTTGAAATAACCTCTTCGCACCTGGCTCTGTGCACCATTCAGCCAACGCCTCGAACAGGGCATTGATGACGTCAGGGGGAAAGTAAAACTCCCCCTCCAAGCGGCGCCACAACAGAGAGTCTGCGACCGTCGATTGCGTACCAGGCGACGCACCCGCCTGGCTGCCCTGGTCCTGCGCAACGCGTTCAGGCGCTCGGGCTCAGAGGCATCGCTGGGGCCTGCGCAGAGCGTTCAGGCGCTCGGGCTCCAGAGCGCCCACGTGCTCTGGAGCACTTTTCAGAGCGTCCGCGCGCCCTGGAGCACTTTTGAAAGCGCCCACTTGCCCTGGGACATTTTTCAGAGCGCCCGCTTGCTCTGGGGCACTTTGCGGAACGCCCAAACGCGCACGGTCACTCTGAGCTGGTTGTAAAGCGGTCCGTTCTAATTGTAAAGTGGCCCGCTCTGGTTGTAAAGTGGTCCGTTCTGGTTGTAAAGTGGGCCGTTCTGGTTGCAAAGTGGACGCCCTCGATGAAAAAAAAACATAAGTTCCAATCCTATGTTGGTTGTGAAGTAACCCATATGGTTGTAAAGTGGTTGTTCTGGTTGTGAAGAGACCGAATATCCACTGCCCCCACACACACACACACGCACACACACACACACACACACACGCACACACACACACACACACACACACACACACACACACACACACACACACACACACACACGCGCACGCACGCACGCACGCACGCACGCACGCACGCACGCACGCACGCACGCACGCACGCACGCGCACGCACGGCACGCACGCACGCACGCACGCACGCACGCACCACGCACCACGCACGCACGCACGCACGCACACACACACACACACACACACCACACACACACACACACACACACACACACACACACACACACACACACACACAACACACACACACACACCACACCACACCACACCCACCCACCACCGCCACCCCGCCCCTCGGCCCGCGCCCCCCCCCCCCCGTGTCCAGGACCGAGATCGCCGATGAGATCTGCAGTAAGGTGGCGTCGGGGCGCAGATCTCCCCCACGTCGCGTTCGCGCGGTCGCGCGGCCATGCCCGGACAGGTAGGCCAGGTCAAGTCGGGCAGGCACCAGAACTGCTTCAACCTTCACCACTACCTCACGCGCCAGGATTGGATCTACCTCATGGGCGCGCGGTGCAGCTACGATCAGAAGGTGGAGCTTTTGGCTCAAATCCTGCTGAAGGCGGGGCCCGTGTGCCCCTCCGAGAGATCTTACTCCCACGTCGTGGCGTTCGCCACGCTCGCCTTCAACAGGAGCCCTGCCTTCGTCTTGTCCGCGCAGGCAGCGCTAAGTTTGTCGGGCGACCTCAAAGCGGCCGTCAGGAGTGGGCGCGACGCTGCGTGGAGGCCACACTTCAACGTGATCAAGGAGACGTCGACCCGAAACCATTGGGCACACCCACATTATCCCCGCCCTCCTCCTCAGTATATTCCTCCTCCTCCGCCTCCCTCTCCTCCTTCTGCCACATCCTCCTCCTCCTCCTCCTCCTCCTCCGTCACCTCCTCCTCCTCCTCCTCCTCCTCCTCCTCCTCTCCTCCTCCTCCTCCTCCTCTCCTACCCCCCCCCCCCCTCCCCCGTCCATCCCATTCATTTCCCGCCAGCATCGCTCCCCCCCCTCCCCCCGCTCGAGGACCTGCCGCCCTCGCCGTGCACCCTGCTGCAACAGCGCAGGGATATCTCCATGGGGATGCTTCCAGGCGGGGACATCGCGCCCGAAAAGGGCCCCCTGCGCTGCCCGCTCGACGAGGTCACCACGGGCAGAGCTACAATCACCATCATACACTTGCCCTCCTCCTCCTCCCCCCCCCTACCCGCTTTTCTTGGCCGATGGCTCTGCCGCGGTCGAGGAGGAGAGGAGGGGGGGGATGGTGACGGCGATGATGCTGAGGAGGAGGAGGGTGAGGAGGAGGAGGATCTCGAGGAGGAGGAGGAGGTGGAGGAATATGAGGATGGGGGAGAGAGGAGGGATGAATGCGAGAAGGAGGGGGCGCAAGAGGAAGGGAAGGAGGACGAAGTGGAGGGGGTCGGAAGAGGGGGGGAGGGCTTAAGCTCGAACCCCATCCGAAGGTAGGCATTGTCGTCGTCAGGAACACGCTCCCAGCGAGGCTTTTTTTTTCGCACTCTGCATTCCAAGGTGGTGCGGGGAAGCGGCGGAGTCGGTCAGCGATTCGTCCTCGGTCTGCTGGCCACGCGATTCCCGACTTCAGCCTCACGCCCTTGGGCGAGGCGTTGGCCGCGTCGAACGGGCACGGCCGCCGCGAGCAGAGCCACCAGCTCGCGCTGACCGCCGCGGCGCCGACGGGCAGCGACGGGCGCGGCCGCCCGCGTGGCCGCCCGCCGCGCCGCCGCCGCCGCCGACGGCGTCGGCCGCGCTGGCGTTGATGGTGCCGCCATCGGCCCAGTCGGCAACCCTCGCGCCCCCCGTGGCCGACCCCTTGGCCATGCTCGTCGCCGCGACCCCTGCGACCGACATGGCCACGCTCCGCTTGCACCTCCCAGGCGCGTCGTCGGGCGGCTCGCCACAGAGCTCCGACGAGGGGAGCCCCGTGCTGGGCGGTCAAGCGGCTTCGGCGGGCGGGCTCGCCGAGCCGTGCGCCGTGACAGGCGGCCTCGGGCACGGCGGCCGTGGCGATGGCAAGCCTGCACTCGCCTCCATTGAGGCGATGAGGAGCGGCATGATGAGCACCCTCAAGCGCGCGTGCGACCACGACAAGGCGCGTGGAATGGAGGGTTGCAGGGAGGATGACGAGGCGGAGGAAGCTGACGAGGAGGAGGAGGAGCAGGAGGAGGAGGGACAATAGGAGGAGTGGGAGGAGGACGAGGAGGATGAGGAGGGGAGAAGTGGGAGGGTGAAGAGGAGGAAGAGGAGGAGGAGGAGGAGGAGGAGGAGCAGGAGGAGGAGGAGGAAAGTGGCGAGGCGACGGCCGCGAAGCCCCAGGCCGAGGGCGACGCCGCGACCTCGCCGACGAAGAAGCGCCGCATCACGACCAAGAGCGCGGACATCCACGAGCACTACGTCCACGAGGTTGGCACGTGGTCCGTCAAGGCGGTCGGTGAGCTCGCGGCGGCTCCGTGTGTGCCTCCAGCGGCTGTGCCCGCAGCGGCTGTGCCTCCAGCGGCTGTGCCTCCAGCGGCTGTGCCCGCGCCCACGGGCCCCCCGAAGCGGAAGTCAACCGAGGCCGAGGTGATGTTGATGTTCCCTGGCGTTCCCGACGCGGGCGTCACCCGCCCGACGATGCGGGCGTCCACCACCGGCGGCGAGACGCACGGGGACGCGTCGTGGAAGATCTACACTGACACGAAGAAGCGCGCGTGGAGGCTCCAGAAGGACGGCCGGCTGAACGACAAGGCCTTCGGCTACAGCAAGGGCCCCGAGTGCGCCGCCAGAATTTGACCATATCCACTGCTGCTGGGTCGTGTTGCGAGGACTCGGGGAGCGGCGGATATGGATATCTGCCCGCTCACGCGGTCGGGCAAATATCCATATCCACTAATCCTCGAGATTCCAGGGCACGACTCCGAAGCGGTGGATGTGGACATATTCTGGCGGTGGACCGAGGCGGCCAAGAATAACTGGCGCAGGCTCGTGGACTACGTGTTCATGCAGGTCCTGTGACGGAAGGCCTCGGCGCTTCCCCGCCGAGGGGAGGGAGGGCGAGGGGGAAAGGGGGATGGGGAGGGAAGGGGACGAAGAGAGGGAGGAGGAGGAGGAGGAGGAGGAGGAGAGGGAGGAGAGAGGAGGAGGAGGAGGAGGAGGAGGAGGAGGAGGAGGAGAGGAGGATGAGGAGGAGGAGGGTAGGAGGAGGAGGAGAGGAGGGAGGAGAGGAGGAGGAGGAGGAGGAGGAGGAGAAGGAGGAGGGATGAGGGAGGAGGAGGACGAGGACGAGGACGAGGAGGCGAAACAGGAGGAGGACGTGTAAGGAGGACGGGGATGGGAGGGACCTAAGCACCTCTTCAGAATTCGAGCGCGCGCTGTGGTGACTCATTCGCGCGCCGAGTTAGGACCGAGGCCCTGGCGCGCGAGTGGGCCGGGGCACATGGGGGGAGAGGAATGGGCGGAGCGAGGGAAAGTCAAGAGGGCGAGGGCGAGGGGGCGTGAGAAGGAGGAGAAGGAGGAGGAGAAGGAGGAGGAGGAGGAGGAGAGACGAGGGGAGATATGCCTGTGCCATTCGCGCGTCGCGTGGCCTCGGGCCACGAACGGCCCACGGCTCCGCCGACCGCGGGCGCCTCACGGCTCCGCCGACCCGCCTCTTTGCCCAGCCGGCCTCCTGCCCCCGAGGGGGCGCCGCACTCCGAAGGAGAGTGGCTGCTCCTCCTCCTGCGCCGCCTGCTCCTCCTCCGCCTCCTCCTCCCCCCGCTCCCCACCCCTCCTGCCGCGGCAGAGCGTCGGCCCGCCTCCTCCTCCTCCTCCTCCTCCCCCCTCCTTCTCCTCCTCCTCCTCCTCCTCCTCCTCCTCCTCCTCCTCCTCCTCCTCCTCCTCCTCCTCCTCCTCCTCGCCCACCCCATCCCCCTCATGGGCCGACGGCTCTGCCGCGGACCATGGGAGGGGAGGAAAACGAGGAGGAGGAGGAGGAGGTGGAAGAGTGGGAGGATAAGGATGATGATGATGGTGATGGTGAATATGATGAAGATGATGATGATGATGATGATGATGATGATGATGATGCTGATGCTGATGATGATGCTGCTGCTGCTGATGATGATGATGATGATGATGATGATGATGATGATGATGATGATGATGATGATGATGATGATGATGATGATGATGATGATGATGATGATGATGATGATGATGATGATGATGATGATGATGATGATGATGATGATGATGATGATGATGATGATGATGATGAGTAGGCGGTTCAAAGTCACGATTAACTTGGCATTCATTTCACGTTGCGTAGATTACGCTAATCAGATTGTAGTGGCATTGAAACTTAATCGACGACGCAGTGCAGTTGCAATACGGTTGCAACTGATTCGCATCCGCGCAAACCAACGGTCCAACAAGTAGACGAAGAGGTCGCCGGCAATCTCGGCGCAGTCGACCAGGCTCGCCGCAGCCCTGCAGGTGAGCTCGCCCCGGCCGCCCCCCCGCGGCGCACAGGAGGAGGAGGAGGAGGAGGAGGAGGAGGAGGAGGAGGAGGAGGAGGGGGGGGAGGGGGAGGGGGGAGGGAGGCGGAGGAGGAGGAGGAGGAGGGAGGAGGAGGAGGAGGGAAGCAGCACTGGGCCGCGGCCGGAGCCAGCGCCACATCGCAGGCCCGGTGCCCCTCGGAGGTCGGCGGGACTGAATGGGGGGGGGGGGTCATAAACGGGGGGCCACGAAAAGGTCCCTTTCGTACCCCTCTCGGGCCCCTCCTCCTCCTCCTCCTCCTCTTCCTCCCTCCTCCTCCTCCTCCTCCTCCTCCTCCTCCTCCTCCTCCTCCTTCTCGGGCCCCTCGTTGAGGTACCGTTTGGGTGCCTTTTCGAACCGCCCTTGCCACCCCCCATCTATGACCCCCCTCTCGGGCCCCTCGTTGAGGTACCGTTTGGGTGCCTTTTCGAACCGCCCTTGCCACCCCCCCATCTGTGACCCCCCCCCGTTACGCGGCGCCCAGCCTCGGGGCGCGCGCGGCGCTCTGGCAGCGGCGGCGGCGTGCGGAGCGGAGCCCTCGAGCACAGGGCTCGGGCGGGGCGGCGTGGCGCGCCGCGCGGCAGCGGCAGCGACGCGCCGGCCGGAGGCGGCCGCACCACGGCTCCGCAGCCCCTGCCTCCGTGGCCGCCCCTCGGCCCCTCCCTCCCCCTCCTCCTCCTCCTCTCCTCCTCCTCCCTCCTCCTTCCCTCCCCTCCCTCCTCCTCCTCCTCCTCCTTCCTCCTCCTCCTCCCTCCCCTTCCTCCTCCTCTCCTCCTCCTCCCTCCTCCTCCCTCCTCCTCCCTCCTCCTTCCTCTCCTCCTCCTTCCTCCTCGGCCCCTCCTCCTCCCCCCTCCTCCTCCTCCTCCTCCTCCTCCCTCCTCATCCCTCCTCCTTCCTCCTCCTCCTCCTTCCTCCTCCTCCTCCTTCCTCCTCCTCCTCCTCCTTCCTCCTCCTCCTCCTCAGACAGGCCCGATGCCGATCGGGTTCGCTGGCCCTCTCCGTGGGCGTTCCCGCGGCGCGGTCTGGCCACGCCCCCCCTCTCCCGGAGAGCCGCCCGCACACGGGCGGCCCTGCGGCCCTGCGGCCACGGGGGAGAGCGAGATCGCCGGGTGTGAGCGCCTCTTGCGCATCTGGTTCGCATCGATTTCTGGACAACTGCAGTCGGGGCGTTGACCTAAGGAACCCTAGATAGGGAACGGGGCCCCTTTTCCCATAAGTTAAACTTCGATTTCGCATCGAAAACCTAAGGAACATCTGAGGCAAGCTGCGAGACACTTCAGGAACGCGGAGCCCCTCCCCAACGAAAAGGGTTCCTTCTTCAGGGCCCCGACTGTATCGGGGGCGCGCAAACATGGACTAGCGATCCATGGATTCGGCGCGCGCGCTTGCCAGATCCATGGGTCGGGGGAGGTGCCCTCCCCAAAGCGCGGCCTGCGCCGCCTCGCTCGGCGACGGGGATCCGCGATTCCCCATGGAAACGGGACCCGTCGCTGATCCACGCCCCCTCAATCCATGTTTGCGATCGCCTGATCTTGCGCATCTGGTTTGCATTAAGTCGGGCCTGTCCCCCTACAGGGGGATCTTCGACGAAAAACAAAAGATACCCAAAAAATAATCAAAACGTAGTCCAAAAATAGTCTGGGGACTATTTTTGAGTATTTTTTACTTTTTGGGGGTATGTGTATCTTTAATTTTTCGTCGAAAGTCCCCCTGTAGGGGGACACGCCCGACATAAGGCTTGCATCGATGGTCCGACTTGGGCGATGCATCGTCGACGTGGGCGATGCATCGGCGCCGTCGACGTGAAGCACATCGGGCCCTACATCGAGCCGCATCGGCGACACATCGGCGACGCAGCGCGATCCTCCGACCCCATCTGTTCCGACCCCATGTAGGAGGCCGATGAGGAGGGAGGAGGCCGAGGAGTGAGGAGGCGGAGGAGGAGGAGGAGGAGGAACAGGAGGAGGAGGGAAGGGAGGAGGAGGAGGAGGAGGAGGAATCTTGCGCATCTGGTTTGCATCGATGATCCGACTTCCATCGGCATCCTCGATCCCTCACAGGGGGGGAGGCCCGCGCCGGCGGTCGCGGGCGCGCCTCGGAGGCAGGGGCCGGCGGTCGCGGGCTTCCTCGGAGACTCCCAGATGGTGAAGCTCCTAATCCTCCTCCTCGTCGTCGTCTTCTTCATCCTCATCGTCATCCTCATCATAATCATCATCCTCATCATCATCCTCATCCTCCTCATCATCCTCATCCTCATCCGCATCCTCCTCATCATCCTCATCCTCGTCATCCTCCTCATCCTCATCCGCATCCCCATCCGCATCCTCATCCTCATCCTCATCCTCATCCTCCTCCTCATCCTCCTCATCATCGTCATCATCATCATCGTCATCATCGTCATCGGAATCGTCATCATCATCACCATCGTCGTCATCGTCATCATCAGCATCATCATGATCATTGCCTGGTCTCCCCCGTCTCCTCTTCATTCGCCCTCCTCGTCCTCCTCCTCATCCTCCTCCATTCCCTCTCCTCCCCCTCCCCCCCTTCTCCTCCATCCCTCTTCGTTATAAATAACTCCTCCCTGTCGCACCCCGACACGGGTCGGTAGGGCGGGACGTGCATTTCGCCTGAGACTGCCTCACTGCTTATGATCCCGGAAATGTGCAACAATACGGAGGGTGGGTCGTTTTCAAGATGAGGCTCTCGCCCTAGCGCCGCGCATATTCGTCTCAAACGTTTGCAAGTCTTTCACGGACGGCGGGCGGGTCGTTTTCAAAATGTTGCTCTCGTCTTAGCGCCGCGCACATTCGTCTTTAAAGTCTGCAAAGCTTCACGGGTGGAGGACGGCTCCTTTTCAGAATTCTACTCTCGCCTTTGCGTTGTGCACATTCTTCTTCACAGTTTACAGCAGTTGCAAGGATTCTCATGGCTGACGTCCCAGAAATGGTGTTCTGGTGCGATTTAGGATTGCCAGGGCGCGACAGTCACGCCGCTTCGCGGTATTGACGTCCCAGAAATGGTGTTCTGCCACGATTCAAAATTGTCAGGTCGCAGCGGTAACGTTGATTCGCGGCGTTGAACATCCCAAGAACCGTGCTTTGGCACGGCTGAAGATTTCCAAACGGTTGTCTTCCAACGGAGCTCTTCCCGCAGTGAAGATATATCCATCCTTATGGGAGCCTATGAAAAGGGAAACTTGGAGGGAGGGTTTGTTGCAACATCGTTGATAAGTCTGTGGTTTGTAAGGGTCCTCCTCCTCCTTCTCCTCCCCCTTCTCCTCCTCGTCCTCCATTTTGACGTTGGCCATACATTAAGCGCGACCTCCTCCTCCTCCTCCTTCTCCTCCTCCTCCTCCTCCTCCTCCTCCTCCTCCTCCTCCTCCTCCCCCTCCTCTTCCTCGCTCTCCTCACTCTCCTCGCTCCTCCCCCATGCTCCCCCGTTTTCCTTCCACACCCGTCCGTCCCTCCCCCCTCTCCCCTACTCCCCCCCCTGCCTCTGCCTCCCGCTGCTCCTGCGCCGCAAGAGACTCGAGGCCTCGGCATCAGCTCGCCTGCTCCGTGAGCGGCGCTGGCCGATTGTGCGCACCCCCCCCCCTCCGCCCGGGCATCGCCCGACCATGCCTTGCGCCTGCTGACCCCGCCAGCCGAAGCCGAGACTGGGACAGCTCGGGGGCGCGCAAACATGGTCAGCCACGCGCAGAGGGGGGTGGGGGGAGGGGGGAGGGCTTCTTAGAACCACCCCTGCTTCTTAGAAGTCCTCCCCCCTCCCTCCACCCCCTTGTGCGCACCGCCAACATGGATTAGCGATCCATGGATGTGGCGCGCGGTCGCCAGATCCATGGATCGGGGGAGGTGCCCTCCCCAGAGTGCGGCCGGCGCCGCCTCGCTCGGCGGCGGGAGCCCGGGACGTGTCCCATGGAAGCGGGACCCGTCGCTAATCCACGCCCCCTTGATCCATGCTTGCGATCGCCTGGGAATCGGGGATTTCTGAGATCCGGCGGCTCTGGAGGATGCATCGGGCACCGCGGCCGTTCCATAACTCAGGGTCCTCTGGAGAGCCCCGCCCAATCACGTCTGCCCATCTTTCCCCGCGGGACGGGCGGCAGGTCGCGCACCGCGAGCGCCACCTGGGGATCGAGATCTGAGTCAGCATCCGGCGTGGCGTCCTGGGAGGGAGGTAAGCCTCGCCCTCGAGGATGGGCGGATTGCAAGCGCTTCGCTGCCCCCTGGTTTCTCAGCCGGACCGCTATCGGTGTCTCAGAATGGTGCGGCCGCTGCAGCGTTGACCTCGTTTTAGGATCGGCGCGTTGCTCGCGTCGGTCAGAATAGCGCTCTCGCCCCAGCGCGGGCCACTATGTTCTGGAGCCGAGACGTTCCTCATCGTTGTCCCCCCCTCCTCCTTTCCTCTCCTCCGCCTTCCTCCAGTCCTCCTGCTCCTCCCGCTCCTTCTGCTGCAGCTGCTGCTGCTGTACGTCCTCGTCCTCCTCCTTCATCCTCCCTTTTCTCTGCTCATCGTCTTGCTGATCCGCCACCTCCTCCTCCTCCTCCAATATACGCAGCTCCCCTTTTCCGATTGCGCATAACACGATGTGGTCCTTGTCGGAATTCCAGGTCCGATATGACACGCATCAGCGGATGGAGAAACAAATCGCGCAATGGGAAGGGATGGGTGGGAGGGTAGGATGTCAGATGTGGCGCGAGCGCACATAGCTTGCCCTTCTCCCCTCGCCCTCACGCGACCCCCTTTGTATAATTACTCAGCATGAATACGACCCTCCTCTCTCTCCAGATTCTGTCTGGGCGGGGCCCTTTTTCCTCGCATGCTGTTTTTCAGCGCATGGGGTGTCAAAATATTATGTCTCCTGTGCTGTTCCACTCGAGGGCTTTGAGAGTTTCCAAGCGGTGCTCACACAGCTCCCTGTCCTCGGTGCGCACGGCACGACGGGTCATCTGCGGGGCCCAGGTCTGCTACGACACCCGTCGTCGGATGGAGAAAAAATGGCAGCCCAAGTGCAAGGGATGGGTGGGAGGAATAGGGTGTCAGATACAGCGCGAGCACGTCTGGCGTGCCCCTCCTCCTCCCTCGCCTTCCCCCCACCCGCTCCCCGCCCCTGCAGCATGCCTCCCTGCGGCCCTCCCTCCAAGAACCTGCCTCCCTCCCACCCTCCCCTCGCCCTTTCTCTCTCCACCACCGTTCTTCCTCCACCCCTCCATCACCTTCCTCCTTCCACCACCTTTCTCCCTCCCACCCTCCCTCCCTCCATCATCTTCTCTCTCTCTCTCTCTATCCCTCCCTCCCTCCCTTCCCTCGCCATTTCCTTGCCGCTCCCCCGCTCTGGGCCGCGACGGGCCTTGCATGCAGGTGTTGCCGCGCAAGAAGATGCCCTCGCCTGACCCGCTATCGTCCTCGGGCGAGCCATCATTACCATCATCATCATCATCAGCATCATCGTCGTCATCATCATTATCAGTTTCGTCATCATCATCGGCATCATCTTCATCGTCATCGCCATCGCCATCATCATTAGTATTATTATTATTATTATTATTCTTATTATTATTATCATCATCATAACCATCATCGTCATCATCACCAGCAGCATCATCATCATTATCATCATCAACATCACCATCAGCAGCATCATCATCACTATCATCATCAGCATAATCGTCATCATCATCCTCAGCCTCCTCCTCCTCCTCATCATCATCAGCACCATCATAATCATCATCAGCAGCATCATCAACAGCATTAGCATCATCGTCATCATCATTATCAGCTTCGTAATCATCATCACCATCATCATCACCAGCATCGTCATCATCATCATGATCAGCAGCATCATCACCATCAGCAGGCTAATCATTTCAGCAGCAACAGCAACAGCATCATCATCATCATCATCATCAACCTATCCATCAGCATCAGCATGAGCATCTCCACCATGAACATCATCATAATCATCAGCATCAACATCGTGATCATATTTACCATCCTCGTCATCATCCCTCTCATCAGCATCATGTATACCGTCATCAGAAGCATCAGCAACGTCGCTGACAGCATCATTATCATCATCACCACCAACATCATCAAAATTGTCATCGCCACCGTCATCATCAGCATCATCAGCATATTCATCATCAGCAGCATCAGCATTACCATTACCATCAATACCAGAAACATCAGCAACATCACCAGCATCGTCCCCATCCGCATCCGCATCCGCACCCTCATCCTCATCAGCATAATATTTCTCATTCTCTTCATTACCATGATCATCATCAGCGTCATCAGCATCACAGCATCGCCATCAGCAACAACATCAACATCACCATCAACATCAACAATACATCAACACCCACATATATGGAGGGGACAGACACGGGGACCGTGACCAAGACTGAACGCGCAAACGTCGGATCGATCTTGGTCACCGTCGATCGTGGTCAGCGTCCCTTCGTGGATCATCCCCACGAATCGGCGACGGCCCACATGGACCATGACCAAGACTGGCATCGATGAGATCCTGCGACATATTGGTCATGGTCCCCTCGTGTATCCCCTCGATCATCCGCCTCCTCATCGCCTCCTCATCAACCGCGTCAGATGTCATCCGCCGCCGCCTTCTCCTCCCTCCTCCCCTCCTCCTCCTACTCCTCCTCCTCCATATCCGCCTAAACCTCGTCCGCCTCCTCCTCCTCCTCCGCCTCCTCCTCCTCCTCCTCCTCATGTGCTCCCATCAGCATCACACTTCCCATTACCATCACCGTCACCGCTGTCATAAACGCCATCACAGTTTTCGACATCATTGTGACCACCATCAGAAGTACTGTTGTCCTTAGTATATGCCTCTCTTCGATGTGACCTTTACTATGGCTATCCTCCTCCCCACCTGCTGCTCCTCACCCCCCCCACCCCACCTTCGTAATCCGCACCCGCCTCCGCCCATCCCACCAAGCCCGTCCGCTTACCCATATCCTCTCCGCTGTGCTTCCAACCTGTGGCTCTCACCTCAGCGGCACGCACACCTATTAAATCTCGCAGCAGTCCTCAGGATGGACTACGGCTCGTTGTCAACACGTGGCTCTGTCCTCTAGCGCTGCGCACATACGTTGACAGCGTTTGCGATGGCTTCAAGGATGGAAGGAGGGTCGTGTTCGAAATGGTGATTGTGCCGTCGTGCTGAGCACACTAGTTTAGCATGTTGCAACTGTTTGAAGGTCCTTCTCAAAGTGATGCTCTCGCCTCAACGCCCCGCACATTCGCCTCAATATCTTCCAACAGATGCGAGGATGGAGCACTGATAGTTTTCAACATCGCGCTCTCGCCGTAGCGCGGCTCACACTCATTGCCTTAGTTCAACATCTGGTCGGTTAGAGGACTGCTCTATTCCAAACTTGAGTCCTCGCTCGAGACTTCTTGAATTTGAAGCCCAGGAGCTTCAACGCATGTAGTTCTGCCCAGATCCATGGCGGCCTTTTTCAAACTGGAGCTCTCGTCTTAAACCTCCACTATGTTCACGACCACTGGGGCTCACTGATTTAACCGTTTTTCGGATGGGGTGCGGTCCTTCTCCGGAATCGAAGCGTCGCTGAACACTTCGCTGAACTGTATGATCATCGTCGTTCGCGTTTCCGTCTACGCGCCGAAAAGGTGCACGGCTGTTCCTTTTTTAAAGAGATCGGCCTTCGCAAAAATAGCTGGACCAGCTGGGCTCGTCTTACAAGGGGGGGGGCTCTCGTAGTGAAAGGGGGGAGCTTGCAGGGACGCGCGATGAGAGGACTTCGGACGGGAGGGGGAACTACACCATCGGTGACGCACCTTGGGTGTACTCTGGTCCTCCTCCTCGTCGTCCTCCTCCTCCTCCCCCTCCTCCTCGATGCTCCCCCTCCTCCTCATCCTCCTCCTTCTCCTCTTCATCCTCCTCTTCCTCCTCATCCTCCTCCTCCTCAGCATCATCATCACCGTCATCATCACTGTCATCATCATCACCATCACCATCACCATCACCATCATCATCATCATCGTCATCATCAGCATCATCATCATCATCATCATCATCATCATCATCATCATCATCATCAGCATCATTTTCATCAGCATCATCAGCATCATCAGCGTCATCAGCATCATCAACATAATCATCATCATCCTCGTCCTCCCCGTCATTCCCCTCCTCCTCCTCCTCCTCCTCCTCCTCTTCCTCCTCCTCCTCCTCCCCATACTCCTCCTCCTCCTCCTATTCATCCTCCTCCTCCTCCTCCTCATCATCATCATCATCATCTCCCTCTTCCGCCTCCTCCTCCTCCTCCTCCTCCTCCTCATTGTCTTTCTACTCCTCCTCCTTCTCCCTCCTTCTCCGCCTCCTCCTCCTCCTCCGTCGCCTCTTCCTCCTCGTCCTACATCTCCTCGTCCTCCTCCTCCTCCTCCTCCTCCTCCTCCTCCTCCTCCTCTTCATCATCATCATCAACATCATCATCATCATCATCATCATCATCATCATCATCATCATCATCATCATCATCATCATCAGAATCCGCCCCCTCTTCGTAGCCATGGTGGCTCAAGGTTTTGTGTATGCCTGCGAAACAAGTGGATACCGCTAGTACGCGGCCAACTTTCAGTCTTTCAGCCAGTACCGCACGCGCTCCCTGGCGGTCCTATCTTCCTCTCGTGTGTGTGTGTGCCTGCCCGCTGGCACCCACTGGCTTTCAGGAGCAGAGGTTGCAGAATTCCAAGCCCTGGCTCGACAAGTGGTGCACGCACGAGAGGAGAAGACGGGAGAGCGTTGGTGGAACCATGACAACGCGAAGAGTTGCTCTCTCCGTCGGGGCTCCAAAAGTGCGTGGGGGCCCCCCGTCCGTGCCCGTCGCCGAGCAAGCTGCCGAGTGGCAGGCGGCATCGGAGCGGGACAGGGCCCGGACGCAACTTGCAGCACAAGCTCGGGAGGCCGCCAGGCTTTAAGGAGGCGCTGGCGCCGCAGAGGGATGGAGCCGCCATGGACGTCGACGGGCCTGAGAGTGACCAGGACGACGTGGCCCAGCTAGTCGCTGGCATCAAGAGCCTGGGGGACTCCAAGCTCCCTGAGATCGCTGCCGTGGGGGAGGCGCTCGAGTCCAGGCTCAAGGCAGCACGTGCCAGGGCTTTGGAGGCCAAGCCCCTTGGCGCCCGGCTGCGTGCGATCACCAACAGGACAGGTGCACGGCCCTGGAGACGAAGCGGGACCGCCAGTTGGCAAGTCTCCTCCTCCTCCTCCTCATCCTCCTCCCCCTCCTCCTCCTCCTCCGAAGCTCCGAGACCAGGCCGACCAGCTTCAGAAGCCCATCGGAGAGGTCCAGCAGGCGGCCGACTCCACGGCTCGGGAGCTGGTCGAAGCAGAGGCCTCGCGTCGGGCCATGGCGCCCCGAGCGCCTCGTCCCGGGGGCAGGCGCACACTCGCCGCGTGCAGTCGTCCTCAGGGATCGACCTCGGCGCAGGTGCCCTTTGGCAAGATGTTGCGGCCCCTTGGCGCCGACGCGGGCCTGTCCAGCAGCATCCAGAGCAACGTCGAGGCGCTGCGCCCAGCTTGGTGCAGCTGCGGCAGCGCGAGGCGCCCGACGCGCAGGAAGCTCGAGTGGTGCCGCAGGTGCTGGAGGTGGCGCACACATTCCTGTTCCTGATGGCGGCGTTCCTGCTGGGCCTGCTGCTCCTTCAAGTGATGCCGACCTACCAGACTTGCAAGAGTTCTATCGCCCCGCGTACGGCGGCGAGCCCCCAGATGAGTCTGAACTGCGCGCGGCCATCAAGAGGCTCGGCGAGGCGGTGGGTGGCTGTGCCAAGAAGGTGAGAAGCGAGAATGACGGCATGAGAGCATCGCCCACTCCATGTTCTGCGGGTTCGTAAGGGGCATCTGGTCTCCCACGACTTCCGCGTCGGCTTCGTGAAGGTCGCTGTGGGCCGCGGCCCCCGTCGGCCCTGGACCTGCAACCGCCCCGCTGGCAGAGGCGCGCGCAGGGACAGTCGGGGGTTGCATCGCCGCCCACGGAACATGCAGGCGGTCAGACAGTTGCGGGCAGCCTGCGATGAATTGCCCGACGGGCTACGGCGACGACGGCAGTGTATGGCGCTCGCTGTTGCGGGCGCGTTCCCACGCGGTGCCCTGGTGCGTCCTGGACTTCCCCTGGGTTGTGGCAGGAGCGATCAAGTAAGGCCATCTCCTGGGGGCCATCTGGAAGAGGGTCTCCACCGGGATCGTCCTGGCGGCGCGCTACCAGGGATCCGCCGATGCGAGGCCCTGCAGGCGCTGTGGAGGGCGCCTGTCGTTTAGGTAGTTTGTGGTTGCTGCAATTGGTTAGCTCCCGTCCTGCTTGGGCAAGCAGTCTACAGGCGACGTGGCCGGCAAGGTCTGTCTACCTGGCTACACGACGCCGTGGACGGGGTCGGTGGTGCAGCACGGTGGCGCACACTACTTGGGCGAATCCGCGGGCGCGTCTGGTGGAGATGGTGAGCACGAAGGGCCTGGTGTTCCAAAGCCCTGGGGCAACCCAGGTTCGGCGTCGTCACGAAAGCCCCGGATTCGCAAGAGGAGCACTGGCAGCCCCGACGTGACAGGATACGCGGTGACAGCCATCGCTTCCTCGCACGGCCCATGGGTGGACCTCCTCGTATCAGGCGTGGTTGATGGCGCAGTCGTTCTTGCCCAAAAGGACCATGCTACGGGGTCGAAGCTTGCTGACATCCAGGCGAAGGTCAGCCAGGCTGGGTTTTCTGGAGTATGGTCAGAAGCTGTCTCGTCTGGCAAAGGCGGCACCTCTGGTGGCGTCGCAGTCTTGGCTCTGTTTCGCTTTTTGGTGTCCGAAACGCCGATGCCGATTGTGAAGGACGTTGTCCCAGGGCGGGCGGTGGCTGCCAAGCTCCATCGGGGGAAGCCAAGCTGCGTAGTGATGCTCAGCGCGTCTATTGAAGTTGGCTTGGGGTTGTACGGCGTTAGCATCGATATCATGGAGTCCAAGTTACTCAGATGCATAATCAGCTTGGTGTTAGCTGGATTTCTGGTGGTGAGTGGAACACTGATGTCCCTGAGCTGGATACATGATTTCACGCAGTGAAAGGTGCTCGCGTGGCCAGCAGTACCCCCGCCTGTGTGCAAGCGCTACCTGGAACGACCAGGGATTTTCGATGTTGCTAACATGATCCCACTGGTTGGCGTGCCGAGGGTCATTGAAGGTGCTGAAGTATTTCCACGCCGACAGGTTTCGCTACCTGTCGCCACCTACCCACGGAGTACGCGCTGTCGTGTACCTGATGAGCCGAGGCCTTTCCACGTGGAGCCGAAGGTCGGTTGCGGCAGATGCCCCCCTGTTCACGAGTGGGAGCAGAGCCGCAACGACAGCTCAGCGGCCACTACGGCTGACGCTCTTGCCGCATGCTGGGGTGACGTCGTCTTGGGAGTGGAAGCTGAGATTATGGACCGCAACGACACCATCGAACACCAAGCCCGCGCACGACTGCACGGCAGAGCAGGACCTGTCGGGGGGGGGGAGATCGAAGTGGAACGGAGAGCCCCCCACCGGGAAATCGGTTTCGGTTTCGTGTTCGTGCGTGCCGTGCGTGCGGGCGAGGCGAAGCTGCGTGGGCGGGCGAGAGGAAAGTCTCCTGTGGCTGAGGCGCGGCCGGACCAAATGATTCCCTCCCCGGCAAACGGGGCCGCGCGGTGTCCCGCCGGTGTCCCGCCGGTGTCCCGCTGGTGTCCCGGTAAGTCTCCTATGGCTGAGACGCGGCCGGATCAAATGTTTCCCGACCGGCAAACGGGGCCGCGCGGTGTCCCGCCGGTGTCCCGCTGGTGTCCCGGTGTCCCGCTGGTGCGAAAACGATAGTGAGACCGATAGTGAGATCGATTGTGAGATCGATTGTGAAATCGATAGTGAGATCGATCGAGTGAGATCGATCGAGTGAGATCGATGGTGAGATCGATTGTGGAATCGATAGTGAGAGCGATAGTGGGATCTAAGGTGAGATCGATTGAGTAAGATCGATAGTGAGATCGATCGAGTGAGATCGATAGAGAGATCGATAGTGAGATCGATACTGAGATCGACGGAGTGATATCGATAGTGAGATCGATGGAGTGGTATCGATAGTGAGATCGATAGTGGGATCGAAAACGAGATCGAGAGTGAGATCGACAGTGAAATCGATCGAGAGAGACCGATAGTGAGATCGATCGAGTGAGATCGCTAGTAAGGTCGATAGTGAGATCGATCATGGGAGCGATAGTGAGACCGATAGTGAGATGCAAATCGACATGCAGATCGAAATGCAGATCGAAAAGCAAATCGACATGCACATCGATAAGCACATGCAAATGCAAATCGTCAGGCACATCGACATCCCGTGCTGTATCCTGTGCCAAGAGCGAGCGGCAACGCAACAATCTCTGAACACCAAGGCTCCCAGTACGAACGTTGGCGGAACAGGCTCTTAAGGGTCGCTCCAAGAAGCTCCCTGGAGGCCCCAAGAGGCCCCCAAGAAGCTCCAAAAAGGCTCCCAAGAGGCCCCCAAGAGGCCCCCCAAGAGGCCCCCAATAGCCCCCCAAGAGGTCCAAAAGACGCGCCCAAACGGCCCCCCAAGCCCTTGCAAAATGAACGAAATCATTTATTTGTTCATTAGTTCCGGGGGGAGGGACTGGTACCAAGGCGCCCAAGAGCGAAGGGTGATGTAAACAACTCGACACCAAGGCTCCCAAGAGCGAGCAGCAACGCAACAATCTCCACTGGCATCGTCAGAACAACAATCACCACTGTTGCCCATTGCTGGCCGCCTTCCCCCCCAACCTCCTTATCACCCGCAGGGTGGTGATATAGGTACAATATAAATGAAATCCGGTTAAGCAGCCTAGCCCCAACAAGCCCACTAAGCTCGCGGCTTGGAAGGTGGTGTCCAGATGGTTGCGACACGTTCGATCTGTCAGAGTTCGCTTGGACCATATTGTTTCAACCCTGGACGGCGATGACCACAGCGCGAGGGTGATGGATCTGTCGAAGCAGCTGTACTTATTCCTTGGGTTTGCACGGCGAGCGCGCACAAGCGATTGGGTGCGGAAGTTAGTATTTGATCGAGTTCGGGCTTTCTTTGATGACCTGCTGAATGGCCTTGCGGAACCTGGCTTTGATCTGTTAGAGCAAGATCTCATCGATGAGGCCCAGCGGCAAGTCAACGAGCGCCTGAGCTCCTCGAATGCTGAGTGGAAGGCGTGGGCTGAGAAGGCGCGTGCATCTGGAGCTCGAACTGCCCGTGGATTCTCACGGCTGAAGGAATTGCAGGAGATCGTGGCAGACGCCAGCAGACCTCTACCGTTCCAGCGCGCTGACGACTGCTTGCCGGATTGGAGTGAAGTGTGGTCTGTGCACAAATGCTCTGCTGACAAGCTACCGGCTGGTTCAGAGGATTGGCCTGGGTCATCTCCCGTCAGTGGTGCAGACGTTCGAGCTGCGGCGAGGAGGCGTCCTGTCAAGGCGGCGCTCGGGCAGCCGGCGTTGAGCCCTCCTCCTCCTCCTCCTCCTCCTCCATCCTCCTCCTCCATCCTCCTCCTCCTCCTCCTCCTCCTCCTCCTCCTCCATCCTCCTCCTCCATCCTCCTCCTCCTCCTCCATCCTCCTCCTCCTCATCCTCCATCGACGCTGCCTCCGACGCCGGCCCCAGCGCGCTGGCGGCGCTGCGCGTGCGGCGCGAAGCCTTGCCCGCGCGGCCGGCCGCGCGACCGCGCCCGGACTCGCCCAGTCCGCCTGGGGGGGGGGGCCCTTCGCGAGGGCGCCGCTCGGTTGCACTGCCAAGTTCCGGCCTACAGGGCAGTTTTTAACACATGGGATTTTTAAAAAGTATAGTATCATGAATACATGATCAATGTATGAGCAAATCGATGCATGAACTCATTGCTGTTCTTAGTGCCAAATCCCTGCATGTTTTGATACATGATCCGCACGCGGAGCATGTATCAAAAACGGCACTGTAGTTCCCAGACGTGACACCCACACCCCTTCCCAGACATGTTCCCGCGTCGTTGACAGAAAATCGGGGCGGGAGGTTTTGGGCCGATTTCGGCCTCGGGGGGCAATCGCTGGGCCTCGGGGCCGTCAGAAGACGACTCGGGATGAAAAGCCGGTCCTGGGGAAAGGGTCTGGACTTCCAGGGACGCCGTCAAGCGGGGCCGTCTACGACGGCCCGTCTCGCAAGAGTGGGAACGTTCCCACCGCCATCGAGCGCTCAGGGGGGGGGGGGCCCTGCGAGGAGCTCCTCGGGCGCCGCGTTCGATCGCAGCGAGGAGGCGGAGGCGGAGGCGGCGGCGGCGGCGGCGGCGGGGTGATGTTCTGTCAGTGTTTCCCCTGCTGTGTACACAAAGGCTACGACTGCATTGTTGCAGCCCGCCTGCTGACTGAGGCCCAGATGCTAGGGCATCCCTTACGCGTGGTGTGGGTGTTGATGTGTTCGCATCGTCTGTCTCGTGTCGCTCAAGCTTTCGATTCGGTTTCGCGCTGCGCCATCTCGCACTGGTGGATCCTAGCGGGCTGTACTCACGCTAATGCGATGATGCATCTGTTGTTGCATAGAGCATATGGTGAAGATGAGCCGCATCTACCGCGCTGTTCAGCCTCGCGCCCTCATAGGCGATCCCAGTTTCCAGCGGGTCAAAAAGCGGCTCGCCGAATGCAGCGCGCTCCTGGCTGCTGCGAGATGGTACTGCGAGCAAGTTTGCTTCGGGGGCAGATATCGCAGGCCTTGACAACTGGGTTTGTGGCAACTTGTTTTGTTCTTGTTGTTTTCTTTTTTGGGGGGGGCAACTGCTGCGAAAGCGTCGTCGAGAGTGCCGTCGTCCGCTCGTATCTTGAGACTGCGCAGCCACGCCCGCGCGAGGAATCTGGGACATGCGTTTTTACCTAACAGCGAAGACTGATAGGCTTCTAGTAAAGTCAAAAGGGAGCATCATGACGCCCCAGGGGGGTCTGGGCGCGATCCGGAGGAGGATGCCGGGGACTCTTTTTTTAGCCAACAAAAACGCACTTCGTGGTCTTCGAGTTCACAGAACTCCATTCCTGGGCATGATTTTGAATGCCCGGAGCCAACTGTAGGCCACTTCGTGGTCTTCGAGTTCCCAGAACTCCATTCCTGGGCATGATTTTGAATGCCCGGAGCCAACTGCAGGCCACTTCGTGTTCTTCGAGTTCCCAGAACTCCATTCCTGGGCACATTTTGAATGCTGAGGCAGGCTGATGCTGAGGCTGAGGCAGGCTGAGGCTGAGGCAGGCTGAGGCTGAGGCCGAGGCTGAAGGCAGACTGAGGCTGAGGCTGAAGCAGCAGGCTGAGGCTGAGGCTGAGGCAGGCTGAGGCTGAGGCTGAGGCTGAGGCTGATGCTGAGGCAGGCTGAGGCTGAGGCTGAGGCTGATGCAGGCTGAGGCTGAGGCAGGCTGAGGCTGAGGCCGAGGCTGAAGGCAGACTGAGGCTGAGGCTGAAGCAGGCTGAGGCTGAGGCTGAGGCAGGCTGAGGCTGAGGCAGGCTGATGCTGAGGCAGGCTGAGGCTGAGGCTGAGGCTGATGCAGGCTGAGGCTGAGGCAGGCTGAGGCTGAGGCCGAGGCTGAAGGCAGACTGAGGCTGAGGCTGAAGCAGGCTGAGGCTGAGGCTGAGGCAGGCTGAGGCTGAGGCTGAGGCAGGCTGATGCTGAGGCAGGCTGAGGCTGAGGCTGAGGCTGATGCAGGCTGAGGCTGAGGCTGAGGCCGAGGCTGAAGGCAGACTGAGGCTGAGGCTGAAGCAGGCTGAGGCTGAGGCTGAGGCAGGCTGAGGCTGAGGCTGAGGCAGGCTGATGCTGCAGGCTGAGGCTGAGGCTGAGGCTGATGCAGGCTGAGGCTGAGGCAGGCTGAGGCTGAGGCCGAGGCTGAAGGCAGACTGAGGCTGAGGCTGAAGCAGGCTGAGGCTGAGGCTGAGGCAGGCTGAGGCTGAGGCTGAGGCAGGCTGAGGCTGAGGCAGGCTGAGGCTGAGGCTGAGGCTGAGGCTGAGGCTGAGGCAGGCTGAGGCTGAGGCCGAGGCTGAAGGCAGACTGAGGCTGAGGCTGAAGCAGGCTGAGGCTGAGGCTGAGGCAGGCTGAGGCTGAGGCAGGCTGAGGCTGAGGCTGAGGCTGATGCAGGGTGAAGCTGAGGCAGGCTGAGGCTGAGGCGAGGCTGAAGGCAGATTGAGGCTGAGGCTGAAGCCGGCTGAGGCAGGCCTTGGCTGAGGCAGGCTGATGCTGAGGCTGAGGCAGGCTGAGGCTGAGGCTGTGACTGCGACTGCCGTTGCCACTGCGACTGTCATCGCGAATGCGACTACGACTGCGAGAACAGCAGAATTCTACAACTGGATTCTCATCTGAATCTTACGGAGAATGCTTCCAAATATGCTCCTACACATCGCTGTTAGGTTGCTTTGCCGGGATAATTTTCTCAAGTCGACCCACCAGAGCGGTGGATCACACCAGGCTCGACAAGATTTCATAACGGCGCGGCAAGCTTGCTGCCCTTCGCCGTGAGGGGTCAGTGGGCTCGCGGACCCGACGGCGCGGACGTTGCGGTCCATTGCGGGAACCCTGGTGGGCGCGAAGCGATCTTGATCCCTGACCGCGCGGCTGGCCACGCAGCCCGATCCCTTTGATGACCCCACGATGGACGCCACCGTCCCATGAACTCAGCGACGTGCAGGGCTGCTGTGGGATGCCAGGTTCCCTTTAGGGCGGTCGCCGAGGGCCTGGGTGGCTACGCGAGGCAGGTTAGAGGTTAGATGCGCGGGCAGCGTGGACTGCGCGCTGCGGCCCGATCAGCGCAGCGCTACTACCGCTTCGCCGCGCCAGTTGGGCTGTGGCTGCTGCTCGCATCATCGTTGCAGGCGAGGGCATGGCCCTCGACGTGCTGCAGGCGGCCCCACACGACATAGCAAGTCGAGCTGCGCGCTGGGATCCAGGAGGTGGCAGGCTCGCAGGATGCTTGCTCACCTTCCCGAGGTCAACAGCAATGCGACACTATGGCTTTGCTGTGCTCGCAATGCTGGCCTTCGAATTCGTGATCATGCGAGGAGGGGAGCTCTCCGCTGCCTCATTGGCGGAGCCATGTGGCCGTCCACCCCCGAATTTGCTGCATACTACGCCGACAATCGTAGGTGCCAGTTCTGATCGAAAAATGCTCTGGGGTCGCTTGACCACCAGATAACCAGATCGGAGGCTGGGGGGTGAGATCGCAGTGAAACGGAGACCCCCCGCCGGGAAATCGGTTTCGGTTTCGTGTTCGTGTCGTGCGTGCGGGTGAGGCGAAGCTGCGCGTGATCCTCCTGCAGCTAAGCCGAAATAGGAGCGAAAGTCCGTTCTCGCCAGCCGGTGGCTGGGAAAGGTCCCAGTTGGGCCGGGCGGTGTCCTGGGTGTCCCGGGTGTCAGTAGAAGCGAAAGTCCGTTTCCCGTCCGCCGGTGGCCGGGAGGTGTCCCAGTTGGGCCGGGCGGTGTCCCAGGTGTCCTGGGCGTCCCGGCGCTAACGCATGTCGCAAATTTCATAATTATTATTTTTCGGCGCCTGCGGCGGGCTATCTTATCCAACCCAGCTTATCTTATCCACTCCATCTTGTCCAATCCGCTCCATCTTACCTTCTCCGACCCATCTTATCTTGTCCCATCTTATCTTACCCCACCCAATCCAAACCACCCAACCCAATCCATCAATTCATTTGTGCCTGCGGCGGGCCTATCCAATCCATCTTAACTTATCCAATACATCTCTTCCAATCCAACCCATCTTATCTGATCAAATCCATCTTATCCCATCTAATCCAATCCACCCAACCCAATCCATCAATGCATTTTTGTCGGCGCCTGCGGCGGGCCTTCTTATCCAATCAAGCGTAGCTTATCCAGTCCATCTTGTCCAATCCAATCCATCTCACCTTATCAAACCATATTGTCCCATCTTATCTTATCCCACCCAACCCAATCCATCCAACCCAATCCATCAATTCGCCGGCCCAACGGGCCAGAGGCGTGCTAAGATCTACGGTAACTGGTTAACATTATTCTACTTCGCGCGCGCATCACCCGGGTGACTCCAACCCAAGACCCATGGAGGCCCAACCGGAAAGAAAAAAAAAAATGGGGCGCGCCGAAGAACCCAGGGGGTCCGGTTTCCGCGGAGGAAAGAAAAAAACCCTGGCGATGGGGTTCGAGCACGGGGGTTACCCCCCCCTCAAATTCCGGAAGAGGAATGAACTCCCAGCCGCGGGGGTGCCCGCGCGAGGGGTCCCACCCCCCCAAGCGCAACCAGAGGAAGAAAAGCGTGAGAGCCGAGACTGTAAGTGCAATGCAACAACACCTTAATCGCGGTTGCACTAGGGATTTGTATTAGTACGGGAACAACTGAATTACAGCCGGTGAGGTTTGGGTTCGGGTTCGGGCTTATATATTGGGAACCCAGTATATTGGAAACGCAATATATTGGAAACTCAATATATTGGAAACCCAATATATTCGAAACCCAATATATTCGAAACCCAATATATTAGAAACCCGATATATTGGAAACCCAAAATATTGGGGACCCAATATATTAGGAACCCAATACATTGGAAACCCAATATATTGGAAACCTAATACATTGGAAACCCAATATATTTGATACCCATTATAGTGGAAACCCAGTATATTGGAAACCCAATATATTGGAAACCTAGTATATTGGAAACCCAATATATTGGAAACCCAACATATTTGAAACCCACTATCTTGGAAACCCAATATATTGGAAACCGAATATATTGGAAACTCAAGAAATTAGAAACCCAATATATAGGAAACCGACACAGCTGAAACTCAGTATATTGGAAACCCAATATATTGGGAACTTAATATTGGAAACCCAATATACTCAGGATTCTTCCCACAAATGAACGCTAAATAAAGAACAAAGCTTTGTTTTTGTAATGTTTTTTTTATATATATATATATATATATATAAAAAAAAAACTGTACTAAGGAATTGTAGTAGTACTAGGGAAGTGCACTACAGACTTGCACTAGAAGTTGTACTATTACTCGGGAATTGCACCAAGGAGTTGCATCAAGGACTTGTACGAGGGAACTGTACTAGCACTCGGAACTTGGATTAGAGAGTTGTTATAGTACCACTTAAACCGGGGAGTTGTACGGGGGAGTTGTGCTCGGGAGTTGTACCATGGAGTTGTACTAGTACTGGGGATTGGCGATAGGGCGTTGTTCTAGGGGGCGCAACAATTTTACCAGCTGTAATATGATACCAGCTGCACTCGAATATTTGCACGGCAGGACAACGTGCTCTCTAGGAACAACTGCGCGATAGGACATGATAGTACCAGTTGTACTCAAGTACGAGTTGTACGGTAGTCGGAGGGGTTCAGGGGTTCCAACGGCAACGCGCGCGGGGAAGAAGGAAAGAAATCCATGCGCCGCCAGGGGTCCCGGGTTTAACGGGTCGCCGCGAAGGTTGACCCCCCGCGGAAAGAAGAAAAGAAATCCGGTCGGGGGGTTGGGGGGTTGAGGGATGAGTCGCGGGGGCGATGCGCGCGCGGGGCGACCCCTGGGGGTCTCCGGGCGAAAAGTACCCCGGCAAGGTCCCGGCAAGGTCCTGGCAAGGTCCCGGCAGGTCCAGATCAGAGATGCCGGACCGGGCGACTTTTCGACACCCCTCACGAGGATCGTGGCCTCCGAGGGGGGAGCCGCAATCGACTGCCCCCCCTCCCGCCCCAGGAGGCCCCCCAAGAGCCCCCCAAGAGGCCCTGGGGGCCCCCAAGACGCCGCCAAGCGGACTGAGCGAAGCAATTCAATGAATATGTTTCTGCGCCTGCGGCGGGCCAATTCAATCCATCTTATCTTATCCAATCCATCTCTTCCAAGCCAACCCATCTTATCTTATCCAATCGACAGTGCGATTCACCGATAGTTCGGTCGACGGATAGGTCGGTAGTGGGATTTCGTCGTCATCGCGATCACCATTGTGGTGGAGGGAGACTCTGATAGAGAGGGAGAGGGAGAGAGAGAGAGAGAGAGAGAGAGAGAGAGAGAGAGAGAGAGAGAGAGAGAGAGAGAGAGAGAGAGAGAGAGAGAGAGAGAGAGAGAGAGAGAGAGAGAGAGAGAGAGAGAGAGAGAGAGAGAGAGAGAGAGAGAGATAGAGAGAGAGAGAGAGACACAGAGAGAGAGAGAGAGAGAGAGAGAGAGAGAGAGAGAGAGAGAGAAACTGAGATATTATATCAAGCTGACAGGCTGGAGGTCAGTCACGGTGGGCATTTGATCTCAATCCCCCCCAACCTCCTTATCGCCCGCAGGGCGGTCGTATAGGCATATGAGTGCGAGCCTGTTCTTGATCATCTCACGTTTCAGGACCAGTGTCTCCCCGATGGCATCCTGGAGCGCATGTCGGAGCTTCGGGGGAAGGGGTGATTTGAAAGCGGGGTCCAGGTTTGGGACTCGTGCAAGGTCCTTTTATGGGCTCCCGTTCGTCACCTGCCAGGCTGTTTGATCTATGTGGTAATGGTAGCCTTCGCCTTTTAAGTGGACCCAATTCCCACCGAAAATGAGACGAGGCTCGCTCAAGCCCACGGAGATAATGGAGTTTCTCGGAGGTTATGGGCTGATGCTTTCACCCGTCTGGGGTCGGAGTCACATGCGGTCGCGAACACGCGTGTTGAGCATCAGGTTGCCTGTATGAAGTCCACGCGACTGACCTTCGATTTCTTGGCTAGGGTTTCACAATCGATTGCTGCGTTGGCCCAGGAGCTCTCGACCTCATCTGGTCCTGCAGCGGGCGTGGACTCCAAGAAAGCTGGTACAGACCCTTTGGCCTCGACGAAGCATCCGCTGTTTCACTTCCCCTGCCGTGGCGACTGGCGTTGCAGTGTTCGTAGCATGTAAGCTGCCCCCCCCTTTCTGGCCCAACTCAAGACGGGCAGCAAGAGGGCGCGTGGGCCGTCGACCCACCAACGGTGGCAAGCCCGTGCGGTTTTCGTTGGCAGGGATGAGGTCCCTTAGGGGGCCACATGCGAACCCTACCCCTACCCCCCACGATTTCTGATGAGGAGGCTGGGGTTCACTTCGTTCGGGAGCTCACGAGCGAAATGAACCCCACTCTCCCCCTTAACAATCGTGGGGGGTAGGGGTAGGGTTCGCATGTGGCCCCCTATCCCTGTCCCTCTCTTGTCCGAGGGGAGGGGGGGAATGGGAATGGGAATGGGGCGCTCGTGCGGGCAATCGCCCGGGCCCCTTAAGGGCGGAGCGGGTGAGGCCGTGGCCTCGCAGACATGGCCGGCTAGCTGGAAGCTTACTCAGGCGGCCGGCGCCACAGAAGTATCAGGAGTGGAACACGTGACAAATTGCGCCTCCAGTTTCGTCCAAGTTGAATCGTCTGTCGCCAGTTTAAGCCGATCGATGTTGTTCACGTCGTAGCTGCTCCGGGCGGGTTTCTCTTGCACACCGTGGGATACGAGAAAGTCACGCACGTCGTCATCCCATCGCTTCTGCTGTCCTCCCGGATTCCTGTTGCCTTTTTGAGAAGCATGGAGGCTCGGGTGCCAGTTGACCACGCATTGAGACCATTCTCGAGGGGACTGCTTCGCCACTCTCGCGGCACATCTCCACACTAATCGCCGTTGCCTCGTATTCCATTCGATCACACTGTGCTTGTGCATGAGGCTTTCTGCTTGTCTTGTCGTGCGCTTGATGTATTCGACCCACGACTCCAAGACAATGCTCTCCGGTGCGACGTTCTCCTCGTTGTCGGTGCTGGGGATGTCAGCCGTGCTGGCATCTGCGTTTGGGTGGGTAGATGACGGTCGGTTGCGTTTTGCTTCTCCGTGCGTGTCGTCTTCGTGGGTTTGCGGTTCTGTCGTCGCATGAGTCGGGCGTTGGTTGGTCGCACTGGATGTCGGTCTCGTGTTGGCGGTGTTGCGTCGCCGTGGGGAGCCGACAATCATTCGTAACATGCGTCGTTGGGTGCATCGTAACTGTTGTCGTAAAGGCTCGGTCAGAGTCCAAGTGGCCGCCCCGTATAGTACCGTCGGTGTGACAGTGCCTTCGAAAAGCCAGAGTCGGTGCTTCAAGGGGTAGTGCTTCGCTGTGAGTTCCTCTTTGCGAGCAGTGAAGGCTGCCCAGCCTGCCTTGATCCGGTGTTGTACCTCGGTCTGCATGGCGTCTTGGAAGCTGATCTGCTGTCCCAAGTACTTGACTGACCCACTGTGAGGTAAAATCTCGATTTCCATGCTGTTGATGCTCACCTTGTGCTGCCGTGCTCACCCAGTCCTCTCCGTCAAATTCGTCAGGATCTTCGTCTTGTCCGGGTGGATGTGGAGGCCGTGTTGTTGTGCAGCTGTGGCCATGTGTTCAAGCATTGTCGTCAAGCGCGGTAAGGTGCGGCTCGTCAGAAGGACGTCGTCGGCAAAGCGCAGGTTGGTGAGAGAGCAGTCTTTATTGAAGCCGAGTTGGATGCCTTGGTTGCGCTTTTTCCATGTGTTGACAAGTGGACGCATGATGTGTTCAAGAAGCGAATTGAAAAATAGTGAACTAAGGGGATCGCCCTGCTTTGTGCCCCTCTGCAGGTTGAATGGGCGGCTGGTCGTGTCTGTCCGCACCGTGGCTGTTTGGCCAGAGTACATCTTCCGGAGTAGGTGTATGTAGCTTGGTGCGACACCTTGGCTCTTGAGTGCGGTCCATACGCTCTCGTGCTCGACCGTGTCGAAAGCCTTTTTGAAGTCCAGCGTTGCTATCCAAAGTGGTTGGTTCCATTCCCGAGCTCTCTCCCGAAGCATGTGGAAAGTGAAGAGGTGATCTTGCGTCGAAGGTCCCGGGCGAAATCCTGCTTGGTCTGGGGGCTGTTGTTTGTCCAGGGGCGGCTGCAGTCTATTGTATAGAAGCTTGCTGAAAAGTTTGTAGAGCAGGGGAATGGTGCAGATTGGCCTGTAGTTCTGAGGTTGCATGGGGTCGCCTGCTTTCGGGATTACTGTGATGACTGTCTGTCGCCAACTCTGCGGAGTAGGCGCGTCGGCTTGTATGACAGTGTTGTATAATTGGAGTGCGGCTCGTTTGAGTTCTGTGGGCGCATGCTTCAACATTTCGGCTCTGATTCCGATCGTGTCGGGTGCTTTTCCCCGCTTGAGGTTGGACAGTTCCCTGTTGAGCTCGTGGATTGTAAAAGGCGGCGCCGTGTCGTCAGAAGGCTCAGGTGGTGAAGATTGCCGAGTGGAAAGATACAGCTGCTCGTAGAAATCTGCAAAGACGTTCGCAATTGAGTCTCTGCTGGTATGCTTCGTGTCGTCCTTGCCGCGCATCTCCGTGATTAGTGTACGCTTCCGCCCTGATTTAATGGTCGTAATGCGCTCGAGTCCACGGTAGTCCTCGAGTATGGTGCTGATCTGCGTACGTCGTGTTGTTCGTTTTTGCCGTCGTATCTCTTGTCGGATTTGCTTGCTGACGTCGCGTCGGGACTGTGTATTGTCATTCGGGATGTTGCGCCTCTGCTGGATCAGCGCTTGGAGGTGTACGTTGGTCGAGAGGTGCGGTCTCAGTTGCGCCGGCTCCGCAATGTTTTTTGTCGTTGCTTCCAACATGGATGTCTCAATATGGTTGCTGAGCTCTTCTGGCGGTCGGGGTAGGTCTGCTGCAGAGATAACGTCTTTGGCCGTTGTGTGATACGCCTCAACGTTGACGTGGGCCCAACTGCGGGTGGTCGTGTGTCGTGATGTGTGCTTGGGCTGGTGCTGTTCGTCGTGCGTATGCCGGTCAGTGGAGATGCGTCGCTGGAAGCAGAAGTCGGCAACCACGGCCTTGTGATCTGAACCTAAGTCCACTGCGTTGTTCGCCTCCACGTTGCGGCATTGTCGGAATAGGCGCCTGGAGGCAAGGATGTAGTCGAACTGCTTCTCGGAGCCATTGCTGTGAGTGTAAGTTACTTGCTGCCCCACTGGTTTGCGAAAACATGATCGACCCACGAACCCGGAAAGGAATATAGAAACGTAAAGCATTGCAACATTTCAAAGGCACCTGATTGGGCGACGGGCACATGCAATGCTGAATGTATCGATGATGATGTACTGTGCCGAGGGCTGTGCTGTGCTACGCCGTGCTGAACTGCGATGTGCCATGCCGCGATTGTGCTCTATATAGCGTTGTGGATCGAGTCCTCCCTGGCATCCGAGTCCTCACCGAACTGATCTGGAGCGTAAGCTCGAGCTGCCTGAGCAGATGGTAGCTGCCCAGAACTAATCGACAGAGGGAACATGCCAGGAGGACGCGCCGCGGAACGTCCCAAGGGACGCGCCAGGCGACGTGCCAGGGGACGTGCCATGGGCACGCACCGCGGGACGTGCCAAGGGGACGCGCTACGGAACGTGCCAATGGACGTGCCGAGGGACGTGCCAGGGGACGCGCCGCGCGACGTGCCAAGTGGACTCGCCACGGAACGCGCCAAGGAACGTGCCAAGGTGCATAGTTGAGTGTATCGATCTTGATGTACCGTGCCGACGGCTGTGCTATGCTGGGCCGTGCTGAACTGCGATGTGCCATGCCGCGATTGTGCTCTATATAGCGTTGTGGATCGAGTCCTCCCTGGCATCTGAGTCCTCACCGAACTGATCTGGATCGTAAGCTCGAGCTGCCTGAGCAGATGGTAGCTGCCCCAGAACTAATCGACAGAGGGAACATGCCAAGAGGACGCGCCGCGGAACGTCCCAAGGGACGCGCCAGGCGACGTGCCAGGGGACGTGCCATGGGCACGCACCGCGGGACGTGCCAAGGGGACGCGCTACGGAACGTGCCAATGGACGTGCACCGCGCGACGTGCCAAAGGGACTCGCCACGGGACACTCCGCGGAACGTGCCAGGCAACATGCCAGGCTGCAATGCTAAGGGTATCGGTATTGATGTACCGTGCCGAGGGCTGTGCTGTGCCTGGGCGACCTGGACACGTGAAAACACGCGTTTCGCTCAAGACGTTGTCAGCACATCCTCATGCTAGACATTCGCCTGGGCAAACTGGACACGTGCAAACAAGCGTCTCGCTCGAGACATCCTCAACACATGCTCATGCTGGACATCCGCCTGGGCGACCTGGACACGTGAAAACAAGCCTCTTGTTCGAGACATCCTCAACAAATCCTCATGCTAGACATCCACCTGTGCGACCTGGAGGCGTGAAACCAAGCGTCTCGCTCGAGACATCCTCAAGACCTGGGCACGTGAAAACAAGCAATCCACTTGAGAGATCCTCATAATTCAGGTCCCCAGGAGAGGACAGTCTATAACACAAAACAAGCGTTTCGCTCGAGACATCCTCAACCAATTCTGAAAACAAGCGTTTCGCTCGAGACATCCTCAAATTTTAATTCGCCGGCCCTACTCCCGCACGTGATTTATCGCAGAAGAAATTCGCCGGCCCTACAGCCGTCAAAACCGGGGGGGAACCAACTAAAAGAGAACCCTGGGCTCAGGCCCTTTCCGGGAAAATGTTTTCGTGATAACAAGACGTTCCTTAGACGCCCACGCACGTAGCCAAGCCCCTCTCGAATCACACTTCCCATACGCGTGATGTCCGATGTGCCTGGCGTCAGTCCTAGGCTCGTCGTCGTCGGCATAGTCGTCGTGCCGCATGGGTTCGATTGAATCCAGGCGTCCAACTTGCGCATTAAAGTCTCCAGCCACAATAGCATGATGTTTTTGTTCGCGAGCTTCGGCGTGTAATGCAGAAATCAGCGTGTACAGTTGCTCCACATGTTGGTCACTGTATCCCGTGTGCGGGAAATACGCTGCGACTAACACCAGTTTGAATGAGCCCCGCCGTATGTGGAGCGCTGCAAGCCTAGCGCTAACACCTTGGAACTGCTTGATGTGTTTGCCCCATCGTTTGTGAACCAACACGCCAACCCCGTGAGAGGGCTGATCATGACCAGATCCGGCAAAAATATTGCCTTCGGCAGTCTCCCACATCTCTGAAACTGCTGTCCTCCGGGTTTCGTTGAAGAGTATGAAGTCCCAATGTTCTGTGCCCATCTCGATGATCACCTCGTCAATGCGGTCATCGTTAAGAGAACGTGCATTTTTGTGAAGTACCGTTAGTGACCACGTGCCGTCTTGGGCTGTGGCTTGATGGTCTCGCCGGTGTCTTGGTTGAGATGGTCCACTGTGAATGCTTAGCATGTGTGGAGGGGCCTGAAGAATGCAAGCGGGAACGTCGCCGTCGACGTGGGTATAATCGGCTCTTCCCCCACCTGTGCTCTTGCGTGGATTTGCGGAGTGGTGTGCTGGTGGACGCTGGGTCAGAGGTGGGAGCTGGAGGGCGGTAGGTGTGGATGGTGGTGGTGGGAGGTCGAATGTTGGCCGCTGGAGGTCGGAATGCTGGGCCGTCGGAGCCTGGAGGTCGATAGGTGGAGATGGTAGTGGTGGGAAGTCACATGATCGACGCTGGAGGTCGAAATGCTGGGCCGTCGGAGGTTGGAGGTCGATAGGTGAAGATGGTGGTGGTGGGAGGTCGGCTGTTCTGGCCATGTGTGCTGCGGACGCGGTCCTGGGGCCCGCGTCGGAAGCCGAAGCGCACCCCGCCTCGATTCTCCAGGAGCTCCTCGGGGCCCAGGGGCACCGGATGGAGCAGCCTGGGCGTGCCTTGTCTTTCCCCTGTGGGCTGCGCACGCGGCTCTCCCAGGCGCAAATCTGAGAGGTCGTGGAGTGACGTGCAACTGTGAAGGGGCCCCGGGACACACAAATAAATACACACAAATAAAAATACCCCCATATGTTCCCATATTTTCTGGGTTTCTGTCTTTCCCCCCATTTCCTATATTTTCCCATATTTTCTGGGGAATCGAGGATTAATTGTGTCTGTGTGTTTCTTTTCCTCCTGAAACTGTCGGTCTGTTCACCCTTCGACTGAGAGTACTCAGGCCTTGCAAGTGGAGTCTGCTGCCCAGGGCCGTCACCCTCGCACGGGCAGGGCCGTGGATCCTGCGCGGTCAGTTCTTGAGGACGGGGGCCTGTCTGTCCACGGCCTGGCTCGGTCACGCCTGAGCCGCTGGACGCACAATATTGGGTGGTCCCCCTCTGCACTGCCGTACGCGTTGCTTTATTCCGTGTGCCCTACCGCTGACGCGGTCCTTTCTCTGTAGTCGGGCGGTGACGACTCGTTCCCGCCTCGGCTGCTCGCTCGCTCGCTCCCTCCTCCTCCTCCCCCCTCCTCCTTCCTCCCCCTCCTCCTCCTCCTCCGCTCCTCCTCTCCTCCTCCTCCTCTCCTCCTCCTCCTCTGCTCCTCCTCCTCCTCCCTCCTCCTTCCTCTCCTCCTCCTCCTCCTCCTCCTCCCTCATGCTGCTGCTCCGCCTCCTCCTCCTCCTCCTCCTCCTCCTCCTCCTCCCCCTCCTCCTCCTCCTCCTCCTCTCCGCCTCCTCCTCCTCTTGTTGTTGTTCCTCCCCCTCCTCCTTCCCGTCCTCCTCCTTCCCCCCCCCGCCCTCGAGAAAGATTTAGCCCGCTGGCACGCCCCAGCTGGCGGCGCGCCTCCTCGACGGCCTCGGGGCCCACCTCGCCGCCAGCGTAGAAGCCAAGGAGGGGCGCCGTCGGGAACCTCTCCTGCTGAGAACACCGGGCAAAAGCAGCAGGGAGGAGGAGCATGATGATGGTGATGATGATGATGCTGCTGCTGATGAGGAGGAGGAGGAGGAGGAGGAGGAGGAGGAGGGGAGGGAAGTTGAGAAGGGAGAGGGGTGGAGAGGGGAGAAGGGGGAGAAGGGGGAGGAGGGGAGGAGGAGGGGGTGGAAGTGCAGGATGGGGAGAGGAGAAGGAGGAGGAAGGAGGAGGAGAAGGAGGAGGAGGAGGAAGAGGAGGAGGAGGAGGGGAAGAGGGGAGGAGGATCAGGGGCAGGATCAGGGGTAGGGGAGGAACAGGAGAGGGAGGAGGAATTTTAGGAGAAGGAGCAGGGGCAGAGGGGGAGAGGGGGAGGAGGAGGGAGGAGAAGGAGGTAGAGGAGGTAGGAGGAGGTAGAGGAGGGAGAGGAGGAGGGGGTGAGGAGGAAGAGAAGAGAAGGAGAAGGAGGAGGAGGAGGAGGAAAAGGATGAGGTGGAGAAGGAGGAGGAGGAGGAGGAGGAGAGGCGGAGGAGGAAGAGGAGGAGAAGGAGGAGGAGGAATAGGGGGACGAGGAGGAGGAGGAAGAGGAGGAGGAGGAGAACGAGGAGGAGGAGGAGGAGGGGATCGGATAATGGTAATGATGATACTGATGATGATGATGATGCTGATGATGATGCTGATATATTGATGATGCTGATGGTGGTGATACTGATTATGATGATGTTGCTGCTGCTGGTGATAGTGATGGTGATGGTGATGGTGATGGTGATGATGATGATGATGATGATGATGATGGTGATGAGGATGATGACGATGACGATGACGATGGCGATAGTGACGCTGCTGATGATGATTGATATCATCGTGATGCTGATGATGATGATGATGCTGCTGCTGCTGATCATTAGCATGCGTCTGATGATGATTATGATGCTGATGATGAGGACGATAGTGTTGATGCTTGTGGTGATGCTGATGATGATGATGATGACGAGGAAGAGGACGGGGGGGACGAGGATTATGATGGTGATGATGATGATGCTGATGATGATGATGATGACGAGGATGGGGTAATGAGTCTGATGATGATGCCGATAATGGCGGTGATGGTGACGCAAGTGATGCCGCTGATATTGATGGTGATAAGGATGACGATGATGATGCTAATGATGATGGTGGTGCAAATGCATGCTGATGATGGTGATGGTGGTGGTGATGATGCTGATGATGATGGTGATGATGATGGTGAATACGATGACGATGACGATGATGATGCTTGTGATGATAATGGTTATGCTGATGCTGATGCTGACGCTGCTGAGGATGACGATCATGCTGATGATGATGATCATGCTGATGATGCTGGTAATGCTGATGATAGTGATCAAGGCGATTATGATGGTGATTATCTCTCTCTCTCTCTCTCTATATATATGATGGATGCGGTTGTTGCTGAGTATGACAATGATGATGGCGCTGCTGCTGCTGATGGTGATGATTATGATGCTGCTGCTGCTGATGATGATGATGATGATCATGATGATGATGATGATGATGATGATGTTGATGCTGATGTTGATGCTGATGCTGATGATGATGATGATGATGATGATGAGGATGATGATGATGATGATGCTGCTGATGATGATAATGATGATGATGATGATGATGATGATGATGATGATGATGATGATGATGATGATGATGATGATGATGATGATGATGATGATGATGGCGGTGGTGGTGACGGGGAGGAGGCGAAGGAGGAGGAGAAGTGGAGGAGGAGGAGGAGGAGGAAGAGAACGACGACGACGACGAGTGGGAGGACGAGCGTGGGGGTGACAAAGAAGCTGAGAGGGGAGGGGAGAAGATGAGAGGGAGGGGGAAGAGGAGGAGGAGGAGGAGGAGGAGGAGGAGGAGGAGGAGGAGGACTACGAGACTGAGGAGCAGTAGTAGGAGCAGGAAGAGGAGGAGGAGGAGGAGGAGGAGAGGAGGAGGAGGAGGAGGAGGAGGAGGAGGAGGAGGAGGAGGAGGAGGAGCAAGTATCCTTGAAGAGCAGCGCGTCGTTCGCGTCCATCCCGAACATCCTGGGGCACCTGCCGTTGCAGGTGAAGAGCAGCGCCCCGAGGATCTGCTCCTGCCTTCGGGCCGCCATCTCCTGGGTGGCGGGAACGGGCGGGCCGATAGACAGGAGGGGCGGGGGAGGGGCAGCGGGTGGGGGGGCGGGCGGCGGCGGCGGTCTCCCATGCTAATCTGTTCCTATCGATTTAGACTTCTCCTACCTATATTTAGATCGTAGGGGCCTCGATAGATCGGAAAAGTCGATGTAGACAGCCTGTCTAAGTGGAGCGGACAAGATTCTCGTGGCCATCGGGAGCACGCGTCATCGAGCGCTCGCCGCGAAGCCCACCAGAGCGGCACGAGCTCCGGGGGCCTCGCCCCTCGGCGGGGGGGGGGCGGCCTCGCGCACTCCTCGGCGCGCAGCGCGGGGCATTCGCCATCGCGGCCGGGGAGTGCGCGGGGGGGGAGGGCCGAGCCTCTGGCCCCCCCCTCTCTCTGACGGGGGCCCCAGATGACAGGCTGCCCCCTACTTTTTCCCATACCTTGTGGATCCGTTCGTCTTCCCCCCCACGCTTCCCAGGAGGAGGAGGAGGAGGAGGAGGAGGAGGAGGCGGAGGAGGAGGAGGAGGAGGAGGAGGAGGAAGAGGATGATGCCCGCGGGGTAAGGCGGCTGTGTCGATCCACAACCACCCCCGCGCGCGCCCCCGCGCGCGCCCTCGCCTCTGCGCGGTCACGCGCCCGAGGCCGTCTGGCAGGCCTCGGCCTCACCTCGTGCCGCCCGCAGCAGCCTCGCCACCTTGGCGGCCATGCCAGGCGAGCAGCTTCGCTCTCGCGCGCGGCGCCTGGGCCTCGGCCAGCCGCCGCTGCCGCCCGCAGCCCCTGCTTCGCTTCGAGCAGCAGGGCCACCTGCAGGCGGCCGGCACCCCTCCTGCACCCTGGCAACCTTGGCCTCGCCGCCGCCGCCGCCCGCAGCCCCTGCTTCGCATCGAGCAGCAGAGCCACCTGCAGGCGGCTGGTTCTCCTCCTGCATCCTGGCAACCTTGGCCTCGCGCTGCAGCGACGGCGCCGAGCTGCACGCGCGCCTGCCGCGCCGCTGGGGCGCACCTCCTTCCTTCCCGCCCGCAGGCGGCTCCTCCAGCGTGGTCTCCAGCAGCACGTCCACGCCGTCCTCCTCCGGGCCGCTGGTCCCTGGAGTCCCTGCTGCGGCCAGCCCCTGCGAGCTGCCTCCTCCTCCGCGGGCAGGCGGCTCTGCAGGCGTGGTCTCCTGCACGCCCGCTCCTGCAACCGCGGCGCTGGCCGCCGTTGGCTGGTCCGCCCGCCCGCCAGCCACCTCCACGTCCAGCAGCTCTCCACTGAGGTCGTCGAGGCGCGCGATGACGACTGGCACCGCCCTCGTCGTGCGGGGCGCTAGCCCCCGCTGCAGCTTGGCCACCGCAGCACTGCCCGACGCGGAAGGCGGCATCTCGCACTCTCCGCTGAAGCCGCATGCCCTGGCGGCGCCCGCGATCCCGCAGAGGCGGCAGGCGACCAGCGGCATCCTGCGCTCCAGCTGCTCGTCCACGGTGGGGCGGATGACCACCAGGTCTTGGGCGGTGAGCCCCTGCTGCCTCAGCCTCCTGTTGGCCTTCGCCGCATCCGCCACAATGGAGCCTGGGCATTCGCCCACTCTCTCCTCCCACCTGCAGACTTCGCACCACCTGGGCTGCCCAGGCTGCCCGCGCCAGGTGCATGCCACCTGCGCGGCTGCCGTGCGCCTCTCGGGAAGGGCCCGCTGCTGCTTCACCTTGCCATGCGTGGTGTCGCTGCCGTCAACCCAGATGCCCACTGCCGAGCACCACAAGGCGGCCCTGTCGACGAGGCCTCGGCTATGAGCAAGCCGCAGGCGCTCACGGCCAGGCAGGCGTCCCGCAGCGGCCGCCGCCTTGGCCGCGCGGTCGGCCAGCCGATTGCCGTACCAGGCACGGTGCGACACCTTCCCAGCCGCCACCTGCTGCCTCGTGCTGTGGCTGGGCACCCACCTCAGGTGCACCTCACTGCCCAGTCCTCCGCGTTCATCCAGCAGCGCCCAAGCCTGCCTCCACAGGCGCGCCCAGGACTGACCGCTGGCCGTCGTGCGCATGCGCCCCGCCTGGTAGAAGCCGCCGAACACGTACTTCGAGTCCACAACCAGCACTGCGTCACCGTGACCGTACCTCAAGGCCATGATCACCGCCGTGAGCTCGCCGCCGTTGATGTCGACGCACGGGCCGACCACCTGGCCAGCGATCGACACCCTGTACACATCCCCCCCCCCCTCCCTCAGCGCAACTGCACTCTAGCCCGCCGACGTGAACTCGCCGTAGTCCGCCTCGAACACCGAGCCGCCCAGGAAGAGCTCACCAGCTGGCAGAACGCCTCCCTCATGGTCGCCCTTCCAGCAGACCAGGTCGCTGGCCTGAGGCTTGCCCCTCGGCGCTGGCCACAGGCACCTCTCCAGCAGCAGCTGGATCCCGAGCTCCTGCCATCTCCTCCTGAGGTCCTCCATGTCTGGGGGAAGGGCCAGCACCACTCGCCAGCTAGCACGGTCGCAGTGCCTGTGCATCAGGGCGCCCTCCAACCCGCACCTGGGGCACCCCGCGCCATTCGCCAGCCCCTTCTCCGCCTTACGTGCCTGCGTCCACTGCCCGTTGACGATCAGGGACCGCAGGTGCGCCATCTCGCGCTGCGTGAGCCGCACCCTGACCTTGCCAGCACCTCCTCCCAGCAGACCCCCAGGGTGGAGCACTCTACCTGTGGTGGTCAGCCTCACCAGCGGCTCGAGCTCTCCACCTGCTGCCAGGTGACCACACCCAGGGTCCTTGCTGACCTGCCTCCGCTGCCACCTCTGCACCCCTCGCATGACCAGCTTGCGCACGACCCACGGCGCTACGCCGAACGGCGCGATGGTGTTGCCGTCGTCCATGACCCAGCTGTTGGATGCTTCCACCTCCCACCCGATCCTCCCCAGCGACATCACCGTCGCCGCGCACGGCCCCTGCACGGGAGCCCAGGTGGTGGCCCTCTTGTCCTGCAGGCAGCGGACCACCATGTGGAGAGGCACCCAGTTCTCCCACACCGCCCGCAACAGCATCATCACGGGCACGCAGGTCGCATCGATGATCGGGTCGAGCCCAGGCTGAAACATCAGCCCCAGCGACCTACTCTTACTCGCCGTGGTGTTGGAGACCGCCACAAACGTCATCGTCCTGGCGCGGTCCAGCTCGCCCATCGCGCACCCCGTGATGGCCGTGCCGTAGCCGATGCTAGGGTGCAGCCCCGTCTTCACAACCCTCTTCGTTGCGAGCCTCTTGGCCTTCACCATCTTCAGCACCTTGAACTTCCTCAGCCTTTGCCCCGCCTGCTGGTAGCGTCCCGCGCGCACCGCACGCCCCAGCCTCTTGCCCCCGCTGAGGTCGACCCCAAGGTTTCGCTCCTGCCGCGCCGCCAGCACTCCCAGCGGCCTGCGCAGCCTCTTCTCCAGCTCCTGCGTCGCCTCAGGAAAGTTGGCGAGCGCCCTGGACTTCTTGACCGCGACCGACAGGTCCACCTCGCCGAGCAGGACCTTGAGGTGCCTGGCCGCCGTCGCGATGTCCCCGACGACGCGCTGCAGGCCCCCAACCCTCCTGATGATGATGTCATCCACGACCACCGAGAGGGCCACCGTGGGTACCAGCGCCTGCAGCCTGTCCAGCGGCTCCAGCAGCAACATCTTGAGCATGAGCGTTGCCAATCCATCCCCTGGCAGCACGGCCTGCTCCGTGTAGATGGCGTCGCTGACCGCCTCGTCGCGCGCCAGCCACCTGGCCGACCTGCACAGGCTGATCTGCAGCTTGAGCTGCCACAAGGGGAACCCCGTCTTCCTCGCAGCACGAATGAGGTGCCCGTGCTGCACCTGCTCGTACGCCTTGAGCGAGTCCAGGAGCACCAGCGCGGCGACCCAGCTGGAGGCGTCGCCTGCCTCGCGTCCTCTGGCCGTGGCCCACTCGCACTCCACCGCCTGCTGCCAGACCGCCCTCTCGCAGCCCTTCCCTCTGGACGCCCAGAGGGGCCGATCGTTCCTGCGCTCCCACTCGACCGCCGCTGGCCTGCGCAGCCTCGTCTAAATCCTCGCGAACCCGTGTGCGATGGCCACCGGCCTCACTCCTCCTAGCCTCTTGGCCAGGAACACGATCGTGTTGTTCAGCTGCGGCCGCTCCGCCGCCTGCTCTACAGCCATCGCGACGTCGATGAGCGTCTCGAGGCCCTCGTCGCTCAGCTCCAGGAACTGCCGCGGCTTGACTGCCTCGAAGCCCGCCGCGGCGCCCACCCTGAACGAGCGCAGCACCGCCTTCATCTCCTCCACTGAAGGCCTGCCAGGCCTCACGCCCAGGTCGTCTGGCCACACCAGATCCTCATGGGCGCACTGCACCCTCCAGAGCTTGCCCCATTCTTGCTCGAGGGCGTCCAGTTCCTGGCAGAGGCTGCGGGGGCCTGCCGCGGAACTGCAGTCGCTGCCTTGCCAGCCGACAGCCACCCTCGTGACTGCACGCAGCCCTCCTGCTCCTCCCTTCAGCTGCCTGTCGACTCACTCGTCGAACTGCCTGCCGCGCTTGTCGATGTCACGCTTGGCAAACTGGTGAGCGCGCAACTTGGCCAGCCTGGCCAGGGTCAAGAGGGCCACGGGGTCCCAACTCGCAAGCCCTGCACGCTGCAGCACCTGCAGCCACCTGCCCGCCTCCGCGCTGGCGTGGTTGCCTTCCTGCTCGCTCTCGGCCTGCTCTTGCCACTGCCTGACCCTCTGAGGCACCAGCTCCGCCAGCCTAAGCAAGAAGTCGAGCGCATCAATCCGACCTCGGGGCGCCTGGACCCTCGCCGCGGCCTCCAACGTGCTGGCCACTCTCGCCATCCACGCTGCTTCAGGCGTGTGCCTCAGCGCCCGCGGCTCCTGGATCCCGATGCGTCGCACCCCCTTGGTGGAGAAGCCCTGCGCCCTGCCCGCGTACCTGCCCCTCTGGTCCTCCAGCTGGCACACGTCCAGCCACTCCTCTTCTGCGCACTCCAGGAAGGTGGCGAAGGCAGCAGTGAGTGCGTCCTTGGCGCGAGTGCCCTCACGCTCCACCTCGCCTGCACCGCCGCCCAGCTTCTCCTCCTGCACCTCCGCGTGCCTCCGCGGGAGTAGGACGGCCTTCTCTCCCCAGAAGCTGGGGGGCCTCACGCATGCTCCTTCAGCCACTTCAGCCTGAAAGGGACTACCCGCGATTCCATGCGGTGCCTGGCTCGGCTGCATGCCGCCAGCCCCAGCGTGGGGAGCAGTTTCTGGGCAGCCTCCATGCCCCTCCTGCGCCGCCACCTCCTCCTCAAGCCCGCGCTGCATTCCGCAGACCTGCAGCGCGCCATGCCAGTCGGCACCGTGCTGCATGCAGCACTTGCTCCGGCTGCCTCCAGAGGCTTCGGCGGCCAGCGTGGGCGGAGGCGGCAGCGCGCTGCCGAGTGGGCCCCGCCTCGCCCGCTGGTCCTCCGGTGTTTTTTTTGTTTTCGAAGATGCCGTTGGCATTGGCAGCGCCTCGGGGCCGCCATCTTCCCTCATCGCGCCGCTGCTGGCCAGAGTCACCAGGCCTGTCATCCCCCTGTGCTTTTCCGAGGATGCCGTTGGCAGCGCCTCGGGGCCACCACCTTCCCCCTTCACTTGGCCTCCAGTTGGCAGCGGCGCCGCCCTCCTGCGGCCTCGTCTGCTGGCTCACGGCGTCGACCAGCGCGTGTGCCACCTCTGAGTGTCCCGCGCCCATCTCCGCCTCCTGTGGTTTTTCGAGGATGCCATCGGCAGCGCCTCGGGGCCACCTCCCTCTTCCGCTGGCCTCCCGTCGTCCTCGGCGCCGCCCTCCTGCGGCCTCGCCCTCTGGCTCCCGGCGTCGACCAGCCTGCGCGCTGCCTCCGCGTGGCCGGCGCTTTTCTCGGCCTCCCGTGGTTTTTCGAGGATGCCCTCGGCAGCGCCTCGGGGCCACCACCTTCCCTCTGCGCACTCCTCCATGCGCGCCACTTCTGCCTCACGTGGTTTTTTCGAGGATGCCATCGGCAGCGCCTCGGGGCCACCACCTTCCCCTCGCACTCGGGCGCGCCCCAGCCTCGGCGCTCTCCTCTGGCGCCCTCAGCTCGCCAGCAGCTGCTGCCGGTCCTGCTTCTAGCTGCTCCCTCACACGCTTCCTCGCCCGCAACCAGCTGCTGCGGTGATCCCTCGCGCAGCATCCGCGCGGCCTTACCTCAGGAAAAGCCAGAGGCCTCTGCACCACCCCCATGGCGCCCTCCAACTTCTGCTTGGCGACCTCGACGATGACTGGCGCATGTGGGTACACAGGCGAACCTACCACCACCTGAGCTCCCTGCGCGAGCAGCCCGCGCGACACTAGGAAGTAGTCGGTGATCCGCCCTGACGCCATACAGGTAGGCCCCGCTGGTCTGACCACGGACGCGTCGAACAGAGCCAGCACCCCGCCTGCCTGCAGCTCCTCCTCACTGAGATTCCAATCCCCACCGATCACGTACTCTCTGCGGCGCTGCCTGAGCCTCCTCGCCAGCAACTTGAGACTCGACACGCTGCTGAGGTTGGGGCCCACCCCCGCCTCCAGGCACAGGTTGGCGATCAGAAAGCCGCCGCCACAAATGCACGACACCCAGTGCACGTGAACTCTGCCGTCCACCACCACCGCCGCCTGGTGATCCTGGACCTCCGCCATCCCGTGGCACCGTCGCACCATGGTGATGAGCCCCCCTGTGCTGAGCCCCCCTGATTCAGACCTCACCGCTGGCGAACCCCTTGCCCGCCATCCTTGACTACGGAGCTGAGCCTCGGCATCTCCGCTCCGCCCCTCCAGCAGCCTGGTCTCCTGCACCAGGATGGCGTCACAGTTCTGCACCTCCTGCACCATCAAGCACTTGCCCAGGCTGCTGAACGCGTTGACATTGACCGTGCAGATCCTCCAGACGCCTATCCCCTTGCTAGGACTCTGCGTCCATCTCCTCCTCTCCCGTGCGCATCTTCTTGGCATCATTGATGAGGGCCTCAGCCGCCTTCCTCTTGTCGGGGTCCACGAACTGCGCATCCAGCTCCTTCCAAGCCTGCTGCACCTCAGGAGATGGCTGCAGCGGCCGAGGTTCCGCCCCAGCAGCCGACCTTGCCACAGCCCCTGCCCTCGTGGCTGCAACAGCGCCAGCTCCCGCAGGAGGCGGCTGCACAGGATCTGGCTCTCCAGACCCCTCCCCTGCCACCTTGCTCATCCACTCGAACAGCTTCCCGACCGCCTCGAACAGCTTGACGAACTCCCCGCAGAGCACTGGGTTCGCCGCCACCCCGCTGGACTGAGCCCAGCCTGCGAGCGTCGCCTTGACCTCTTGCAGGGAGGCAGGGGTTGCGGGCGCTGCAGTCGCCACCTCAGCTGCCACGGCGGTCTCCGCCATCCTGGCACTC
>CAUYUJ010014905.1:334279-341494 GCA_963575745.1 Prorocentrum cordatum
CACCGAGACAGCATCCTCCATGTCAGCGTCGACATTGTGGACCCACATATCAGCTGCGTCGTCTTTCCAGGACCCAGGGGCAACTTCTTGATGCTCGCTGCGCGATCCAGGAAAGTATCTACTGACTTCTTCTCCCTCTCGCTCAACTCTTTTCTCGGGATCAGGTCCACACCGAGCTGCTGGAACTGAGGGCAGGGTCGTCTATTGTACGCACGATCTTTCGCCTCATCTGCCCACTTGCTTCCACATGCAAACCTGGCCGACTGCACACCGTTGAGAATCTGAGCTCCTGCTCCTGCTCCTCCTCGGCCAACGTACACCTTGGGACATCGATTGGGATGACGTGGTGAGAACGTCTCGATCGTCTGGGCGCTGGCGCAAAGAAGTGCAGCTTGGAATGCATCGCGTGTTGACTAGGTGCTTGGGGGTGGTTGGAACACTGACTACGAAGCAGTCAACATGAAATTTGGGTCATCCAACTTGTGGGAGTCTCTTGTGTACCGTGTGCGTACACGTGCATCACAGACTCGGGCTCGTCCGACATTGATTTCTCCATGGTCGCGAGCAGCCTGGCCACCCGTTTTGGTCGCAGCGCGAAGGTTCTCGACGCTGACTCTCCCATTCCCCCACCACACGCTCCTGTGCAGCTCGTACCTCGAGGCCACTGTAAGCCGATGTGGTGCAGGGCACCTGGCGAGCCCAGGGGCGTCGTGGCTCTGCCGCCAGTGGGGTGGGCCAGAGTTCCACGCCCATGGCAGCGTGCCCAACACATGTCTGGTAACGTCACCCCAAACGGTGATCTGCAGGCACTGAGGGGTGCTCTATTTACTCCAGATTTCGTAATAAAGGGCGGGGGGTCTCATTTCGGGGGGGTCTCTTCCAGGCTATCTTGGAGGGCCTGGGGGGGTCTGGGGACGATGTTTTGGATGGTTCTCCCACGGGGGAGGTCTGAAATGGCTTGTCTTGGAGGGTCCAGACCCCCTCCCTTTTATTACGAAATCTGGAGTATATGGTTCCCGTCGTACTCAAGGACCGCATCACAGAAGTAATTTCGCGCACCCAGAAGAGTGTCGAAGCAGTGTCGAAAAAGTATTGCCTCCCAGGGCCCGACACGCGAAACACCTCCAGTCTCGGTACGCTCTTGATGCTCGAAACTCTTAGGCTAAAACAGGTTGGAACATCATAATACTAAATAAGACGGTAGTGACTTTGAGATTGCCGGTACAGTCAAAAACCCAAATAAGGACGCGCGGTAAGGACGCAAGACCCTTGGAAGCCGAAGCTGGGATTTCTGGGGCGGCGGACGACGAAAACCTCAAGGACGCAAGAGCAAGGAAGAGCAAGGACGCAAGGGTACCCTGAGCAAAGTCGCGCGTCCTTATTTAAGGTTTTTGACGGTAGATATGACAGGGTCCCGACAGCAGCTCGAGGTGCCGTCGGCAGGTCGGGCCCCCGCGAAGGTGGAGCGGCAGAGGATGGAGCGGCAGCCCCCCCCCCCGCAGGCGACGCGATCGAGGTGCTCATGTGGTGGCGTGGGCTGCGGGGCGCAGGCGTTGACGAACGAACAGCACACACCCATACCCATAGGGGCGTCGTTGAGAGGAGGACTGGCTATGGGTATGGGTGCGGGTTGTCGGACCCTGGGGAACGCTCCCGTTCGAGCGGGGACCCCATCCGACAACACGCACCCATAGCCCTCTCCGACCCCCCTATGGATATGGGTGTGTGTTGTCTGAAAGCGCAGGCTGCAACGGCGCTGCGAGAAATGTCGACCACGTCGCGCGAGCTGTGACCCGACCGAGATGCAGCAATTCCGCGCTCTGCATTTTATGGTAGAGTGAGTCGGCACTGCCAGAGGATTGCCCGTAAGACGGACACCCTGGCGCACCTGGACTCCGAGTTCCAGGACTTCTTCAAGGGAGGCATCATGGAGCTGGCCAACCCTCTCTTTGAAAGTATTGTGAGTTCGACTGTGGTGAGGGCTGGCAAGAGCATCACCAACTACCGCAGCGAGGCCGACAAGGCTTGTCGCGAGTGAGCTCGTGAAGCTTTCTCCGGAGGGACCACCAAGGCACACGCTGCACCTAGGGTCAGCCCCCCAAGTTGAGATTCTCGAGCACGGCGGGGCAGCCTCGACCCTTATAGCTGGCTTGACCAGACGATGCAGAACTGGGCCAGTGCCTGAGAGCAACATGAGTTGCTGGCGCATCGCCTGCCTGAGCACTCGAGATCGTGGCCGACTGTGCCACGCATCGAGACCGGCCGAGGAGGAGGAGAAAAGAGGAAGGAGGAGGAGGAAGAAGGAGGAGGAGGAGGAGGAGGAGGGAAGGAGTGAGGAGAGGGGCGAGGGGGGGGAAGGAGTGGGGAGGAGGTAGGGGGAGGAGGGGGGAGGAAGGGCGAGGAGGAGGAGGAGGGAGGAGGAGGAGGGGGGGAGGAGGAGAGGAGGGGGGAGGGGGGAGCGAGGAGGAGGAGGACGGAGGAGGTGGGAGGAGGAGGGAGGGAGAGGAGGAGGAGGAGGCGGGAGAGAGGAGGAGGAGGGAGGGGGGAGGGCGGAGGAGGAGGAGGAGGAGGAGGAGAGGAGGAAACCGGAGGAGGAGGAGGAGGAAGAAGGAGAGGAGGGAGGAGGAGGAGGAGTAGGAGGGGGAGGATGGGGGTACAGCGTGGGAGTGAGGGGAGCTAGGAGGAGGGGGGAGGTGGGGTGAGGGGGAGGAGGAGGAGGGGGAGGAGGAGGAGGAAGGAGGAGGGAGGAGGTATAGGAGTGAGGGAGAGGAGAAAGGGGGGGAGGCGGGGGTATGTTGCATGGGAGGGGAGGAGGGGGAGGAGGAAGAAGGAGGAGGAGTGAGGAGGAGGAAGGAGGAGGGCGGGAGGAGGAGTATGAGGAGGAGGAGGGGAGGGAGGAGGAGGAGGAAGGCGGAGGGGGAGGAGGAAGGAGGAGGGGGAGGAGGAGGAGGAGGAGGAGGAGGAGGAGGAGGTAGGAGGAGGAGGAGTAAGGCAGGAGGAGGAGGAGGAGGAGGAGGAGGAGAGGGGGAGGAGGAAGGAGGAGGAGGGAGGAGGGGGAGGAGGAAGGGAAGGGAAGGAGGGAGGGGGAGGAGGAGGAGGAGGAGGAGGAGGAGGAGGAGGAAGGCGAGGAGGAGGAGGAGGAGGGGAGGAGGAGGAGGAGGAGGAGGAGGAGGAGGAGGTGCAGAGGGACGTCCGCCAGCCCGCCTTCCCTCTTTTTACTGTTTTGCACGCGCTGCTGCCCGGCCAGCGCGTCTGCCCCCGGAGCGCCCGGGCGCCCTGTCTGGCCAGGCCCTGCAGAAGAAAGCTGGCAGCTACGCTCCGTGGCGTTCGAGGAGGAGGAGGAGGAGGAGGAGGAGGAGGACGAGGAGGAAAGGGAGGGAGGAAGAGGAGCGAGGAGGAGAGGAGGAGGAGGAAGGCGGAGGAGGAGGTTCAGCAGGAGGAGGAGGGCAGGAGGTGGCCCCGGACCGTGGGCAGCCCTAGACGCATTTTACTAGGGAACAACAAGAGACATAAACACAAAAACGCAATGCTCCGCGAGGATCTTTCCGCGGAGGCCTGGGGCCCCCCTTCGCTGCGCCTTGTCCTGGCGCCGCCCCTGGCGCGCTCCGCGCCAGGGAGGGGGGTCCAGCGCCGATCCGAGGAATCCGCGCGGACCTCCGAGTTTTTATGTTTATGCCACTTTTTGTTCCCCTATCTACAGAGAGCCTGCGCGGCACCCCGAGCCTGACGGGGGACACCAGGCTGAGCGTGCTCAGCAGCACCCTCATAGCACGCATAGGGGGGGGGGGGGGGAACTCCGCCGCCCGGTGTCCAGTGGAGTGGTAACGGATGCAAGGTGCCCCGATACGCAACACGCAACACGTAGCGTGTTGATACGGAGCTCAACACGCAGACTGAACACGTGCGTTTTGATGAACACGGCACGGGTACTGTTTCAAAACGTGCGTAGCAGAGCAGCTAATGCGAACAGATGTGGGGAACGCGGGCGGGGGAAACGTCTGCGGGCCCCGCGCTCGACCCCGACCTCCGGCAAGGAGGTGGGCGGAGCTGCTGGGCGAGCACGCGTGCACGATCCTCTCGGATGTGGGACTGCACGCTGCGAGACGGTGGACCCGCGCGCCCTCTCGCTGGAAGGGCCGGCTCCGGGGAATTCCCCTGCGCTGCCCGCGGATGCGTACCCGGGGCTGCCCACAACCCCGCGGGACGAGAGCGGTCGGGGGAGTGTCTCCTCTGCTGCTGCCTCTCGCCAGGGGCTCCCGAAAGGGGTGCGCGCGCCCTGCCTTCGTGCTGTAATTACCTCCTCGTCTGCCGCGGCGCCGCGGGGGCCAACGCTGCGTCGCCCGCCATCGCACCTAGGACGCTCATGTTCGGACGCCCGAAATGGGCACGGAAACAATGGGCACAATGCCCAGCAACAAATGTTGTCCCGAACCGACGGCGGCCGCTGTTGGGCAGGCGGCCTTCTGTCTCAAATGGACACGGGCCGCGGCGACACCGACAGCGAGTCCTGTCCAAAATGAACAGGAACTGCTGTTGGGCATTGGACCCATTCTTTCCGTACCCATTTCGGGCGTCCAGATCGTGGACATAGGCTTGCAGTCCACCTCCAAGATTCCCGGGGATTTCAAGCACCTCGCTATGGCTACCGAGGCATCTGCGCAGGATCATGCCAAGAGGCTTGGCATGATCCTGAAGGCCTCCAAATCTGGCGGTGCCCTTGGGAAACGTAAGGTCTGGGGCATGAAACACGCGCACATGGGCTCGCTCAAGATCCTCTAAAAGGCCCGCATGAGGAATCTCGGTCATGAACTCTCAGGCCCTCGAATCCTCATGGGCATATAGAGAAGAAACGCCTCGAGCAGCTTAGAGCTAGAAGGCAGAGGTCCTCGTTGTTTGGGGAGGCTGCGGGACGGCGTGTGACGTCGCTCCGGCAACCCGGTGCACTGCCGTCTGTCGGCCACCAGGCCGCGGTGGCAGGCATGAGCGACGCGGCCCTCCGTCAGCGCAGGCGTTCCGCTGCTGTGCTGAACGGGGGCCCTGGCAAGTACTCGACGGGGGTCGCAGCACAGCCAATCAGCCATCCCGGTGGCATGCACGACCCGATGTATCGCGCTAGGCTCCAGGTCGTATTCGAGTTTGCGAAATGGGTCTGGGATTCCAGGGTCCAGCCCAGTCGCCTCCATCACGCCTGGGCTCAATCTTCGGGAGAGTTCGGGAGCAAACCGCCTCGGGCCCAGGCTAGAGGACCTCTTGGAGCTGCGTGGCTGTCGCTTCGGAGGATTGCTTGGGACATCGTCTCTAGCCATGTTGTGGCTGATGATATTGGGAACACGTACGGCTTACGTATCACCAGCCCTTGGGACTTTCGGATTTTCCTGATTGAGGGGGTCCGGAGGTGGCAGCACGAGAGGCTCCTGCGACATGTTTAGACGGTTGCTCCTGCGTAAGTTCCTCCTGCCTGGCATCGCGCGCTGCGTCATTCTGTGAAGAATAGCAAGTGCCCAAGGAGGCTCGGGGCGCTGCAAGCGCACTGGGCAGACGGCATACGTATTTGCTCGTCTTGACCTGCGGGATGGAACCCTACTCAGGCCATGTCGAGCCTGTGGGAGGAGCTTTGACGAGTGCTTCGGGCACATGCTGTATGATTACCCATCGTTCTCAGAAGGTGACCCTGATTCGCTACCAGGGCATTTGCCGGAAGTTCGGAATCGACTCGTTCGGGCAGGTTCGGGTCCAGGGCAGCAGTTTGGGGAAAATGCGTACCTCGTTTATGGGATCCCAGAGCCTCCAGCAGGGGAACTACGCAGGTGAGTTCGGAAGTATACACATGGGCCGACACTGATGCTAGGGCTCCCAACTTCGCGCTTCGCGCTGCGCGAAGCGCGAATAACTTCGCGCTCTCGCGCCGCCCCCCCAGAGGGAGAAGAGGAGGACGAGGAGGAGGAGGAGAAGGAACGAGGACCGCGAAGCGCGAAGCGCGAATAACTTCGCGCCCTCGTGGGAGCCCTTGGGAAAGGAGTCGTCCGATGGGTCAGGGTTCGCTTCGAGCGCGCCTGAAGCACGGAGGTGTGGATGGTCCGCTTGTCAGCTCGACCCAGATACGTTCGTTCCTGCCGTCTGGGGCCGTCTATGGCCCGTGGCCGTATCCTCCTCCTCCTCCTCCTCCTCCTCCTCCTCCGCCTCCTCCTCCTCCTCCTCCTCCTCCTCCTCCTCTTCCTCCTCCTGCTGGTCCAGATTGTTGGCGGCTGGCCGTGCGGAAAGATATGCCATCAGGGTGGGCCTTGACTACCAGCCTGATCACGGGCTGTTCGTGACCGATTCGAGCTCCCAGGTCTGGCAGGGTTTGCGCTGGAAGGGCTGTCTGTGGCACGGCCGAGCCGCGCACGCCAGAGTCTGGGAAGATAGCGGTGTTTGCCGCCGCCAGTGCCCGCTCGCCCGCTCTTCCTCCTGTCGGTGTTCGGTGGGCGCCCGCTCTTCCTCCTCTTGGCCCTCACTGGGCACAAGATCGCCGTGCCATCGACGGAGTGGTGGAGGCCGATGGCTCCATCGAAGATTGGCTCGGCAACGCCTGGGCGGACTTCTCTGCTAAGTGTGGAGCGGCTTCACAAACGGCGGCCGAGACAATCAGCCACAGCATACGTACCGCGCTGGCCGAGCATAAGAAGGTGCTGGGCGACACTGCTTGGGGAAGATAGCAGGTTATCGCGTGTCAGAGATATGGTCGCGACGAGTTCCCTCAGCCAAAGTCCCTCCTGAGCTTAGACATCCTGTGTTGCTGCAGCGGGCTGTTGACCACGAGTTCTGTTGGTGCAGACGTAAGAGGATCTTGTGGCACCGCCGTTCTTGCGGGACTACTGCACGTACGTACGGAAGCGTTTCTTGGCTATCTCGGGGTTGGTGGTGGGCGCAGATGCGCCCCGAGTGCGGTGGCTCGTGCCCTCCGCTCCGAGTTCTTCGGGACGCCTTCTGAGCAGTGGGACCCTCAGGGCGACCCCGCGTGGCCTCCGCCCCCGCTGCAGGGGGGCTGCCTCTCTTGAGCCTCTTGGGGTGGACCCCCCCGCCTGCGGCCTCTGAGGCTGCCGTGGATCCGCCGCCGCAGCTTGAGGTCGACAGAACTTCATCCGGAGGCGCTGACTGGTGCTGACGCCTTCGATGCACTGCCGCCGCCGCTGCGCTGGCCACCGCAATCAGGATCCTGTGCGTTCCATGAGGAGG
>CAUYUJ010014905.1:341594-344094 GCA_963575745.1 Prorocentrum cordatum
CCTCCTCCTCCTCCTCCTCCTCCTCCTCCTCCTCCTCCTCCTGTTTCCTCCCATCCCCTTCCTCCTTCCCCGGTCGTCTCGTCGGCCGCGGCCTCGCTGCGCGCAGCCCGGGTTCTGAGACAGAGCCCCCTTCCCCCTTCCGGTGGGCGCCACGCCGACCAGGAAGTCACGACTCGGGGCTTCTAGCGGGAGGAACACTCAAACTGGACCAGTGTCTCGTTCCACCGACGGCCAGCCCTGTTCGTAATCAGGAGAAGGAGGAGGAGGGAGGGAGGGAAGAAAGGAGGGAATGAGGGACGAGAGAGAGAGAGAGAGAGAGCGCCGGAAAACGTCCTGGAAGGACGGCCCTGAGAGAGCCCGGCGGGGGCGCCGGACCGCCAGAAGGCTCACTCGTTGTAGTTGCTGGAGTGGAGGAAGCGACGCACATAGTCCAAGAAGCCTTCTCCACGAGTCTTCCACCATGGTAGGTTCTGGGCCTGGGCCAACACCCACCATTTGGAATCGTTGTCGGTGTCGGCCACGTCATGTACATAAGATACAATGTCATCATGCCAAAACTTCTTTTGCCCGCCATGTCGGCGAAAGGCTGGGCGTAGGTCGTGTGTACATGGGTCCCAGCTTGCACTCAGTCGTGTCCACCTGTCGTGATCGTGGTTGGCCACGCGTGCTGCGAACGCCCATTTTCGCTTGAAGTATACGTCGGTCCAATCGTCGACTCGTGCTCGTTTGGCGTGTGCCAAAGCGGTGGAGGTACTTCTCCGTATGAAATGAACCCAAGACTCAGATCTATCGTCGTTGTCTCCGTCGGTTGCTGTTGTCGGTGCTGGTGTCGGTGTCGGTGTTGGTGCGGTACTGCTGTCAGTGCTGGTGCTGTTGTCGGTGCAGGTGCTATTGTCGGTGTTGGCGCTATTTTCAATTGGTGCTGGTGCTGGTACTGGTGCTGTGTTCGGAGTTGGTGCTGGTGCTGTGGTCGGTGGTGGTGCTGGTGCTGTTGTCGTCGTCGTCGTCCGGTGCTGTTGTCGGTTCTGGTGTCGGTGCTAGATTCGGTGTCGTTGACGTCGACACGTGTGCCGTTGTTGGTGTTGCAGCCGACGCGTGCTGTCTGTCTGCTTGCTTCCAACGTGTTCCGTCTTCTCAGCGTATTTATGATCTGTCGGAGCATTTTCCGTTGTGCTCGTTGTAGAGTGATGAGCATATCCTTGGTGAGTGCCCACGAAGAGCAACCGTACATAACGCATGGTGTGATTGCGCCGCTGAAGAGTCGGAGTCTGATGTGCAATGAAAGCTTTTTGCTGGTAAATTCGCACCGTAGTTGGCGAAACTTCGACCATCCCGCGTCGATCCTGTTTTTCAGCTCATGTCCGTGGAAGTCGTGGAACGATAACTTTCTGCCAAAGTATTTCGTACTCTGGTCGTTGGGTAAAATGTCTACGCGTGCACCTTTTTAAGACGATGTGGGTGATTGTTCTGCCAGCCCTCCGGCTGACGTTGGTGAGAATATTGGTCTTGTCGGGGTGTAGTGAGAGTCCACAGCAGGATGCTTTGCTCTTCAAGTCGCGCAACAAGCATGTAAGTTGGCGAAGGCTCGGGGCGTACAGCAGAACGTCGTCTGCGAAGCGTAGCTTCGTGACGCTTGTTTCTTGAGCGAGGCCGAGCTTGATGCCAAACTTTTTGCGTTGCCAATCGGGCTTGGTTCGTCGGAAGATGTGCTCCAGCAGCGCATTGAACAGGAAGGATCTGAGCGGATCTCCCTGCTTCACTCCCCGCTGTATGCTAAACCTGCGACTGGAGGCGTCAGTGCGGACAATGGCCGTCTGATCGTTGCACATGTGCTGAAAGAAAGTGATGTAGGCTTCGGGAATATGTTGCTGTCGGAGAGCGTCCCATAGGTGCTCGTGGTCCACGCAGTCGAGCGTCTTCTTGAAGTCGACTGCTGCCGCCCAGAGCGGTAACTGCCAACAATGTGATTGCTCGTGCAACATTGCCGTCGTGAAGAGGTGGTCGTCCGTGCTGAAGCCTCGCCAGAAGCCGGCCTGGTCAGGGCTTTGTTGTGCGTCAAATGTGGCTTCTAGTCGATTGCAGAGGATGCGAAACATGAGTTTGCACAGCAGTGGGATGATGGCGATCGGTGTGTAGTTTTGCGGTAGCTTGGGGTCCCCAGATTGTATATCACCGATATCGTCGTTCTCTTCCATTGCGTGGGTGATGGGTGGTTTGGCTTGATAATGTCGTCGTAAAGCTGAAGTAAGTGCGATTCAATGGCGGTTCCCCCTGCTTTGAGAAGTTCGGCTGTGAGTCCTGCAGTGTCGTTGCACTTGCCGTTTTTCAGTTGCTTGATTGCACGTCGAAGCTCTTTTGGTGTGAATGGTGGTATGCTCGAGTCTGTTGCCGTGTCGGTGTTGCCGGAAACGTCGCTGTCGTCAAGCGGTGCTTTATAGAGTTGCTCGTAAAAGGTGGTGAAGACGTCTGCGATGTTCTGTCTGCTAGTAGCCAGCACTGA
>CAUYUJ010014905.1:346594-359094 GCA_963575745.1 Prorocentrum cordatum
CCGTTCATCTGGAGTAACGGTCGCAACGACGCCGCCGGCTCCGCGGCCGCGGCTTCCGCAGGGGCGCGGGCCGGTGGACGAGTCGCCGCAGGTCGAGGATGTGCCGGCTCCGGGGCGTCCGTGGCCAGCGCTGCCGCCGGCGCCGCGCCGCCGCGCGTGGGACGGCACCCCCGCTGCTCCAAAGCCCCGAGGGCCCTCAGAGTGAAGTGAACCCCACCCTCCCCCTCAGAAATCGTGGGGGGTAGGGGTAGTGTTCGCGTGTGGCCCCCTATCAGAAGCCCCAGCGTGGCGCGGGATCGACGACGCGGCCTGCCGCCAGCGCGCCACGGCAGAGCCCCCCTGGCGCGGGGCCCGAGAGGGGGGGGCGCGCGAGGGCGAGGGAGGGCGGGCGGCGGCCAGGCCGTCCGGCGCGTGCTCGCACCTCGGGGGAGACCCGGGCTGGCGCGAGGAGGAGGAGGAGGAGGAGGAGGAGGAGGAGGAGGAGGAGGAGGAGGAGGAGGAGGAGGGGGCGGAGCTGGAGAAGGAGGAGGAGGAGGAGGAGGGCAGGCCCCGCAAGCTCCCCAAAGTGCGAGGCCGTCCTGCGTCAGCCTCATCTTTCGCCTCACGTCCTCCCCAGCCTGGCGGACGTCGCCGGTGAACGGGCAGGTCATGGCCTGAGCACGCCCGGGCGACAGATTCAGCCGCGACACGGCGGAGGAGACGGCGAAGGAGGAGGAGGAGGAGGAGGAGGACGACGACGAGGAAGAAGAGGAGTCCAGGATAAGGAGAAAGAGCGGGTTCGTGTCGCGTCGACCCTTGCGATGGCTCTGGACACCAAGAGGATCGTGCAACCTTGAACGATCGGCCGTTCCCGAAACCTCGGAGGAGGATGAAGAGGAGGAGGAGGGGGAGGAGGAGGAGGGGGAGGAGGAGGAGGAGGAGGAGGAGGAGGAGGAGGAGGAGGAGGAGGAGGAGGAGGAGGAGGAGGAGAGGAGGAGGAGGAGGAGGGGGAGGGAGGAGGGAGGAGGAGGAGGAGGAGGAGGAGGAGGAGGAGGAGGAGAGGAGGGGAAGCGATCCGTGGATTTGGCGCGCGGTGGCCAAATCCACGGATCGGGGGAGGTGCCCTCCCCAAAATGCGGCCCGTGCCGCCTCGCTCGGCGGCGGAAATGTGCGATTTCCCCAGGAAACGGGACCCGTCGCGAATCCACGCCCCCTTGACCACGCCACCCTGATCCATGCTTTGCGATCGCGTGGCACACTCCTCCCCTCCCCGTCCCCTCCTCCGCCCCCCCCCCCGTCCTCCCCCCCCGCCCGCCCTCAGCTCAGGCGGCGGCGTAGAGCGGCACGTTGCCCCAGATCGCCAGGGCGCCGACGCCGCGCCCGCTGCGGGGCGCCGGCGTGGCCCTGCTTTTCGCCAAGGCTTCGCCTGGGCGGGCGGGGGGGGGGGCTCCTGTCCCCCGCCCCTGCCTCCCCCGCCTTCCTCCCCTGCCTCCCTCCCTCGCGCCCTCCCTGCTTCTGTCATTCCCTGCTCCATGCTCCCTCTCGCTCCCCTCCTCGCCCTCTCCGTTCTCCCCCACCCTCTCCTTCCTGTACCGCCGACTTCCGCCCTCCTCCCTCGCCCCATCATCCCGCACATCCGTCTCCTTCCCCTCCGCTCATCATCCTACGTACCATCATCATTTGATTGCTCCTGCTGCTCCTCCTCCTCCCTCCTCCTCCTCCCCTCCTCCTCATCTCCGCTGCCTCTCCTCCCCTCCTCCTCCTCTGCTCCTCCTCCTCCTCCTCCTCCTCCCTCCTCTCCTCCTCCTCCCCCTCTGTCTCCTTCCTCCTCCTCATACATCATACCGAATCCTCTTTCCCTCCCTCCCTACCGCCTCCCGCCCTCCCTTCAAACTTTCCCCTCCGCATCCTCCATCCTCACCATCACTCGTTGTACGTCCTTTCCCTCCTCCTCCTCCTCCTCTACTTTCTCCGCCTGATCCCGCATACTCCTCATCCTCGCGCTCGGCATGTTGTTCTATATATTTCGCCCGCCCGTACACACACACACACACACACACACGCACACACACACACACACCCGCACACACACACCCGCACACACACACACACACCCGCACACACACACACACACACACACACACACACACACACACACACACACACACACACACACACACACACACACACACACACACACACACACACACACACACACATACACACACAAGACTGTAGTGGCGCTTCGCGCCATGCACCTTGGTCCTTGAAGTTTGCCATGCAGGCGGGATAGCAGGAAGGTCAAGCTGATAATTTAGCGATAACTCCTGATTGCCTTTTCTGGCATCGCCTCTATAATAATGTTATTCGTCATCCTTCCTCCATGCTTCTTTTTCCTTATTTTCGCCATGCCCTGCGCATTATCCCCATCCTCCTCAGCTCTTTTTTGCGGGGGGTCCTCCTTGGAGAGCCTCTAGGGGCCTCACAAAAGTTGTTTCAGGCTTTCTTAAGGCCTTCTGGAGACCTCCTGGGCGTATTCCGGGGGCCTCCGGGGGCTTCCTCGGGCCACCCTGCCTCCAACCGCGGTCTCCCCGAACGACCGAATCACGATTTGGAATTCTTCGGAGGGGGTGTCTTTGGGCCATCTTGGGCCGCCATGGGGCTCTCTGAGGGCCATCTTGGACCCGTGTTGTGCCGTTTTGGGGCTCTCTTGGACTGCCTGGAAGCCCTTTCGGATGGTTGTGGGGCGATTTGGGAGCCTCCCAGGCGGGAAGGCTTCGCAAAACGCCATGTGAGGCCGGGTGGCCGCTTCGAGGCCCGTCTGGAGGGTCCCAAAACCCCAGATCCCGGGAGTCCAGTTTTTCTTGGGGGGGTGACGGGTTTTCCCCCCGCCCCACCCGCCCGGCTGATATAAACATATAGGAAGAGGAATGCACACAAAATACATACCTATATATATATTATATATATATTATATTATATATGCATGCATGCATGCATGCATGCATGCATGCATACATACACACATACATACCTACATACCTACCTACCTACATACATACATACATACATACATACATACATACATACGTACATACGTACATACGTACATACGTACATACATGCATGCATATATGCATACATACATACATGCACGCATGCACACATGCATGCATGCATGCATACATGCATACATGCATACCTTCATACATGCATACATGCATACATGCATACACGCATACACGCATACATGCATACATGCACACATGCATACATGCATACATGCATACATGCATACATGCATACATGCATACATGCAGACATGCATACATGCACACATACATACATACATACATACATACATACATACATACATACATACATACCTACATATATATACATACATACCTACATACATACATACATAAATACATACATACATGCATGCATACATACAAACATACATACATACATACATACATACATACATACATACATACATACATACATACATACATACATACACACATATACGTACATGCATGCATTAATGCACGCATACATACATACATACATACATACATACAGACAGACAGACAGACTGCCAGACAGACAGACATGCATGCGTAAGTGCATACACACATACAGACATACATGCTACAAACATCGCGCGCTTCGCGCGCGCTCAAGTTCTAGCTAGGCTGGATCGCCTAACTCATGTAATATCATGTTGGTCGCTTCTTGCGTCCAAGGACTCCCTTGGAGGCCCTGTTCAAGCCTCGGAATCGTATCGAAGGGGAAGTGCGGAAACGCAGAAAACATTAATCCCACCAGCCCTCTGGGCGTCGGTGGTTTAGGGCGCTTCCTCTTCCACCCCTCCTTCTTCCCCTTCGGGGAAGGGTTTATCATTGCTCCCTATTAATATACCCCCCCTCCCCCAAGCGACTGGGAGCCAACCAGGGTCAATGCGGGCACCCCCCACCATCCCTGGTAACAAAACAATGCCAAATCCACTCTGTCTCCAAATTCGAGGCATGCGCAGCGAACCCGATGCGGCCTCCCCCCACCATCCCTGTCAAAAAACCATACAGAGTACACTTGGCGGCGGCGGCTGCGGCGGCTGCGGCGAGGGCAGCAGCTGCGGCGGCTGCGGCGGTGGCGGCGGCGATGGCGGCGGCGGCGGCGGGGGCGCGCGGCGGCGGGCGGCGGCGGCGGTGCGGCGGCGGCGGCGGCAGCGGCTGCCGCGACAGCGGGCTGCGGCGATTCGAGAGCGGGGGCGGCGGGTGGCGGCGGCGGCGGGCGGCGCGGCGGCGGCGGCGGACAGCGGCGGCGGAGGCGGCGGGTGGCGGCGGCGGCGGCGGCGGAGGCGGCGGCGGCGGCGGATTCGCCCCCAGAAGCTGCCCATCCAAAGTCGACTGCTGAATATGCTGCGGCTCGGGCCAGGCTCGGGTGCTACGTATGTGTTGGGAGGGCGGGTGGGAGTCAGCGAGACGGCTTGAGGCGGGGAGTGAGTCTTGACCCCTCCCCCTACCCCCTCCCCTGGACCTGGACTGGGGGGGTCGCGAGTCGTCGGAGCGTCCAAAACGGCCTCGGCGAGGAAGCCAAAATCAATGATTTTACTATGGCTTTGGCCCCAGTCTGGCCTCCTGTAACCCCCCTCCTGTGATCGATCTCACCCAAGATGGCGCAAATATTGCCCCCAAGGCTCCCAAGGGTGCCCCAAGAGGGCCCAAGAGGTGGCCAGGAAGCCCCAAGAGGCCCCCAGGAGGCCCCCAGGATGCCCCCAACAGGCTCCCAAGAGACCTCCAAGAGACCTCCAAGGGGCCCCAAGAGGCCCCCCAGAGGCAACCAAGACGCTCCAAGAGGCCTCGGCGACAATGCCAAAATCGCTGATGTTACTAAGGTTCTGGCCCCATTTTGGCCTCCTGGGGGGGGCACTGCTTCCAACAGCACCCTCACGAAGGCCCCAAGAAGCCAAAATCACGGATGCCCCTTTCGCTTGTTCTGATTTTGGGCGTTCTCGCCGTTTCAGCTTTCCGATGCTCCAAGACGGCCCAAGAGGCCCGCAAACGGCCCAAAAGGCAACCAAAAGGCAACCAAAAGGGCACCCAAACGGCCCAAGAGCGCCCCAAGACGGCCCAGGAGGAGGGCCCCAGGACGGCCCCAAAAGGGGCCCAAGGGAGGGAGCACGAACCGAAAATCCGAGCCTTCCGCCCCCGGAGGCCCCGAGGAGGCCACAAGAGCTTACGCCGCACCGCCGACCCCTTGGGGGGCTCCTGGTAGGTCTTTCGGGGGCCTCCTGGCAGCACTTTTGAGTCCTTCTGGGGGCCATTTGGGGGCCTCTTGGGGCAGGCCTCTTGGAGCCTCTTGGGGGCTTCTTGGGGGCCTCTTGGGGCATGCTGAAGGCTTCTTGGGGCCGAGGGCTCGAAAATTCCGTTCGGCGCCCAGGAGGCCCCGAGAGGCCCCCAACAGGCCTCAAGAGGCCCCAAAGAAGCCACGAGACCCCGAACCGGCCCACGGGAGGCCTCCGAACTGCCTCCAAGGAGGCCCCCGAGAGGCCGCCCACGAGATCCCCAAAACGACATACGATAGGTTTCAGACCCACAGCCCAGGCACAGTGGCGGGATGGGCCGAAGGCCATTCGATATATATATATATATATATATATATATATATTATATATATTATATATATATATATATGTGTGTACGCATATACATATATATGTATATATAGTCTCTCCAGAGTCCCGGAACGAAGGGTTGAGATCGAGATGAGTCCGCATCCCCTCAAGGGGTCTTTGAATGAGCAATGTCTGGTGTGTATTTATAAGTAAACAATTCTATATAATTGTGCAGTCCATATATATATACATACATACATATATATACACAAGACTGAAGTCGCGCTTCGCGCCATGTACCTTGGTCCTTGAAGTTTGGTATGCGGGCGGAATAACAGAAAGGTCAAGCCGACAAATTAGCGATAACTCGTTGTTGCCGTTTCTGGCGTCGCCGCTATGGTGATGTGATTCGTTATCCTTCATACATGTTTATTTTCCATTATTTTCGCCATGCCCTGCGCATTCTCCCCATCCTCCTCAGCTGTTTTTTGCGGAGGCTCCTCCTGGGGGGAGCCTCTGGGGGCCTCACAAGAGTTGTTTCAGGCTTTCTTAAGGCCTTCTGGAGGCCTCCTGGGCGTATTCTGGGTGCCTCTGGGGGCTTCATCGGGCCACCCTGCCTCCAACCGCGGTTTCCCTGAACGACAATGATGTTTGCCTCTTGGGGCCTCCTTGGGAGTGCTCTTGGAAGCCTCTTTGGGGCCGTCCTGGAGGCCTCTTGGGCCATCTTGAGGTCACGTCGGTCACTCTTGGAGCGCTCTTGTGCTGTCTTGGGGGTCTCTGAGACGTCTCCGATGACCCCCCTGATCGCCCTAGGTGTGCTGGGAAGGCTTGGCAAAACGCCCTGCGAGGCCCAGGGGGCCGCTTCGAGGCCCGTCCGGAGGGTCCCTAAGCCCCAGATCCCGGGAGTCCGGTTTTGGGTAGGTGAGGGGGGGGTCCCCCCGCCCGGGTTTACATAAATATAGGAAGAGGTGTGTGTGTGTGTATATAAATACACATACATACATGCATGCATACATACATAGATGCTATACATATATATATATATGCCTGAACGCCTATACCAACCACGGCCGTCCAAACCTATCGTCTGATAGCGATGTTGCATGACGACTTGAAGCTCCAAGCTGGCTCAATCGATTTCCGACAGGTGCAGCCATGAGCTGGAATCCTCACACGAAGCGTACGCTTCGCCAGGCCAGCAACTCCCCCCTATGAACAAAGAGGCTGAAGGATGAGGTGGAGAAGGAGACAAGGGAGGAGGGGGGGGCGAAGGGCGGAAAGGGGATGAGGGGAGGACACGGGGGGAAAGACGCAAAAAAGGGACCAGTCGAGACATGCAGGACTCGCGGCAAGCGCCCCATATCGCCACCGCACGCACACCTTATGTGAACACGGCATCGAGGACCCAAGTCATGGCAGCATAGCATCTACATGTGCGTTCGCATCGGCCATCCATCCCTCTAGCATCCACCTCGCGATTGGTTCGTCATTTCCTCGGTTCTGGCTCTTCTCGAATGCCTACATCCACCCATCAATCCATATCATTTCGCTATCTCTCTCTATCGTTCTGTCTGTCTGTCTGTCTGCCTGCCTGCCTGCCTGCCTGCCTGCCTGCCTGCCTGTCTGTCTGTCTGTCTGTCTGCCTGTCTGTCTGTCTGTCTGTCTGTCTGTCTGTCTGTCTGTCTCTCTCTCTCTCTCTCTCGCGCTGTCTCTCTCTCTCTCTCTGGCTCTCTCTCTCTCTCTCTTTCCCTCTCTCCCTCTGCCTCTCCCTCTTTCTCTCTCTCTCTCTCTCTCTTTCTCTCTCTCTCTCTCTATCTATGTGTGCTCGCCCCCCCGTGATCATACGATTTGCCTTGGCTTCGACGCGTCCCACTCTTTAACGTTTCCGTCCTCGCCCTCATCTGCTCCCTGCTCTCCTTCGCCCCTCCTCGTCCTCCTATCCTCCTTCCGCGGGGCAGTGCAGCCTCGGGCTGGGGGCGGCGGGGCAGCGCAAGGCTTCTTGGTGCTCCCTCGCGCTGGATCCCAGCCCCTCTACCCTCGGGAGGGGGAGGGCGAGGAGGAGGAGGGGGGGAGGAGAAGGAACAACCATACAGTATGAGTGAGGAGGAAAAGGAGCTAGAGAAGACGAGTGCGATCCCGACGATGGTGACGATGATGGTTGCGATGATGATGATGGCGATGACGATGGCGATGACGATGGTGACGAGGGGGACGAGGAGTCCTTGATAAGGAATCCTTATTTTGGAACCCTTGGACAGGAATCTTTACGAAGGAAACCTTCGTGAGGAAGGTTTACTAAAGAACCCTTGCTGGGGAATACTTGCCAAGTGATTATTACTAAGGGTCTTTCTTATACCAAGGAATCCTTAATACAGAGTCTTTACCGAATAATCCTGAATAAAGACCCTTGACTGAGAAATCCGGAACAAGGAACCTGAACGAATAATCCTTAACCAGGAATCTTGAACCAAGGAATCCATCAGAAGGAATCTTACCTATGGAATCCTTAGCACCCTATGTAAGGAACCTGTCATAAGGAATCGTCGAGGTATCCTTGATCAGAACTCCAAATTACGGAATCCATTATCAAGAATATTTACCCAGGAGTCCTGACCAAGGAGTCTGAATTACGGTCTCATTACTAAGGAGGCCTTAAGAAGGATTCCTTCATATGTAGCCCTTACTGGGGAATCCTGAATAGGAATCTGATATAAGGAATCCTTAACAAGGAATCTTTACCAGAGAATCCTCCAACAACAATCCCGAAACAGGAATCTTCGCAAAGGGATCCTTAATCTGGATCGTGTACCAAGGAACCAGTACTAAGGAATATGTGCTAAGAAATCCTGGAAAAAAGAGCGCCGAGTAAGGAATCCTTGGTACAGAATACTCTATAAGGAATCCTTCGGATCGTTGTTAAGGCATCCTGAATCAGATTTCCTTAATACGAAATCTTTCCTCCATATTCATTCATAAAAGGACCATTAAAAGGAATATTAACCACATAATCCTCAGTAGGGATCTCTTAATAAGGAATGTATATATATATATGTTAAAGAGTACTGGCTTAGGAGTCCTTAGCAAATAATCTCTACTTCAAGAATAGTACTAAGTAGGGTTAGTTAAGGAATCTGTATTCAGGAACCGCAGCGGAAGCCTGAATAAGGAATATCAACTAAGGAGCTCTTACTCAGGAGTCTTAACTCGGGAACCCCTACTAAAGAATATGTACTAAGGAGTCTTTGCTGAGGAGTCTTCATTAATGAACCCTTCATAAGAAATCTTAACAACAGAATCCTTCATGGCCAGGCGTCCTCACCCTCGGTTCAAGGAAATGCTGCGCATGTTTGTTGTTTTTTGCCTGGAATGCAAGGAAACATTGTGTTGTTGTTTTCTTTGTGATTTTGGTCTTGGCTTTGCAGGTCAGAGGGAAATGCTGCGAGGAAGGCCGCGGCGAGCACCGGAGCCTGCAACACCAACAAAAACACCAAGCACAAAAATACATAGTGAAGCACAACATACACAGTGTTTCCTTGCACCACGGGCGCCAACTACTGCGTTTTTGTTGTTATTGCTGTTGTTTTGCAGGCTCAGAAAAAGTGCTGCGAGAGAGGCCGCGGCGAGCACTGGGGCCTGCAAAACAAAAAAAAAAAAAAAAAACAGTGTTACGTGGCTTCACAGACCAAGAACACCACAAAACACACATACACAGTGTTTCCTTGCACTAAGAGCGCCAACTACTGCACATTTTTGTTGTTTGGATTTTGCACGCTCAGAGAGAAGTGCTGCGAAGGAAGCCGCGGTAAGCATTGGGGCCTGCACAACCAAACAAAAAAAACAATCAAGACTACACAATGTTCCGGCGCATCCCAGACCAACAAAATAGTTCCTTGCACTGAAGGCGCCAGAGGCTGTCTGGTAGTGGCCCTGTATTGCTACGAAGAGGAGGAGGAGAAGGAGGAGGAGCAGGAGGAGGAGGAGAAGGACGACGACGAAGAGGAGGAGGAGGAAGAGCAGCAGCAGGAGCAGGAGGAGGAGGACAAGGGGAGGAGAAAGAAAAAGGAGAACGAGGACGTTGCTGAAAAGCAGAGAGAGGTATGATCACAGGGGGAGGAGCGGCCATATCCATATTTGACTCCTCATATATCTGTATATATCTACATATATACTTGGATATATATATATATATATGTATATGCATATATATGTATATATATATATATATACGTACATATATCTATATACATATATAAATAAATAACGATATCCCTACCAAATCCCTTCGTTCCTGCGTCCATCCATCAATTCATCCCGCTCTCCCTCATCCCTCCGTCTCAATTTTGCATCCCCCACTCCCGTCCAATGTCGCTTTCTCCCCCACACGCGTCACCCTGCAAGCATCCCCCCTTTCCTCCGCCATCCCTTCAGTTCAGGTTCGTATATGCTTCGCCTCTTCTCCACTCCCTCGTCTCAGTGGTGCTGCCACATGTATATCAAGCGCCCGTCCCCTGCTCCTGCTGCTGCTGATCCTCTTCCACCCCTCCGTCATCCGTCTTCTGTCCTCTGTCCTCCGGTATGCGTCCTCCGTCCTCCCGTCCTCTGTCCTCCGTCCTCCCTCCTCCGTTTTCCGTCCTTCCGTCCTCTGGTCCTCCGTCCTTCTCCTCCTCCTCCCACGCCAGGTCTCCTGCTCCTGCTTCCTCCTCCTCCCCACTCCTTCCTGCGTCTTCCGTCCTCCGTCCTCCTCCTCGACCAACTCCCACGCCAAGCCTCATCTTCCTGCTTCCTGCTTCCTGTTTCCTCTCCTCCTCCTCCTCCTCCTCCTCCTCCTCCTCCTCCTCCTCCTCCTCTCCTCCTTTCCTCCTCTCCTCCGTCCTCCTCCATTCCTTTTCCTTACGAAAAACTCCTCCCAGTCGCGCCCCGAGGACGGTTGCAAGGGCGGGTCAGGCGTTTCGCCTGATACTTCCTGAAAATGTATAATCCTGATGCTTGAAATGTGAAACAATTTCACGGATGGAGGGCCAGTCTTTTTCAACATGTGGCTCTCGCCTTAGCGCCGTGCACATCCGCTTACCAGACAGGCAATATCTTCGCGGATGGAGGGCAACTTGTTTTCAAAATGCGGCTCTCGCCTTAGCGCCGCGCACAATCGTTTTCAAACATTGCAAGAGCTCCGCAGATGGAGGGCAAGTGGTTTTCAACATGTGGCTCTCGCCTTAGCGCCGCGGGCATTCGTCTTTACAAAATTGCACAAGCTTCACGGATGGAGGGCGGTTCATTTTCAAAATGTGACTCTCGCTTCAGCGACGCACACTTTCGTCTTAACAGTTTGCAGAAGTTTCAAATATTCGCATGGCTAACGCTCCAGAACTGGTGTTTTGGCACTGTGTCGGACTGTCAGGGCGCGACAGTCGCGTTGGTTCGTGGTGTTGAAGCCCAGGAACGGTGTCCTGGCACGACTCATGATTTGTCATGACGCAACAACAAGAGTGATTCGTGGAATTGAAGTCCCAATAACGGTGTTCTGGCACAGTTCAGGATCTACGGTGGTTTTACCACGGGGCACTTCCTTCGATGAACGTGAGCCCTTGTAGGGGGCCCGTGAGGAGGGAACCTGGACGTAGGGTTTCTTGCAATATCGTGGAGGAGCCTTGGGTTTACGCTGGTCTTCCTCCTCCCCCTCCTTCTCCTCTCCCTCTCCTTCTCCTCCCTCCTTCTCCCTCTCCCCTCTTCTCCCCCTCCTTCTCCCTCTCCCTCTCCTTCTCCTCTCCCCCTCCTTCTCCTCTCCCTCCTCCTCTTCCTCCGCCCTCCTCCCTCTCCTTCGCCTCCCACGCCGGGCCTCCTCCTCCTCCTCCTTTTTCCTCCTCCTCCCTCCTCCTCCCTCCTCCTCCTCCCTCCTCCCTCCTCCCTCCTCCTCCTCCACCCCCTCTTCCTCCTCCTCCTCCTACTCCTCCTCCCCTTTTCCTTAAGGAACACGATGCCCCGCAGGCGCAGAAACGATCTCCTCCCATGACCACCCCGCCGATGATCGCGGCCCTCGGGTAGGCGGCCTGGCCGCGGCCGCCCCCCGCGCCGAGGTAACAAGGAAAAGGGGGCAGGAGGCAGGAGGCGGGGGGGGGGAGGAGGGAGGAGGGATGGGGGGGGAAGGAGGGAGGAGGGATGAGCGATGACAGAGGATGCAGGGGGAGAAGGAAGGGGAAGGGTACAGAGAGGAGGGGGGCGGGGGGAGCAGAGACTTTCCTTTCCTCTCCTCTCCTTTCCTCTCCGCTTGAATTCATGCCAGCTCCAGCCCGAACTGCTCGAATTTCTCCTCGGCATATGTTGGGCCACCGCTCTTTCCATGGGCTGAAATTCGCACACAAAGGCTTGGAGCATCCAGAATGGCTTATCTCACCAGGCATGCACACACCGCGAATCCGAATCTTCCGCCCGCCATATGGGGGACGACAGCTGACCACCTCACCAAACCTGAATGGGACCACCATCGGTGGATACGCCCTCTCCCACCCCCTCCCCCCATTCACCCCCTCCTCCTCATCCTCCATTTCTTGCTGCTCTTCGTGCTCCGCCTCCTCCTCCTCCTCCTGCTCCTCCTCCTCTTCCTCCTCCTCCTCCTGCTCCGCCTCCTCCCCCTCCTCCTCCATCCCTTTCTCCCCCTGCATTCCTCTTCCTTGTCCATAACTCCTCCCTGTCGCACCCCGGAGCCATTCGAAAGGGCGGGCCAGGCGTTCGCCTTAGACTTCTTCACCAACTATGGCCTTGAAACTTGAAGTTTGCCCCAGCTTCACGGATGGAGGGTGGCCCGCTTTCGGAATGTGGTTATCGACTTAACGCCGCGCGCACTCGAGTTAAACATTTGCAACAGATTCGCGGATGGAGGGCGGTCCGCTTTCAAAGTGTG
>CAUYUJ010014906.1:0-15000 GCA_963575745.1 Prorocentrum cordatum
GAGCCCCTCGAGGGCTCCCTTCCTATCGAGAGGAGGTCTGATCACTCGATCACTGCCCTCGAAGATATCACCCTCATCTGGAGCTCCTTCCGTCACCCCTCCTTCCGTCACCCCCCCGCCGATTGTTTCATCATTCTCTCTTCCTTTACGGTGATACCGGATCCTCCCTCCTCTCGAAGTTGTGCTCGGGTCGGGGCGGTGGATCACGGCGGTGCGATCTGCGCGTTGGCCGCGGCGACGGACTGCTGGACAGGGGGGGTCATCTGGTAGAAGCTGTTCGCCTGGAGTCCCCGCTCCCTCTCACGATCCCCTCGACCGTTGCACCCATGGAGGGATCAACGGGATAGGCGATCACGAGTGGGAGGATCTGTCAATATTGCGTCTTCCGTTGCTTCATCCTCTTCCTGTTCCTCCTCCTCCTCCTCCTCCCCCACTCCCTCCTCATCATTCTCCCTCTTCACCCGCTGATGGCCTTTGTGATGGCAGCGACGCACTCGTTGTAGTTCATGTCGGCCTCGGACGACCTGGAAAGAGAGCGATGCGAGACCAATCCGTCATCACTTGGGCCTCGGGGACCAGGCGATGAGGGGATTGTGTTGGGATAAGTTGCGAAGAGGAAGAGGGCGAGGTGGAGGGGGGGAGGCGGAGAGGGAGGAGGAAGACGAGGAGGAGGAGGATTGATGCGACCGACCTGTTCTGCACATGGTAGACCAACGCATCCTTCGCAAACTCCAGCGCGGAGACATTCTCCTCGAGCTGCACGTGCCACGGCTGCAACCAGGGCATCTCGGACACCTCCGCCCTCGATATTAGTCGAGTTCGTCCTCATCTTCTCGTCCTCTTTCCTCCAATCCTCGTCCTCGTGCTCCTCCTCGCCATCCTCCCCCCTCATTTTCATCCTGCTGTTGCTCATCGAGTTCTCCTCTCTCCTCTCGCCTGCTCCAGTCGTCCTTCCCAACCTCGTTCGTGCATTCGCCTCCTCATTCATGATCATTCCCACTCCTAGTCCTCCGCTACCTCGGCTGCAGCTGCAGTGTTCCTCGTCAGAGGGCCAAGCATCCCTCCAGTTGGCTGGAACGGGACCCGTGGTCGGCCGTCTGCATCATCATCATCAGCAGCAGCATCAACAACATCATTGACATCATCATCGTCTCGATCATCATCATCATCATCATCATCGTCATCATCAGCATCATCATCATCATCAACATCATCATCATCATCAACACCAGCATCATCAGTAGCATCGTCATCATCACCATCATAATCAGCATACTCAACAACATTACCAGCATAAACTCAAGTGGAGTAGTAATGCGACTCACAATCATAATGCCAGTCATCATCACCATCACCATGAACCTTGCCATCATCAGCATCATCAGCATCATCTCACCACTCACCACCATCAGCTTCACCATCAGCCACAGCAGCACCATCATCATCAACACCTCCTCCTCCCACCTTCCAGCCAGACAGCAGCGCGTGGAGGTGGGTAGCAGCTCCCAGGTTCGTGGCCACGCTGGTGCCGATCTGGATGGATCCTGCTGTCGAGGGCGTCGCTGCTGCTCCAGGCTCGTCCTGGGCTTGGGGAATAGGATACTCAAGACTTCTCCATCTCCCTAATCATGGGGATGGAGGGTTGATTATCATATTCTCCTCGAGGTATTCCCACCCCCATCGCATCATCCTCCACATCTCGTATCACGCTCCTCCTTCTCGTACCCCCCTCCTTATGTCACAACTCCTCCTCCTCATCCTCCTCCTCAGTATCCTCCTTCCTCTTGCTCATCTCGTCCCCTTCCTGGCACCCTGGAAAATCCGTAGCGTCCTGATCCATGTATCCTACCTCCTCCTACCCCCACATCCTTGACAGCCTACCCATCTGAACATTATGGCATCATATTTGTATCATCTATGTTTTCCCTCAGCGTCCTCATCATCAGTGTAGCTGCTGTAGGAGTCGTCATCGCCCGAACCGCTGTCCAGGGCCTCCGTCAGAAGCGAGGAATCGGGGATGGATGAGCTCGGAGAGGAGGTTGGAGGACGAGGACCTCGAACAGGACAGATGCACGCAAGTCACGGGAATATTGTTATTCGAGGTTCTCGTCCTCCGTCCTCCACTTCGAAGCTAATCCATTTCGATCCCCCCCTCCCGTCTGGCCTGCGAGCAGCGACCAGCAAGGTCGCGCCTGACGGGCTCCACCGGCTGCTGGTCGCTGGTCAAGCTGGTCTGCAGCCTCTGGCCGTGGTTGGTGGAGACCCGCTCGTAGTCTTCAACTCGCTTGAAGACCTCCTCACCGTGCTGCCTGTCCACCTGGGCTGCTGCTCAGCCTCGTCCTTATTCAGGGCTGGATTTTCATCTGAGTGTTTTTTTGACAATTCCAGGGCCTGGCAAATCGAGGGCACAACTACGAAACACATAAATTTTGTTTAGGTCAAATCACCCTCAGCCTGGATACACGTATTTGTTAGAATCCTCATCTTCTCTCGGTCTCTTCCTCCTCCTCCTCTTCCTCCTCCTCCTCCTCCCCCTCCTCCTCCTCCTCCTTCTCCTCCTCCTCCTCCTCCTCCCCCTCCCCCTCCTCCTCCTCCTCCTCCTCCCCATCCTCTCCCTCCTCATCTAGCTTCTCTGTTCCCCCATCATCCTTATCCTCATCCTGCCCACCTTCACGTGTCCACGGCACGCCCTGCAGGTAGCGATGATAGCTTCGGCGCGCGCCACGGCCCTGTATAGGCTCGATGTTTACTCCCTGCGCTCGGGCTGCTGAATTAAGGAACGATGGATAAGGAACGAGACCCCTAGGACTAACAACGCTTGCGAGGGTATCATGGAGCAGACATGGAAGGACCTGAGGAACATCGAGTACCCTCCGAACCCAAACTGTTCCTTTTTTCAGCGTATTGTCTGTAGGCGAGTCCCCCATCCTCCCATTGATCATCAGTCGATCTTCTCGTGGATGCCCTCATCGATCATCCAATCGATCTCGCCTCCTCACTCCCTCCTTCCTCCTCTCATCAAATCCTCCCATCGGCAATCCATCGATCTCACTCGTATGTCCTTCAATCGATCCTCATATTCCCACCTTTCCTCACCGATGTCATCTTCCCTCCTTAGATCATTCTAGCCTCGCACCCCTCTTCCATCATCACTCCATCCTTCGGCGTCCCCTTCAAGCAAACAAGAAAAACGACGATTCCTCACAGACATGGGGCAGTCGGGCAAGGCTGCGTTGTAACCGAAACTCACCAGCAGCTCGTCTTTCGTGTACCATTTGTCCTCGTGGCCGCTGCTCCTGAGCCTCTCCTCGTACTCCTGCTTCTCGACTTGCACGAAGCCGAAGTTGCCTATCGCTCATGCTATATGTTCACTATCGTCATCCTTCTTCCTCCTCATCTTCTTCCTCATGCTTATTTATCCTCATCGTTTTTTTTTCTACCACTCATCCTCATCATCGACGTCTTTATCTTCTTCCCCTCACCCTCCTCCGCACCATGTTCATATTCATCTTCCTCATCCTTCTCCGTCAGGTAGCTCCTTCTCGGGTCCGATCATTTGGTACAGTGCAGTTTTTTAATGCATGCTCTGCGTGCGGATCATGTATAAAAAAATGCAGGGTTTAATACTAAAACCAACGATGAGCTCATGCATGAATTTATGCATAGCATTAAAACCTGCCATGTAATGTTGCCCCTTCCTCCTCATATCCTCCTTCCTCAGAGCCCTCTCGTCGAGCCTGTCTCCTGCCAGCGCCGCAGCCAGTGGTCCTTTCTGTCCTGGCTGAGTTTCTTGAACTCATCGTGCAGCTCCTTCTTGGTCTTCTTTGCGTGGTACCTGGGGTGATGATATCCTCCTTCCCCCCCTCGTTCCTCATCCCTCCTTCGATCCTCATCCCCCCATTCTTCTCTTCGATCCTCATCCCCTCATTTCTTTCCTCATCCTCATCCCTCCATTCTTCTCCTCGGTCCTCGTGCCTCGAATGTCCATCACTCCTCCTTCGATCCTCATGTCCTCATCATTCATCAATTCATCCTCTCCTTTTTTTCAACCTGGTTTGTCATCCTTTCCTCGCCTCCTCATTCGCTCCGTTACCTCATCCCTCCTTCCCACCTGCTCAGAACAAGTACAACATTCCTCCTTCCCGCCACATGTTCCCTTCATTCCCACCTGCTCCTTTCCTTCCCACGTGTTCCCACCTATTCCTCATTCCCACCTGCTCATAAGTCATTAAAGCACAGGGCGCCGTAAACGCTGCAGCGCGTTTTCGTGCTCTGTGTTCGCCTCCCTGGCCCGCTTCAGCTTCTCCTTGTTCGGCGCCGCTGCAGCCGCCGCCTTCGCCTCCGATAGGGCGCGGTGCAAGCATCCCCATCGCCTCCTGGGCCCTCTAGCTCCCGAGCTCAGGGAGACGAAATCTATACATATCCACTGTTCCCTGGACATGGCGTGCCATGTATATGTGTATATATACACACGCATATATATGCAGCTGCGCATAGATATGCATATATCCTGGGTCCAGAATGGGCCTGACCAGGGTACCAGTATATGTATAGATTTCGTCGCCCGATCGGGCGTCGACTTCGGCACGAGTGCAACCCGAGTTGCACGCGTACCGAAGTCGACGCGCGGTGATCGAGGACCCCTCCGGACTCGAGCGGGGCAGTTCTGGACAGGAGGCCTTCTGGTCAGCATTCTTGCGCTTCGGCGGCATGGCGCCAGCGCGGCGCCTCACCTGTTGCCCAAATGCGCGGGCCGCGCTGGTTCGAAGCGGCAGTGCATACATATATGGTACCACCGTACGCGCGCGTGGTGGTGGTGGGTCGTGGTGGCGGTGGTGGTGGTGGGTGGGTGGTGGTTGTGGTGGTGGTGGTGGTGGCGACGTGGTGATGGTGCTTGTAGGTGTTGGCGGTGGTGGTGGTTGGTGTGTCGCGTAGGTTGCGAGGCTGCTGCAGTTGGGTTTGATGGGTGCAATCGTGGGGGCTGGGGGCGGTGTGCGCGGGGTCCTTGGACGATCTGGGGGGTGGCCAGGGCGGCCGCGCGGGGGCGGGGAGGTGATGGGGCACATGCGCGCGCGCGATGGAAGAAACATGAAAACACATGAAAACACAGGAAATGAAAAAAAAACATGAAAAAGAAAAAACATGAAAAAAAAAAAAAAACCTAAAAACATGAAAAAAACTTGAAAAAATGAAAAACCACGAACATGAAAAAAAATGAAAAACATGAAAGAAACATGAAAAAAAACACATGAAACACATGAAAACCTATGGAAAAAACATGAAAAAAAAAACATGAACATGCAAAAACATGAAAAAAAACATGAGAGAAACATGAAAGAAAAAAAAAAAAAAAAAAAAAAAAAAAAAAAAAAAAAAAAAAAAAAAAAAAAAAAAAAAAAAAAAAAAAAAAAAAAAAAAAAAAAAAAAAACATGACGCGGGAAAAAACATGAAAGAAACATGAAAAAAACATGAAAACATGAAAAAACATGAAAAAACATGAAAAAACGTGAACATGAAAAACAATGACAAAAACATGAAAGAAACATGAAAAAACATGAAACACATGGAAAAACATGAAAACACATGAAAAACATGACGCGGGAAAAAACATGACAAAACATGAAAGAAACATGAAAACACATGAAAACATAAAGAAACATGAAAAAACATGAAAAACATGAACATGAAAAAAACATGAAAAACATGAAGGAAACATGAAAAAAAACATGAAAAAACGTGAAAAAAAAACATGAAAAAAAACATGACGCGGGAAAAAGCATTAAAAAAACATGAAAGAAACATAGAAAAAAACATGAAAACATGAAAAAACATGAAACAACATGAAAAAACATGACGCTGAAAAAACATGAAAAACATGAAACAACATGAACAAACATGAGAACACATGAAAAACATGACAATGAAAAAACATGAAAAAAACATGAAAAACCCGAAAAAAACATGAAACCACCACCGCCCGCCCGAAACCCGCAACGCACCCGCGTCTCCCAACTGTCGACGCACCCCCGCCAACGCACCTTTGCCGAAAGCCCGCTAATCCGCCGCCACCGAACCCCCGACGCCCCCCCCCCGACCAACGCGCCCCCGCCGATCGCCCCGTATACGCCCGCCCGATGATCACCCCGCCGCCACCGAACCTCCAGACCGCTTCCAAACGCAGCGTAATCGAGCGCGGCTGGGAAATCCTCAGCGATCGAGCCGCGCGAGCGCTTGAGCCCGACTATACTCCCCGTGCCCCAACCATAACGCAACACCTCACACCCCAAAGTGTCCACTTCCGAACGCAGTGGTCGATCAGCGCGGCTGGAAATCCGCAGGTCGATCGATGCATGGATGCAGCGGTCCTCTCCGGAGCCCAGCACAATCATGTGCACCTGGCGGCGGGGGGCAGGGGGGGGGGAGCGCGCGCGTGCGGGCACGCGTCCGTGCATCATGTGGTGGTGGTGGTGGTGGTGGTGGTGGTGGTGGTGGTGGTGGTAGTGGTGGTGGTGGTGGTGGTGTGGTGGTGGTGGTGGTGTGTGTGCGTGTGCGTTTGTGTTCAGATCTGATGTTATTATCTTCGCCCTCGGACAGCAACGCACTGAAGCCGCATACTCTAGCGTCAGTACGCAGAAGAAACATATTAAAAACACGGGCGCGCGCTGTACATGCAATAATTTCAGATCGTTGGGTTTGTTGCCAGGGGTGGTGTGCTGGGTTGTTAGTTCGTTTATGCAATACATTGGTTGGGTTGTGGGGTTGTCGATCACATGTTGGACATCGCATGCATCAGTTTCATGTGCGTTCGAGGTGGGTGTGGGGTGTGAGCTCGTGGATTATGTGAGTTCGGTTGTTCGGCAGTGGTGGTTGTTCTGTACTCGGGTTGTGGTAGTGGTGGTAGTGGTGGTTGGGCTGGGTCGACGGTTCGGTGGACGAGTTGGGTGGGTGGTGTCGGGTGGTTGGTGCTTGTACAGTAGTGGTGGCTTGTATGGCTTACGCAACCTGCTCATCATGCACTGCCACATCAGTCCACTTCCGAACGCAGCGCACACATGACGATGCAAACAAGCAAATCCCCAGCCCCATGTCACCAGTCGGAGTGCCCCCCGGCTCGAGCGCGGCTGGAATCCCACCGCGTTCGATCCCAGAACTGCGCGCAAGGCAAGACCATGCACCGATCGCAACGTTCAGGCCACAATCGTCCGAGTGGTCCTATGCACCACCTCCTTGTCCGTTCGATCGACCCCTGAATCATCCTGAACACAATTACATACATACACACATACATACATACATACATACATACATACAGACAGACACCCAGACATACAGACATACAGACATACAGACAAACATACATCACTCGAGAATATCGCTGCGTATGCGAGGCAGGATTGAAGCATCCTCAGAGACTCGACTCCTGAACCATCCTTGGGGGTCCTAGGCGGGCGCCCGTTTGCACGAACCGTTTGGCGCCCATGGCACATGCATTCTGAAATCATCCTGCAGAGGGGCCTCTCGGGAGAGCGCAACTCGAGGGACAGTGAGGGGGACAGCGTCGACGTGAGGGGGAAGGGAAGTTCGAGGGGGGGGGGCTGGTAGGAGGGTTGTGGCATGGGGGAGGGGGCGTTGGACATCGTTCTATCGAACGAGCGTTCTCGAGCTGGAATCTCCTGGACTCGAGGGGAGGGCGGGCAACTATTGTGCCTCGCGGCCTGCGCTTGATCTTGCCAGCGCTCGAGCTGGTCCGTCAGCGCGCGTGCAACATAATGCGCATGCGGTCTCTTGAGACTCTCGCTCTCTCGCTCTCTCTCTCTCTCTCTCTCTCTCTCTCTCTCTCTATCTCTCTCTCTCTATATCTCTCTCTCTCTCTCTCTCTCTCTCTCTCTCTCTCTCTCTCTCTCTCTCTCTCTCTCTCTCTCTCTCTCTCTCTCTCTCTCTCTCTCTCTCTCTCTCTCTCTCTCTCTCTCTCTCTCTCCTAGCTCCTCTCACCCTCCAAAAATGAAGGGGGCTATACGGAGCCGCGGGGACGCTCAGCTCCACCAGTACACCGCCAGTAGTATACGTCGCCTGGTCAGGGCACGATTGAGGTAGAAGTGAGGGCATGGGAAGGAAGAGGTGTAGAGGATGAATGTGTGAGAGTAGGAAGCAGGGATGGATCTAGCAGGAGGAGGAGAACTCCTGCAGAAAGGCGTAGGAGTTTATATCGATGGAGGGCGGAGGGGAGGGACGAGCGAGGAGGTAAACACGAGGAGTGGGAGGCGCGCGTCGTGGAGAAGGCGCCCGAAGAGGAGTGAGGAAACTAATCGTGTATGTATGTACATATATATATACATCAAAGGACTGGGGATCGAGGGGATAAGTATGGCCCGATGCTGGCCTGGGCCATGCCACGGCCCACACGCAGCAGGTCATCTTCTCGACGTGTCGTCACCTCCGGGAAGGAATCATGATGATACACATGGCAGATGCGCACCGAAACTCCGCCAGCTGGGGCCTCAGGAAGATAAGGGTTGCAGGCGTAAGGAAGGCTGGAGCACCAGCAGCAGATGAGAGCAGAAGGATGCGGACCGATGTAGACCATTCGCTGCTTTGTGATGTCAGGGTCGCGTGGGCACAGATTTGCCCAAGTGACCCTGGCACCACAGGGAGATGCTTCGAACGTGTAGATTTTGAAGTTCAGTGCTCCCGATCACCCTTATGTGCTTCTTCCCATCCACCCTCCTCCGAGCTCGTCCTTCCCAGCCCCATCCCGCGCTATCTTATGCTTGTCTTCCTCCTCTCTCCTCCTGCTGGCATTCCTCTCTCCTCCTTATATTTCTCTTCCTCCTCTCTCCTCCTTATACTTCTCTTCCTCCTCCTCTCTCCTCCTTATACGTCTCCTCCTTCGTCCTCTTAGGCCCAGGATCTCACCTAGGATCCACTGGAGGAGCGCAGCTCGTTCACAACACTGTTCCTGTACGAGCTCACGACAGCCTTGGTGACGGTCGGCTTCTCGATGATCTTCTGCATGACGTACTTCGGGGCCATGCGGGGAGGAGGCGGAGGGGGAGGATGGCATTGACGATGGGAGGTGGGAGTTGGAACTATACGAGGGATGAGGACGGTGGGCCATGGGAGGACTGAAAGGCTGCAGGAGTGGGAGGAAACAAGGGCCCGTGTAGCCACGAGCCCAGAAGAGGGAGGACGGTCTGAAATAGTCATCCCCCTCGAGCTCGCCTCTGCGTCGACCTCTTGATCGCCATCCTCCCTCTTCCTTCCTCCCCCCTCCCCGCCATCCTGCAGCCGCTCGATCAGCTCCCCTCCTCGTCCTCCTTCCCCTGGTGTCCTTCATGCACGTCTCGCTCAGCTCCTTGGCATTGTCGCTCTCGCCCCACGTCTTGTCGGCGCACTGGATTAATTGCGGCCAGCCATTCGTCACTGTGGTCGCCCTGAACACGATAGTGCTGATCTTCTCAGCACCCCTCCTCTTCGAATTCTGCATCCCTTCATCCCCAAGCCCGCAGAAGCGCGGGCATGGTAGTGAAGGTAGGGCAGATCCCCACTGCCTCATCACCACCCTGGAGATCCACTACCCCTGTCATCGAGGACAAGTGCGTGGACCTCGAGGGTGGGGAAGTACAATGAGGAGAACGACAATGAGGAGGGGGAAGGGGAGGAGGAGGAGGAGGAAGAGGAGGAAGAGGAGGAGGGGTTCAGGATGAGGAGGAGGAGGAGGGGGAGGTGGCGACGAGGAGGAGGAGGAGGAGGAGGAGGAGGATGAGGAGGAGGGGGAAGAGGAGAAGGAGCAGGGGGGTCCTCTTCATCTTGATGTTATAGAACTCGCCGCCGACCTGGATCGTCACCATGCCTGCGCTGGCTGACCGTTCCTCCCTGTCCCTCCTGCCCCCCCGTGGGCCTTGGGAGCCTCTTTGACTTGTGGTGAGTAAGGAAAGGATGGTGATGATGGTGATGGTGATGATGTTGATGACGATGATGCTAAGAAAAAAACTAAAGGGGGGAGGGAGGAAGGGAGGGGGGGGACACCACAAAAAAAAAGGAGGGAGGGAAGGCATAAAATCAAAAAAACATACTCAAAATTACCAGCCTCGAATATAGTAGCATGACTGTCGTAAAAAAACAAACCACAACACGACAGAAAAAAAAAAAATGGCAACAATAAAAGGTACAAAGGAATATGAAGTAAATACCAAAAAAAGAATAAAGGATGGTGTTAACGATGACCATAACGGTGATGGTGATTGCTGATGAAGCGGAGGACGATGATGATAAGGAAGGAGGAGAAGGAGGAGGAAGGCAGATGGGAGGAGGAGGAGGAGGGGGAAGGAGGGGGGAAGGAGGAGAGGAGGAGGAGGATGAGTGGGGGCGGAGGATCTTGAGTCACGGCATGCAAGACCGACTTTTCAAAACGAAGTGGTCCTCGACCGCCCCCCCCCCCATTCCGCGCTCCTTCGAGCCCTGGTACCGTCTGGCAGCTCGGCGCTCTGCTCCTCGATCCCCTGGTCGACCTCGGCGCCCTGCCCATCGATCTCCTGGACCTCGGCGCCCTGCTCCTCGATCTCCTGGTCGACCTCGGCGCCCTGCTCCTCGATCTCCTGGTCGACCTCGGCGCCCTGCTCATCGATCTCCTGGACCTCGTCCCCGCTCCCCTGGACCTCGGCGCCCTGCTCATCGATCTCCTGGACCTCGGCGCCCTGCCCCTCGATCTCCTGGACCTCGGCGCCCTCATCGGTCTCCTGGACCTCGGCGCCCTCATCGATCTCCTGGACGGCGCCCTCCTCGATCTCCTGGACCTCGGCGCCCTCCGCGTCGACTGGCTGCACCAGCTCTGCCTACATGCGGAAATCGATGAAATGTACATGCGTGCATGGCAGATCTATACACATGTATGCATGCATGGATGTGTATGCCTGCATGCACGTCTGCATGCAGTCTGCACACATGCACATGGCATAGATGCATGCCTGCAGGTGTGCACGGCGTATGGTTGTGACTATATGTATATATATAGATGTATCGGCAGGCATGTCTGCATACGTGGATGGATCGATACATGCATGCATGAATTGCTGTTTTCATGTAAGCATGCATGTTTGTATACATGACTCTATGTATGTATGCGTGCATGTATGCATACATACTTGAGCGTGTGTGCATGTATGTATGCATGTGTGTGGGCGTGTGCATGTATGCATGCATCATGTGTGTATGGATGCATGACTCTGTGCATGCATGTATACATATGTGCATAGTCGGTTGCGTAAGCATGCATACATGTATGTGTTATGTGTGCATGACTGTATGTCTACATGTAGGTATGCGTGTACGTATGTATAAATGGATGCATACATACATATATATATATATATATATGGTTGTGACACATATATATACATATATCTAGATATATGTATGTGTGTGCGTATGTGCGTGTGTGTATGCATGTATGTATGTGTGTATGCACGTATGTATGTATGCATGTATGCATACAAATACGCAGGTATGTAGGTATGCAGGCATGTATGTATGTTTGTGTGTATATGTATGTGTGTATGGATGTATGTATGCCTGTATGTATGTATGCATATACGTGTATATATGTAGACATGTATGTATGTATGTGTGTATGTATGAATGTATGTACGTACGTATGTATGTATGTATGTGTGTATGTGTGTATGTATGTATGTATGTATGTACGTATGTACGTATGTATGTATGTGTGTATGTGTGTATGTGTGCATGCGTGTAGGTGCGCGTGCGAGCATGCATAGGAACCAGTACAGAGGGACGGAGCTGCACACATGGATGCGGGATTGAGCATTGCCTAGGCGTGGGGAAGTGAGTGATCGAGGAGGAGAAAAGGGACGAGGAGGGCGAAGAGGACGCGGAAGCCTTCGGTGCTGCTGCTGGGCGCTTCATGCGCTTCATCTGCGTGCTGCCTGCTGTTGCTGCTGCTGCTGCTGCTGCTGGGCGCTTGATCGTCGGCAGCTGCAGCATCGGCTCGTCTTTGATGGCCACCATCTCTTTCTGCTCCAGCTGCTGCTTCTTCTTCGGCTTCTTCGTCTTCTCCTTGATCCGCGACTTCCTAAGAGGTCATCCTCGCCCTCCTCCTCGTGCCGTCCTGCTCCTCCACTTTCACCTCATCGGTTAAATGCTTTACCTTCTCTGGTTACGTCCTCATTATCTGTCTCCTCCTCCTCCTCATCCTCATCATCATCATCCTCTTCCTCATCCTCCTCCCTCCTCATCATTCCTTGTACCGATCATCGTCCTCCTTCTCATAACTTGCCTCCTCGCCTGGAGGACGCCCCCATCGCTTTCTGCCTGATCGTCACCATCAGCATCATCATCATCATCATCATCGTCATCGTCATCATCATCATCACCATCATCATCATCATCATCATAATCGTCATCATCATAATCGTCACCATCATCCCACCACCCTCACCAGCATCATCATCACCACCATCAGCATCATCAGCATCATCATCAGCATTATCATCTGCCTTGGCGTCGTATCATCGTTCACTTGCTGCTGCCGCTGCTCGTCCTCCTCCTGGTCCTTCCTCCCTCTCGAACTCTGGTTCACTCGTTCCCTCGATCCTTGGCGTCACCCTGCTCGCGAGCAGGGACTTGATGAATGGGATTTTGCGCTTCGGCGCGGGGCTCTCGATCTTGCCGCGCGGCGCAGCCTGCCCCTCGATCTCTTGACTATCGTGGTCGAGCTCGTCGCCCTTGTGCGCCTCTCTCAAGTCATCCTCTTCCTGATCGTCCTCCTTACTTCATTATCATCCCCCGTCTCCTCGGCATGTTTCCCCTCATCTCTCCTTATTCTCGATTATTCTCCTTCTCCTCCTCCTCCTGCTCTTCCTCTTCCCTCACCTGCCCCTCATCCCCTCGTCTCACCTGTGCCTTCCCTCTGACATGTTGGTTTGACTCATCTTCCGTGTTACCTCCTCCTCCTCTTCCTCGATCTTCCTCCTCCCTCTCTCGATCCTTCTCCTCCATCTTCGCCATTCGTCCTCCTTCGTCCGCTTCGCCAGCTTCTTCCCTGGCAGACCTGTGCCAACATCTGGCGGAAGCCGTCCTCAGTAATTTGCCCCTCATCCTCGCTGTCGCAGGGCGTGATCTGCCCATCCGCGCTGGCCTTGTCAGGAAGGAGGGGGGGATCCGAGGAGGAACAACTGAGAGCTGATGGGTCAGAATGACGAAAGAGAGGACGGAGGCGGGGGTGGACGAGGAGGAGAAGGATGAGGAGGAAGAGAAGGAGGAGGTGGACGAGGAAGCGGATGAAAAGGAGTGCGGGATAGGCGCGAGGAGGAGAAGGATGATGAGGAGGAGAAGTAGAAGGATGAGAGAGGGGAAATGAGGGACGAGCGGGGATCAGAGAAGGGCGGGGGGCGTGGCACGGTGGATGAGAGAGGCGCCTCCAGCTCCGCCCTCGTCTGCTGGATGCACACTCCTGTCATCTTCTGGTAGTGCGCGTGGATGCGCCGAATCGCTCGCCCCTGCAAGTACCTTGGGTTCGAACACTGTTGATGACGGTGGTGGTAGAGGAGGAATGAGGAAGATGAGGGGACGGTGAGGATGAGCGATGACGATGATGACAATGATGATGATGATGATGAAGAAGAAGATGAAGAAGATGATGATGATGATGGTGGTGATGATGATGATGATGATGATGGTGGTGATGGTGATGGTGATGCTGATGCTGCTGATGATGGTGATGATGATGGCGATGCCGCTGTGGATGATGACGACGATGCTAATGATGATGATGATGCGGATGATCATGTTGATGATGATGTTGATGATGATGATGATGACGATGCTGATGATGATACTGATGATGATGATGAGGAGGAGGAGGATGAGGAGGAGACGACATGAGAGGAGGATGAGCAGGAGGAAGAGGAACAGGAGGCGTTGGATAGGTGCATACTTCTACGCGCTCCTCCTCATCCTACCCCTCCTCGAAGGCGCCACTCCAGTGCTCTTCGTCACCGTCATCTCTAAACCACCTCCTCTTACTCCTGTTCCTCCTCCTCCTCCTCCTCCGCCCTCCTCCTCCTCCTCCTCCTCCTACTCCTCTTCCTCCTCCTCCTCTTCCTCCTCCTCCTCCTTCCCCTCCCTCTCCCTCTCATCCTCCTTCATGTTGCCCCTCGGCACTGGTGTGCCTTCATGACCCTGTTCGTCGGCGCCCTGCCGCGTGCGTCCAGGCTCTGCAGGTGGCTGCGGAGGGGGAGCCAGTACAGCGATGCCCACGCTGCCTCTAGGGGGAAGCATTGCGGGTTCCTCGTTCACCCCGTTCCCCCTCCATCCCTTACCCCACCTTTTCTACATAATACATACCCTGTTCTCCACCTCTCCTCCTCGTGCTCCCGCCCTTATCGTCATCATCGTCTGTTCATTCGGGCCTCCGCACACTTCTGGGAGATGCGCAGCGCGTCCGTGATCGTGTCCAGCGCTTCTGCCATGGTGATCCACACCTGGGACTCACCCCCAGTGGCCCCATCCTCCCCGTCCTCTCTCACAGTCCTTTCTCTCGTCATTGATCCACCTTCCTCGCGCCTCCTCGTCGCATCTCCCCCCCCCCCCTGAGCCACAATTCTCTTGCAGGGCTGGTCAGTGTCGTCCCATTCCCCGGCTGCTGGATCGTACGCTATCCTCATTTCCCTGATCGTTGTCACGTTCTTCCTCATCCTCGACTCTCCTCCTCAATCCCCCTCCTCGTGGATCCGCCCCCTCCTCGCGTCAATTGTGGTACCCTCATATTTACCCCCAGTGCACCTCGATCGTCACTCTGTTCGGACGCGAAGTGCACTCCTGCTGGTAATCCTCGAAGTTCGGGATCTTCGCACCTTGATGGGGCGACGGTGACGACACGGAGGATGGCGCACCAGGGGAATTAGCAGGAGTGAGCTGGCAATGCAATGAGAAGGAAGAGGAGGAGGGCCATGTGAAGGTGAGGCAGAGAAGGAGGCGGAGGA
>CAUYUJ010014906.1:20000-37500 GCA_963575745.1 Prorocentrum cordatum
GATGGTCTCAAGACGGGACAAGACGACCGCAAGACGGCCCAAGATGGCCCCAAGAGGGCCCAAAACGCCCCCAAGATGGCCCAAGAGAGCCCGAAGAAAGCCCACCAGAGGGCCTCCAGATGCCAAAAACATGATTTTTTGGTTAGTTTTTCAAAGATTTCAGCGTTCTCGGTGTTGTCGGCTCTTCAGAAGCCCATGACGGCCCAAGCAGCCTCCAAAATGGTCCCAAGACAACCCAAGAAGCACCCAAGGTGGCCCCAAGACAACCCCAGGGAGCCCCAAGTCAGCCCAAAGAGGCCCCCAAGACGGTCCAAGAGGCCCCCAAGACGGCCCATGAGGATTCCAAGAGGGCCCGAAGGCGGCCGCGAGAGGCTCCCAAGAAGGCCCCCGAAGGGGCCAAACGGCGCCAAAGCGCCCCAAGACGGCCCAAGACGGCCCAAGACGCCCCCAAGAGGCCGCCAAGAGGCCCCCAGGAGACCCCCAAAACGCCACAGGAAGCCTCCAAGAAGCTTCCAAGAACCCCCCAGGAGGCTTCCAAAAAGCCCCACAACGGCTGGACTGTACGTGCTCCGGACGTGCACCCCGCGAAGCGAGAGGAATCACCAGCTGCAGCTCGTCAAAGACGGAGCCCTGTTGGATGTCCCCCCTCAGCTTAACATGCGAAAACCTGACCATCCAGACCGTTTTCCGAACGCACCAGACAAGCTGTGAAGATTTGCACTCCACGCGAATTCCATCTCGCATCCAATCATACGATGCTGTGTGCCCTGTGGAAGAGGACGAACTCTGAGACAATATCGTATCAACCTCTTGAGCCAATCTCTGAAGGACAAGCCCTCGAGTTGTCGGACTCAGGCTCGTCAACGGAACATGACTGTACACATGATGCATTGTATGCAACTTGCGCCTCGAAATTGCAGCGCTGACTCTGTAGTCCTCCAGCGGAAGGTCGATAAGGCGCTTGCAAGCGTTAGTTCCTGCATCGAGCTTTGCGAGCATACTTTCAAGGCCTGTCTTCCAACACAATGTCTTGCAGCTTGTAACATGTATGGTATGGCCCCGTGATGGCGTTACTTTTCCTGCAGTGCTGAGTCCCGTAATCAGATCGTGCTGGTAAATATAAAGTCTGCGTGGAGAATTAAGAACGAGGACTAGATCGTCAAATGCATTCTGGGCGCGATATCCTTGCAGAGAAAATTTAACGGACGAAAACTGGAACGCCCACCTACTCTGTCGATTCTGAAAATGCATCTGCGAGCTCTTACATTCAATGCGCCGGTCATTGCAGAGCCAATCGTACTCTGCCTTGCACTGAGGTCTTTGACTCCCATTGACATACAGCCCAGGAACAGGATCTGTTATCCGATTCTCATGTTTCAGATCACCCATGACAGCGCGAGCAACAGTTGCCAACACATCACCTCGGAACTTGGGCGTGAGTTGCGCGAGTGGTGACCCCTGGTACAGGTCAGCTGCTCTCGTTGGAACTACTTTCTGCAAGCAGCTAAAACGCGAAGAGGGTAGTATGAGGCAGCGAAAGGCAACTCTCCTGTCTTGCATGGCAGTGCACCTCATCGCCATCGCGTTAGAAGGAGCTCTGAAGCCAAAATCCCACATGGCGATGGCTCCGTGGCTGTATCAATCACTGGCCGCGGGCTCTGCTGACCGAGTATCGCCATCTCTCAACATCAAGCATGCGGAAGTGACCGGCGTCAAATACTCGGAGCAAGTTCTTGAGTCGCGCTGAGATGCGCCAGAAATCGCGTGAGCATGGCTTGAGCCAAAATGGCTTGAGCCAAAATGGCTACGGAGGGGGTTTTTTAATCACTTTCTGAAGATCTTGAACGAGGGTCAATATTCCGACATGAAAAACCATGGTAGGGAACCAGGTGGGAGAGGGAAAACACTTGTCATCATTCCGAAAATTCCATGGCGGTCTCATCATTCTTGGGACATTATGACCCCCATGTAACTATGCCGGAACATTGCGAGCCCAGGCTCATGATTCATATCTATTTGCGGCCGACACCCCCGGAGCATTAGTAACCTGGGTTTATCAAATCCGCCGGCCCCCTTGTAGGGCCGCCAGACTGTAGGGCGAAGGTTCGCAGTTTCCTGTACCAATTGCAGCTTCCAGTTTCCACTGTTACAGTTCTGCTTCTGGCTGCTTACTGTTCCTTGTTGATTCTTGCTGCTTTGCTGTTCCTTGTTGATGGACCGCGCGAGTGGGGGAGGCCCAAAACGGGCACTTTTACCACGCCCTGAGCGTGTGCTCTGAATTGCTGGGGTGGGTAAAAATTTACACCCCTCACGCAGATGGGCGGGGTCCAAAAACACAAGGGATGTGCCACATTTCTGAAATTTCCTGCACCCCTCACGCAGATCGGCAGGGTCAGGGTCCAAAAACACAAAGGATTTGCCACATGTCCGAAATTCGGTGGCACCCCTCACGCAGATCGGCAGGGTCAAGGTCCAAAAACACAAGAGATTTGCCACGTTTCTAAAAATCCGGCGGCACCCCTCACGCAGATCGGCAGGGTCAGGGTTCAAAAACACAGGGGATGTGCCACAGTTCTAAAATTTGCTAGCATCCCTCACGCAGATCGGCAGGGTCAGGGTCCAAAAACAGGAAGGATTTGCCACATTTCTGAAATTCGGTAGCACCCGTGACGCAAATCATTTAGGTCAGGGTCGAAAAACAAACAGGTCCCGACACTGCTTCACGGCGGCGCTCGGATCTTATGATTCAGCTTTGGCATCTCCCATTATCCGAGACAAGGGGCCGGCGGCATGGGGCGAAGCCTTTACGGATATTCCGCAAGAGAAAATATGAACCCCAGTCACTATTCCTGGAGCAATAAAACCCAAGTTCGTAATGTTCTGGGGGTGGCATTATGAAATCCCCCGAATATTCCCGGAACGTTACGAACCCAGGTTAACATCCAATTGGAATCCATCCTGTGTTGGGACGCCCGCCAGTGATTCGTACATGTTCACTCACGGAAGGCAGTAGCGGTCAGCATCGAACCGATAATATCGGATCGGGTTGGAGCAGGGCCGCATCGGCACGAAGTCGAATCGGATCGACCGCGCCAAGACGCATAACAGCCCATGCAAGCATCGGGCCGCACCAGATGGTCGGAATATCGGAATCGAATCGGATCGGACTGGCCAAAACCGATATCGAATTGGATCGACCGGATCGAAATGGACCCTGGTTGGTAACCTACACCTGCGCCTTCAGGGAAGGTGGGAAGTATTCGCCGGCCCAACGGGCCAGAGGCGTGCTAAGATCTCCGGCAACTGCTCAACAATATTTCTGGTTCGCGCGCGCGGGGCGGGCCCTGGGGGTCCCCAGACGAAAAGTACCCCGGCAAGGTCCTGGCAAGGTCCTGGCAAGGTCCCGGCAGACTCCCAGCAAGGTCCCGGCAGACTCCAAGCAGACTCCTTTCGGAGCCCAGGAGGGCTCCAAACGGTCCAAGAGAGGCCCGAGAAGCCCTCCAGACGGTCCAAGAGAGCCGGGAGACGCCGAAATATCACTCCCAAGCGCCTGCGATGGCCTCAAGACGGCCCGACAAGCCTTCAAGACGCCCCAAGAGGTCCCTAAGCGGCGCCCCAAGAGGGCTCCCACAAGCAGAAATCGTCCCATTCCCTTGGGACAATGTGCATTTCTAACAGATCCGCATCCTCGTCTTTCACACCTTTCAAGGCGGTCCAAGAGGCCCCCAAGATCACCAAGACGGCCCGAGAGACCCTCAAGACCGCTCAAAGACAGCCCAAGAGCGTTCCAAAAAGGCCCAAGAAACCCTCAACAACTCTTTTTCGGAGCCCAGGAGGGTTCCAAATCGGTCCAAGAGGGGCCCGAGAAGCCCTCCAGACGGTCCAAGAGAGCCGGGAGACGCCGACATATCACTCCCAAACGCCTACGATGGCCTCAAGACAGCCCAACAGGCTTTCAAGACGCCCCGAGAGGTCCCTAAGAGGCCCCTAAGCGCCGTCCCAAGAGGGCTCCCACTAGCAAAAATCGTCCCATTCCCTTAGGAAAACGTGCATTTTTAACATATCCACCTCTTCGTCTTTCACACCTTTCAAAGCGGTCCAAGAGGCCCCCAAGATCACCCCAAGACGGCCCGAGAGACCCTCTAGACCGCTCAAAGACGGCCCAAGAGCGCTCCAAGAAGGCCCAAGAAACCCTCAAAAACTCCTTTCGGAGCCCAGGAGGGCTCCAAATCGGTCCAAGAGGGGCCCGAGAAGCCCTCCAGACGGTCCAAGAGAGCCGGGAGATGCCGAAATAACACCCCAAGCGCCTACGATGGCCTCAAGACGGCCCGACAAGCCTTCAAGACGCCCCAAGAGGTCCCTAAGCGGCGCCCCAAGAGGGCTCCCACAAGCAAAAATCGTCTCATTCCCTTGGGACAATGTGCATTTCTAACAGATCCGCATCCTCGTGTTTCACACCTTTCAAGGCGGTCCAAGAGGCCTTCAAGATCACCCCAAGACGGCCCGAGAGACCCTCAAGACCGCTCAAAGACGGCCCAAGAGCGCCCCAAAAAGGCCAAAGAAACCCTCAAGACGGTCCAAGAGGCCCCAAGACGGCCTCATGATTGAGGTCCACAGGGGCAACCCGAACGGAATGTTTGAGCCTCCCGCCCAAACGCGCCCCCGAGAAAAGGTTCCTACAAGCCCCCAAGTAGCCCCACGAAGCCCCCAAGAGAGCCCCAAGAGGCCCCCAACAGGCCGCAAGAAAGCCCAAAAAGGCGCCCAAGAGACCCCCAGGAAGCTCCCAGGAGGCCCCCAAGAGGCCAGGCAGACCCCCCCAAGAGACCACCAAGAGGGCCCACCAAGAGCCATCCACGAGGCCTCCCAAAGTTCCCAAGAAGCTCCCACGAAGCTTCCAAGGGCTCCCAAGACCCCACGAGGCCTCCAAGAGTTCCCACGAAGCTTCCCAGAAGCCTCCAAGGGCTCCCAAGAGGGTCACATGTACTCCTCCTGAGAAGCTCCTCAATGCTCCCAGAAGAGACTCAATGCTCCCAGAAGAGACTCCCAGAAGCATCCATGAGCTCTCCGGTATGCCCCCTCCCCAGATCCCCAACACTAAGTTTTTCTCGCGTCCCTCAACCTTGGATCCTTCACTGCGTTTTCCTCCAATTTCGATTGGATGAGGATGAGCTTGGGATGGTCTTGGAAATGTGTGGGGGGGTTCTGGAGGTCAGCGTGAATTATGAGAGGTTGTCGGTTGCGTGTCTTATGTAAACACAACCAACAATATGAAAAATGGAAAGACCGCACATACATCACCGATCCCCCAACGGCCCACATGCGCATGCATTCGGCAACGTGCATGATGTGGGATGTCAAGCACGACTGGCCCCATCCTCCTCGAAGCGGTCGCCCTCATCATCCTCCGCCTCCACATCCTTCTAATCGCCCCTCCCTCCCTCATATCCCTGCCCCACGTCCCTCTCCTCCACGTTCTCCTCTTCCTCCTCATATTTCCTCCCAAAAATGGGGTGGGACGGGCCCCGGGCGAACCCTCAGGAACCCCGACAACATACAGAAATCCCTGCAAAGCTCCGAGGAGGAGGAGGGGGAGGAGGAGGAGGAGGAGGAAGAGGAGCAGGAGGAGGAGGAGGAGGAGGAGGAGGAGCAACAGCAGCAGCAGCAGCAGCAGCAACAGAACGGCCCACGAGACGCCCGAACGGCCCAAGAGAGCCCCACGAGGGCCCCAAGAGGGACCCAAGAGAGGGAACACGAACCGACAATTCGAGACTTCCGCCCCAAGCAGCCCCCATGAGGCCCCAAGAGGCCTGCAAGAGACCCCAAGAGGCCTCAACAGAAGCCCCAAGAAGCCCCCCGACGGCCCCAAAAAGCCCTCAAAACTGCCGCCAAAGAAACCCTCGAAAGGCCTGCCACGATATCCCAACGAACATCCAAGAGGCCTCCGACCTACAACCCAGGCACGGTGGCGGGATGGGCCGAAAACCAGTAGCAGTAGATAGCCACCTCGTAAGACAGTAGAGGCCGAAGCCCCCACAACAAGCTCCAAACAAACTGTTTCATCCCCATGCGTTCTGCCGCAACGCCTCTGGAAAACGACCACGGCCCACCAGCGCCGCCTGGCTCGCGACCGCGCAAGCAAACGCCCGCGATGGCACAACACGGGCCGGCGGAATGAGCGAAGCGATTCAATAAATTCGTTTGCTCTTAGTGGTGACCCATATGCTGCTTCTTCCCCTTGGGGCCCCAGAACACTCCACTGGAGAGACGCACGTAAATTCATCGTAGAAACCCGCAGCGGCCGATATGAACTAAGGGGGCGCAGAGTGGGTCGCGGGGTGGGTCACGGATTGTGTCGCGGCTGGGTCGCAGGGTGGGTCGCGGGATCGTCGCGGGTGGGACGGCGACAAAAAACAACGCGAATCCCCACCGCGAAGCCCAATTTCAGCCACGCACCCACGAACGGTGCAAGACCGCTCGACCCAACTATTCTGACGCCTGTGGCGCATCAACCCTTTTTTTCCCAACCGTCCTGCGTTGGGTTCTCGCTCGGAACATAGTACTGCGGTCGCACACTTCCCTCCTGCCTCCCTCCTCCTTTCGTCCCTCTTGCCTCTCACCTCCCTCCCTGTTTTGTCATTCCGCCTGCCTCTCTTGTCCTGCCTGCCAGCTTGTCTTCCACCTCGCCATCCTACGTCACCCCGCAACTTCTGGGGGGGGGGGGGGGGGGCGAACTCCGAAAGTGCCGACAATTTCGGGATGCGGGGAGGGGTCCAAAGGAGTGACGTCTTACGCGGATCTAAATCAAACCTCGCCATACCTGGGGAGATCCGAACCGCGAAACGGTCGACACTTTCGAGGGCTTCTGGGGGGGTCCAGAAGACTGATGTTTGACGCGACTCTAAACTAGACCACGCCATCCCCGTGGGGCGCCGAACCGCGACACGGTCGACACTTTCGAGGGTTGCTGGGGGTTCCAGCGGAGTGGCGCCCCAAGCGGATCTAATAGATCAGATGTCGCCGGCCTTTGGGGGGGAACTGCGAAATTGTCGCCACATTCGAAAACTGCTGGGGGTCCAGAGGAGTGAAATCTTACACAGACCTGACATTAGACCTCGTCGTCCCTGGGGAGCTTGCAATCGGCGAAACGGTCGCCACTTGCGAAGGCTGCTGGGAGGTCCAGCAAGATGACGTCCACGGCCTGCCACGGCCAGACCATGCACCGCAGAGTCATTGCCGACGTTGGGCGCAAGGACGTGGAGGGTTTGGGCGCCCTCTGGCTGCATCTGCTTCGCGACGCTCTCCCAGGGCGACGACGGTGGACACCTTGCTGATGATGCGAGACCCTGGCCTGGATTTCATTTCCCGCGGGCCGCCCGCAGATCTGGCGGCGCGCCTAACTACAGGTGCTTAGCGAGCTAAGCCCCGCTCGCTTCCTGCACTGCTATGAACAACTGTTCCTCTGGAGTGGCAAAGCGACGTGGCGCGTGCAGTGTCGTTTGTCCAGCATGTCACCTGTATATATATATATAAATACATATATACATATTTTTATATATATATATATATATGTATATATATATATATATATGTGTGAACATATGTGTATACACATATATACATACATACATATAGATGTAGATGTGTGTATAATTATAATAGTAAACATGCCTGTTGGATTTTTTAAGTATATAGATGCAAAGCAATCATCCTCCCCCAAACTCTGGTGATGGATGGGAGGGGATATTTTTCTTGAGCCAAAATATGGCGACGATGCAAGAACTCATTCTCTGTCTTCAGCCTGGCCCTGGGAATACCTGCTGGGGTACCCCTCTGAATTGTTACATATCCGAACACCTCTCCTCAGGCATGGAGCGGTGAAGGGCCGAAAAACTGCATCACTGCTTCCAATCTCGGTGATCAATCCGAGATCTTCCGCAACGGCGTGCAAGCCGTCTCTAACAGCACCAAATGACTCTCCAGCCCCTGCTTCGTGAATAGCAGGCGTGGCTGCACAAAACAACTCAGACCAGCCTTGGAAAGAACGGCACAAACGCTCTCTAGGCGCTCTGCCTGCTCACAGGTGGGGCTCGCGCCAGCAGAGATGATCATCTCGATCAGGCGCTGCTTCCTTACATAGCCCACCCCAAGGCCGATCTTGTTCGCACGAGCAATGGCTCGTAGGTCAGGCACTGTCAGCCTTGAAAGAACTAGCTGCACTCTCGCATCTCCGTCGCTTGCGGTCTGCTCAGGAGCTGCGCTGTCATCACTCAGCGTCTCGGGACACTCGTAGCAAACCGCAGTGGAGCCCACTCTGGCTCCAGCACAACAGCCTACTAGAAAAGACAGCAACGCTAAGCTCAAAGCCATCACAATCAGTAGCCAGGGCGCGCCTTTGGCGCCCTCCTCCGTCTCCTGGCCGCGCACCGTCGGTAGCAGCGCGCTCACCACTACTGCTCCGAGCGGCACGAGCCGCAGGTTCATGGTCGCCATGTGCTTAAACAGGGTCTCTGCTTCCACATACTTCGTGAGGATGTCCGCAACCATCTCCGTGGTCGCTTCTTTGATCAACTCCAGCTGTCGCAACCGTACACGGTCCTGTAGCCAGAGATACCGTAACTCGAGGTGGCGCACCTTGCCCACACCGTGGCGCTGGCAGATCCCTCTGCCTGCAGCACTGTCGCTGGCCACGACAAGGCGCACTGTGACGCCCACCTCTCCAAGGAAGTGCTTCGCCTGCAAACCTCTTGCAGCTCCACTCCCGATGGCGTAGAACTCCGACTCTCCTGACGACAACGCTTGAGTAGCCTGGCTGACTGCGAACGCCTCGACCGTGTGGCCTCCGAAACGAACAACTCCTCCAGAGGTCGAAGTCCTGAAGAGGCTAGTCGTAGACGCCCAGTCGGCATCCGCGTCCACTCGGAGAACCTCTGGTAAGTCCTGGAGCTCATAGCACCACAGCAGCCTCGGTGCGCCCTCGTAGTATCTGCACAGCCGGTGCAGACGTGCGTTCATAAGGACGTTTGGCTTGCTGACGTGCTGCATAATCGTCTTGGAGCTGAACATAGCATCAGGCCTGTCACTCGAGACATACAGGCTCAGTCCTGCCGCTGAAGAGGTCGACTTGGCCTCGGCCACGGGCAGTGGGTCCAGGGCATTCCTCATGCCTGCCCCCGTAGCCTTTGTTCCAGGGGTAGGCGCAGCCTTGGAGCCCGACTTGTGGCCCCAGCGGATGAGCTCCTCCACGCGCTTCGGATCAGCACTCCAGTAGAAGCCTGGCATCCTGGTCTCGGGCAACTCACTCGTGTAGCCCACTATGCGCTTCAAGTAGTTCAGCTCTCCAAGGTAACCTGGGCCTATGCTCTCGGACTCGGTGACCTCGAAGTTCGCCTCCAAGAAGTTGCCGATGGCGTCGAGGGTGTCGCGGTGGCCCTCCGCCAAGAAGTCATCACCGTGGCAGCACATCGTGGCGTCCATGCCGTCACCCACTAAGTTCTCGAAGTAGTAGGTCCCAGCTGTGCCCTTCAGCGGTTTGCCTCCTGCGTCATCGATCGCTGCCTTGCTCGTCTCGCCCCAGAGCTGCGAGGCCTTCCTCGTCCCGTTCATCGCCTTGTGCAAAACCCAGCAGAAGCCTTTTGGACACAGCTCCCATCCTGGATGCACGTAGACCAGCTCGTCCAAGTCTGCATTGAAGAACGCCTTGCGGACATCCCAGACACGCAGCAGACGACGGTGCACGCCGTCAGCATCAGACTTGGATGCTGCGAGGGAAATGATCAGCCTGATGACCATCAGCGGCGGCGTGCCCTGGTGGTTGTCCTCGCGGTGCTTGTCGTTCACCTCGGTCGCGACGAACCTCCAGCGCACCTTGTCGCCCTTCATGTGGGCGATCGGAAAGCCCCTGACGTGCTTCCCCCCTGGCTGGCACTGAGAGATGGGGATCTCCGTGTAGACACCGTACTCAATCATCGCCTCCAGCTCGTCGCGCCTGCCCTCCTGGTAGAGGTCCTCGTCCAACGGCTCGCCTGAGTAGTAGTCGTAGTGGACCATCTGCGGGCTCTCAACCTCGTCATCCAGACCGCCCGCCCACATGCTGTACAGGCCTGCCACCACTGCGCTCGGGGCCTCCACGGCACGCGCAGCATGGATCAGGCACAGCCGACAGGCGCAGCCTCCACGGTGGTCAGCTCGAAGTGCACACCGTCCTCCATGTGATGGGCATCTGCCGTCACATCGGCTCTCGGCCGTGGGGATCGGGTCCCAGACGGGGTCGTACTCCTCGGAGTCGCCCGCCTCGCAGACCGCGAGCTCACACACCGACATGCCCGCTATGACTGTCACCTCAGGCCTCACCAAGAAGCTCGATCCTCTGGCGCTTGCCGCCCTGGCCCTCGGATCCTGCAGCCTCGACCTGATGCTTGCGAGTCGTGTCCTCCTTGGTGTCCATCGGCGTGTCGGGGATGTTCCCGACAGAGCTCCTGGGGGGTTGGTCCGCCGTGGCCTCCTGCACCTGCGCTCCTGGCCTCGGTGTGCCCGGCGCTCGGTCCTCAGGGTGCGAGCGCTGACTAGGACCAGGCGCACTCTCGGGCACGGGCGAGCCAGGCTCCACGCCAGGCGGCGCTGGTGTCGCTGGCGAGGCTCCCTCAGTCTTGAGCCTCCGCTCGAGCTCCTCCTGGACGATGTGCTCGAACCTCTGCCTGCAAGCGTCGGAGTGCTGTCCTCGCCCCGTGGAACATTTGAGGCATTCTGAAGTCGGTCCATGTCTGTCAATCATCCTCTCTGTGATGTAGAGGCCCTTGGGCCTCGCAATCTCCTTGGCCCTAGCTGGCGCGGGGTCCCAGGGCGTCACGCTGATCTGCCTCAGCAGGTCCTCGGACCAGCGGAACTCCTCGGGCATGCGACGCACCGTGCGCACCTTGAGGAGCCCGCGCTGCAAGTCCACGACTAGGTGCTGGTCGTCAAACTCCGACTTGCCTGCCCACACGCCTTTGGCAAAGCGGGCCTCGAACTTGCCCTGACCGCTGGCTACCCGCCCAGCGATCCGATACCAAACCTGCTCGCCGATCTCGGCGACTTCTCCATCGTACTCCTTGCCAAAGAGAAACTTGTAGGAGGACCCTCCGTGCTCCCGCGGCTGGAATCGTGTGATATACCAGCCGATCGCGTTCGTCACGAAGGGTAGGATCGGGTGGTCGGCGTCGATCGTGACTTCCAACCGCTTCTCCAGCGCGAACCTGAAGGTCCTCAAGAGGCCCGCTGCCAGAGAGTTGGCGCCTTCCACGCGCCCCATACTTTGATGAGAATGCGCTGCGGCTTTACGAACGATGGTGCCATGGCTCCGATGCTTCTTGACATCTTCGGCTATGGCCACGATAGCGGGTTCGCCATCAGTCAGTAGAACAACTGTGGTGTGACCCCACGAGTCGATCAGCTTTGCCACGTACAGAGTCTTATATTGCCCAACCGTCTTGTTCGTCATCAGTGTGCCCATAGCATTCGACCTCCCGTCTACGATGTTCAGCACAGGGATCATCGTGCGTCTCTCGTCCCTGGGGATGCGCTTGGCCTCGACGAGCTTCACAACGAAGCCGTGGAGCATCGGGTACTTCTTGGCGATGTCGTCAGTAGCTGCGAAGAAGAAGTCCATCTCCACGATCGGCACCTGGTCCGCGTCGAGCTCAGGGCTGTCCTGCTGCTTCGGATGAGGTCGCTCACGGCCTCGCCCCATCACGCACTCGGGGCACCAGGGCCTGAAGGGCAGGTGGTGTGCTGCATGGGCACGCCTCTCCTGCGCCGTCGGCTGTCCTGGTCTCGTGAGCTCCTTCGCTTTCAGGGTGACATTCTCTGAGGGGTCTGGTCCAAGCGCTCGAGGCAGAGCCCCAGACGAGCTCGTTGGCGCAGTCGTGGGTGCCAGCGTCTTGCGGGCTGCAGCCAAGATCCCCACGGAGCCCTCTAACTCCTGCGGGCGGAGCGCAGCCATGACCTTGCTCTGCTCGGCGTTCTGGCCGTCCTTCAGCAGCTCGTCGAACTCCAAGTAGCAGGCCGAGCGCTCCTTCTTCAGCTTGATCACCTCGGCGCCCTCGGGCGGCAGCATCGGAGCGTCCACAATCCAGTCTCCCATCGGCGAGTGCAACACGGACTAGCCTCGCCTCGTGATGGCGTCTGTGGAGAGGACGGGGTACTCGATGTCGGCTACCTCCATGCCTAGCTGCAGGACTGCATCTCCTCGTCGAATCCTGACATCGGTACGACCATGGTGGGGAACCTTGCCCCCGTCGATCGCATGCAGCTCGTGGATCTTTGATCTCTGGATCGCGTAGCCTGCGTCGTACACCATCTGGCTGGGCATCGCCGAGATCTGCGCACCACTGTCGATCATGATCGCGTCCTTCGGCTTGTGGCTGACCGCTGCGAGGCTCGCATGCCTCTCCTCGGCCTCGATCGCCTCAAGCCCGAAAACAAACTTGGTGTTGAGGGTGCTGGATGTGGCGTCCGAGCTCGAAGTCAAAGCCCGCAGCCCAACAGGGATGGTGCTCGCGCTGCTCGCTGCACACGACGGCCCAGTACCGGTCGCACCTGGGTTCGTCGGCGGCGCCGTCGGCAGCGCCCCCGTAGTCGGCAGTGACGGTGCTGTGCCTGCAGACAAGGCTCCAGCCTTAGCTTGAGCTCTTCGCTGCTTCTGCCGATCCTTCTTGTCATGCTTGGCTTTCATCGCGGCCTCCTCTGCATCCCGTCTCCGATCATCAGCAGCCTTCTTGCGGCACTCCGAGCGTACATGGTTAGGCTTCTCACAGTAGCTGCACCACTTCTCGGCGTTCTGGGAGTCGTAGCCCTTGCCTTTCTTGCCCTTGCCGTCCTTGCCGCCCTTCGCCTTGCCGCCCTTGGACTTGCCGCCCTTGAGTGTTCCAATCTCCATGGCGTCGTCACTCACGCTCCTCTGGGCTGCAAGGGCGTTCACCACTTCTGCTCTCATGTCGGCGTAGGTTGGCAAACTCCGAAGGTTGCGGAACAAGTGCTTCTGGAGATCGGGTTCCTCTGAGAGAGCCCCTAGAAGGATCCCTCGTGATACGTTCGCTGAGACCGTCTCGCCACTCGCTTTCTCGTAGCGGGCGATCTCCTTGTCTAACTTCATAATCTCCGTGACGATGTCCGCATCTTTGGGGAACACCGTACCTAGAATCTTCCTGAACTGTCCGACTATGTTCCCTGGCTCATTGGGAGAGTACTCATTCAACAGCTTCTTCCATGCCAGGGCGCCTTCTCCCTCAGGTGTGTTGGAGAGGATGCTCTCGCCCGTGCTGTCTTCTGGCATTGCCAGCACCAACATAAAGTACAGCTGGCTAGAGAGAGGCTCGAAATCTGGATTATTCACACTGCCCACATCATTCACCAGCATTGCCACATCAGGTTCGTCCTCGATGGCCTGAAACATCCTTCTAAACCGAAAATCATTGGCCACTAAGTAGGCCTTCCAGTGAAACTCAAACGTCTTCCATGACGAACGTTGGCCATCGAACTGCTTGACCTTCCCAACTATCTTGCTGTCAAGGATGCCTTCCATGCGTCGTGGCACTGCTGGGGGCACTGGTGCTGCTGCTTGCGCTGGTGCTGCTGGTTGTGCGGCGGCCATCCTCTGGAGCTCCGCCGCTTGTCGCTGCAGCAAGTCTCTCAGCTCGGCAATCTGCTGTGCTTGCAGCTGCACCTGTTGCTCCATGGCGGAAGCTGACCCGTGACTCCCTGGAGTCACTCAGCAAAATGCCGTGGATCATATCAAGCTCCGCTACCATGCAAAGCAATCCTCCTCCCCCAAACTCTGGTGATGGATGGGAGGGGAAATTTTTCTTGAGCCAAAATATGGCGACGATGCAAGAACTCATTCTCTGTCTTCAGCCTGGCCCTGGGAATACCTGCTGGGGTACCCCTCTGAATTGTTACATATCCGAACAATAGAGCATAACAATTCGTTTCACATCCCGTTTTTCCTCGTCGCACGATTCCCCCATCCACCGTGTCCATGTTGCTGCCGTGCTAGCTGTTCGGCCCCCCGTCCTTATGCCTCTCGTTCCCACCCCCATTGCTTGTTCGAGCCTGGGGGCCACACTCCTCGTTATTATATCGTTGCCCTGTGAATCGTGCAACGTGGGCGTATCCCATGCAGCGTACGCAACAAGTGACGGCGCCTGCGACCGTCCCACGAGCAAGTACAGTGGAAATGTTCCACAAGAAACCGAAGAAACATTCAACAAGAAACTTCCCACAAGAAACCCAACCCTGAAACCCCAGGACGTCCATTGAATTTATCGAATCCATCGAAACCCAAGAAATCGAGGGCGCCCTGAAGGCAAGCAGGATGTTTCTCGGCATGGGCCCCCACTGTATGCCGCAACACCGTCATCGTCCCTACCTGCACTGGCGGATCTGCCCTTGGGGCTCTTCCGTGCGCTCATCGAGCATGCTCCGAGCCGCCCCCCGCTCCTCCCCGCTCCTCCAAGGGCCCCTGGAAAGCCCCCATGGAGGTCTCCACCGGGGGCGTCCCGAGGTTCCGATCAAGGCCTCCGAAGACAAATGGGACTACCAAAAAAAATTGCAACAAACAGCATCCCAAAAGAGCGCCTGGAGGCAGACACGTGCGCACACACACACACACACACACACACACACACACACACAAAAAAAAAAAAAAAAAAAAAAAAAAAAACACACACACACACACACACTTGTTTCGTCAGCGGCGAGGCAGCGAAATCCGCTCCAGCGAGAAGCTAGATAGGGGCACGAACTAGCGAATTGGCCGGCAAGCAAGGAGGGAGGGGAGACGGCCGAGAGGAATGAGGGACGCTCAGACGCCGAAGAGTTAAACCAGACACAGCCAACCCCTCCGAGAAAATGGGCACGACAGCAAAAACAGGGCAACAAAAAGACACTGCCCTGGGCAGCCTGAGACAGGGAGCTGCCGCACCAGCAGCCCGCCCAGGCCCCATCCTGGGGCAAGGGCGGGCGTGCGCGGCACGGGCCCTCCTGGGCCCCAGGGCGCCACGGCCGGGCCAGGGCCCAGGGAGGAAGGGGGAGGAGGAGGAGAAGGAGGAGGAGGAGGAAAAAGGAAGGGAGGGACGGAGAGAGGAGAGGAGGGAGGGAGGGACAGAAGTAGGGAGGGAGCGAGGGAGGGGTGAGGAAGAGGAGGAGGAAAAAGAAAGGGAGGGGCAGGGAGCGGGACGGAGGGAGGGGCAGAGGCCGGGAGGGAGAGGGGGCGGGGTGAGGAGGAGGAGGAGGAAAAAGGAAGGGAGTGGCGGGAGCGGGAGGGAAGGAGGGGCAGAGGCCGGGAGGGAGAGAGGGCGGGAGGGAGGGAGGAATACCAAAGCAAATCCAAGATGCATCACCGATACTGCAATACAGTCGGACTTGATTGAAGAGGACACGCGAGAGGACACAAGACCCTTCCGAAGGCCACATCGCCACAGAAGTGTAAGAAGGCACGTGTCGCGAGGCACGGGACACATGGGTACCCTTGAGCTGGCAGGGTCGACCTACGAATCAGGGCCATGCGAGCTTTGAGACGCATGTGCACGGCGCTATAGCGAGATCACAACTTTGAGGGTAACCACCCTCCATACCAGAAAATGTTGCAAAATGTTGAGACAAATGTGCGCGGCCTTCAGACGAGAGCGCCACTTGAACAACGACCCCCTTCCATCCCTGGAACTGCTTGAAAATGTGGTCCTTTCTTTTTATACAGTTCTCATATACATATATATAATATATATATATATATATATATATATATATATAACTGCGCGGCGCTAAGGTGAGAACACATTTAGACCCCCACTCCATTTTGAACGCGGCCTGCCCTCCGCCCTTGAAACAGCTGCGAAATTGTCACACGAGTGTGTGTATGTATGCGTGTGCGTGCGGGTGTGTGGCTGTCAAGCGAAAACTCTATTCTGAAAACGGCCCGCCCACCATCATTGAAAGTGCTGCAGATCTCAAGCTTCTGGATCATAGGCGGTGAGAAAAAATCTCAGGCGAAACGCCCAGTCCACCCTACCGACACGCCTGGAAGAGGTACTTATAAAGAATATGGACGAAGGGGCAGGAGGAAGGGCGGGACGGAAAGAGGGAGCAAGGGAGGGAGGGGGGAAGGAGGGAGGGATGAGGGATAAGGAGGAGAACGATGAGGAGGAGGTGGAGGAGGATGAGGGAGGCAGGGAGGGAGGGAAGGGGGGAGGAGGAGGGAGGGATAGAGGGGAATAAGACCGATTACAACCACTTCGGACTGTTCAGGAACTACTTCGGTCGAATTGCAAACACTGAAAACGGGCTGATCGTAACCTAAAGGATTGCTAAACAAACCTTTCTGGAGAACACCGGATTGCAACCGATCCAAGAGCTTCTGCTAAGCTTCTGCTGAGCTCTCTGATAGGCCTCGAAGAGGCCTCTGACAGGCCTCACAGAAGCCTCAGCGAGGCCTTTCAGAGGCTTCTCTCAAGTCTTTTTGTTCAGAAGCTTCTCTGAAGCCTTATTTTTTCCAGAGGCTTCTCTGAAGACTTTCAGAAGCTTCTCTGAAGAAGCCTTTCGCAGAGGCTTCTCTGATGCCTTTTTCAAAGGCTTCTCTGAAGCCTTTCTGTTTCATAGGCTTTTCTGAAGCCTTTCAAAAGCTTCTCTGAAGAAGCCTTTCGCAGAGGCTTCTCTGATGCCTTTTTCAAAGGCTTCTCTGAAGCCTTTTTTAAAAAGAGGCTTCTCTGAAGCCTTTCAGAAGCTTCTCTGAAGAAGCTTTTTTTGTCAGAGGATTATATGAAGCCTTTCAGAGGCTTCTCTGAAGCCGTTTCAGAAGCTTCTATGATGCCTTTTTTCAGAGGCTTCTCTGAAGCCTTTTTTTCAGAGGCTTCTCTGAAGCCTTTTTTCCAAAAGCTTTTCTGAAGCCTTTTTTCCAAAGCTTTTTTGATGCCTTTGTCTGACTCTTCTCTGAGGTCTTTCAGAGGCTTCTCTGATAGGCTTCTCTGGGGCCTCTGATAAGCTTCTTTGAGGCCTCTGATAGGCTGCTCTGAAGCCTCTGAAAGGCTGCTCTGATGCCTCTGAAAAAAAAGGGCTTCTCTGAGGCCTTTGATAGCCTTCTCTGATCGGCTTCTCTGAGGCCTCTGAAAGGCTTCTCTGAGGCCTCTAAAAGACCTCCCTGGGGCCTCTGAGAGCCTTCTCTGATCGGCTTCTCTGAGGCCTCAGATAGGCTGCTCTGATGCCTGATGCCTCTGAGAGGCTTCTCTAAGAGGCTTCTCCGAGAGGCTTCTCTGAGAGGCATCGCGCACCGAGGGACACGGTGGGGCCACTGTACCCGTCGAAATTCAACCTCGAACGATCGGGGCCGCGATCGATTCAAGGTTGAACAATCAACGCGGTGCCAAGAGCCTTCTGAATGCCGACGCCGCACGAACCTACCGTAGGGAAATTCGTCCAGACCTCTGGGGGTCGACGTTCTGGAAAATTCATGACGTTGGGCGCCTGGGCCGCC
>CAUYUJ010014906.1:40000-50000 GCA_963575745.1 Prorocentrum cordatum
GTGATCGGACCGATCACAACCGCTTCTTCAGATTCCCAGTGGGCGGTTTAAGGGAGCTCATTGCACCCAGAAGCGCTCTTATCATCTCTTCCTTAATCAAAACCCTACTAAAACGACCCAAAAAACATCGCAACCACTTCGGAACGATCGCAACTGGTTGCGATCGGTCCGAAGTGGTTGGCAATCGGTCCGAAGTGGTTGCGATCCATCGTGTTCCCAGGGATAAAGGGAGGGAAAGGGGGAGGTAGAAAGGGAGGAGCAGGAGGAGGAGGAGGACAGGGAGGAGGAACTGAGAAGAAGGAGGAGGAGGACAAGAAAGAGAGGGGCGGCCTCCTGCTGGATCTGATCCTTCTCGGACGTTGCCTGAGCGAGCTGCGCCCTGTGCGCCTTTTCCGCCTCCGTCGCCTGCCGCGGCGCGCTGGGAGGCACACTCTCCTTGACTTCTCCCACTCATGCGTCCGGTACTCCTGCTCCTGCTCCTGCTCCTGTTCCTGCGCCTGCTCCTCCGCCACCTCCGACTCCTCCTCCTCCTCCTCTTCCTCCTCCTTCTCCTCATCCTCCTCCTCCTCCTCCTCCTCCTCGTTCTCCTCCTCCTCCTCCGCATCCCTCCTCCTCCTCCTCCTCCTCGTCCTCTTCCTCCTCCTCCTCCTCCTCCTCCTCCTCCTCCTCCTCCTCCTCCTCTTCCTACTCTTCCTCCTCCTCCCACCCTCCTTATACGTACTCTTATTCTTACTGCCACTATTATTATGATTTGTATTGTTTCACTTGTCCGTCTAAAGATTACGATTCTCATTATTAGTAGTATTATTACTACTATTAGTATTAGTAGTAGTAGTAGTAGTAGTAGTAGTAGTAGTAGTAGTAGTAGTAGTAGTAGTAGTGGCAGTAGTAATAGTATTTGTTTTAGTATTAGTAATATTATTATTACTATTGATATTATTAGTAGTATTATTACTGTTACCCTTCGTCTTCTGCCTCATGTTATTACTCCTGGTACTACTATAAGTGTTTTTTATTTTTCTCAGCGTTCGTATAACTATTACTACTACTACTACTACTACTACTACTACTACTACTACTACTACTACGACGACGACAACAATTATTATTACTACTACTACTACTACTATACTTATTATTAGTACTGCTGTTATTAGTATGATTAGCATTGTCATCATTAGTGGTTGTATTCTTTTCGTACTAGTATGATTATTCTTACTAATTTCGGATTGGCAGTATCACCAGTTTATGCGTAATATTATTCCTTCGTGGCAGTAGTAATATTAGTATTAGTATTACTCCTAGTGTGACTAACGCTATTATTAGGAGTATGATTAATAATCTTACGATTCTTATCATTATCAATATGGGTGTTATTCCTAGTAGTAATATGATTGGTACGGTTCTCATTATTAGCATTAGTGCTAATATCTAAATTAGTAGTATGGGTATTATCACCTTTTGTATTATTTGATATTTGTCTGCTTCTTGTCAACGTCATTATTCGAATTATTTGTCATATTAGTATGTGTCGTATTATGCGCTTTATTCGTACTATCGTTCTTGTAAGTATTACGATTAGTTTTGAGGTGAGACTTCTTACGAATAGTGCCCATGTTTTGATCGTCAATAATATTCTTACTCATAATATGGATATCATCCTTATTATGTGTAATACTCTTATTCTTCGTATGTCGTTATAGTAGTCTTCATATTGCTCACATTACTATATGTATTCTTCTTCGTCTTCTCATTATCCTTATTATTACTACACATCCTCCTCATTTTCCTCCTCCTCCTCCTCATCTTCCGCCTCCGCTTCCGCCTCCGCCTCCGCCTCCTCCGCCTCCGCGTCATCCTCCTCCTCCTCCTCTTCGTTTTCCTCTTCCTCCTCCTCCTTTTCCTCGTCCTCCTCCTCCTCCTCCTCGTCCTCCTCCTCCGCCTCCGCCTGCGCCTGCGGTTCCGTCTCCTCCTCCTCCTCCTCCTCATCCTCCTCCTCATCCTCCTCCTCCTCCCCCTCCTCCTCTTCTTTGTATTATGTTAACAGTTCGCATTATCATCCTTGTTTGTCTTATTCTTCTCATTACTATTATTCTTCATGTTCTTGTTATTGCTACCCTTCTGAATATTATTGGCAGGAGTAATAGTAGTAGCAGCGCTATTAGTATTATTATTATGATTAGCATGTTTCGTCTTATTAGTATTCATACCACTGTTATTGTGATTAGTATTCGTGTTAATCGTAGTATAACGCTTCTTCGTATTATCATTATTATTCGTAGTGTGGGTAGTCTTCTTATTGTTAGATGCCGTATTAGCATCCCCCTTCTTATGTATAGTACCATTAGTTCTGAATGTTATTATTGGTATAGTAGTTTCTTGTTATTGCCACTGCTATCCTTACAAGTATTCCTGCTATTGGTGGTAGCATTCGTATTATGATTGGTCTTAGTATGTTTAGTATTAGCGTTAGTCTGTTTAGTATTGTTAACCGTCTCTTTCATAACGTTACTATTATCAGTGTTCTTACGTGTGTCATTATAATTATTCTTAGTATTAATACTATTGATATTACGTTTGTGATGTTTTCTTCATAATATCCTTATTATTTTCCGTATTCGTATTAGTTGATGCCATTCCTGTTATTATTACTATGAATCGTATCCCCGATATTATTCTTATGATTCGGACTCTTCTGAATACCATCATTACCCCTAATACTATTACGTGTATTCGTATGAATGTTAGTATTATCGTTCGTATCGTAATTAATACCAGTAGTACTAGTATTACTAGTTTCCTTATTATTACCATGGTTCGTATTACCCTTGCCATCATGTTTCTTATTCGTGGTATTAGTACCCGCGTTATTCATGTTATTATTAGTGTTCTTAGCGTTATTATTCTCAGTGTTGGTTTCATTAATTTTCTTGTTAGTCATTACTGCGACTTTCATCATTAGAATCCCTCTTGTTCTCATTGTTATTACTTGTATTACTACGCTTACTAAGAATAGGATTACTATTGTTATTCGTATTCATATGATCATTTGTTACGATTAGTCTTCGCAAGCTGTTCTAATCTTATTATGATTATGCTTTTCTTCCTTATTAGTATTAAGACCATTATATTGTTTTGTCGTATTATAACTCTTACTATTATCAGCATTATTCCTAATATTCGTATGACTTTCTCGTAATAGGATTATTCGTGCTATTATTCTTCTTATGATTATTCGTATTCCCCTTTTTCATAGTTTCCTAATTGTTCGTCCTCCTCCTCTTCCTCCTCCTCCTTTTCTGTTTCCTCCTCCTCCTCCCCCTGTCCATTCACTTTTGTCTGAAGACGAATGTGCTCGGTAATTCGCCGGCCCAACGGGCCAGGGCGTGCTAAGATCTCCGGTACCTGGTTAACAGTATTTCTAGTTCGCGCGCGCGGGGCGGCCCCTGGGGGTCCCCGGACGAAAAGTACCCCGGCAAGGTCCCGGCAAGGTCGGGCCAGAGATGCTGGAGCCCTGTTACAGGGCCCCAGGACGGGCCAAGAGGTCCCCAAGAAGCCTCCAAGACGGTCCAAGAGGGCCCCGAGACGGCCAAAGATCGCCCGAAGACGCCCAACAGGCCCCAAGACAGCCCAAGAGGCCTCCAAGACGCCCCAAGGGCCTTCCAAGAGGCCTCCGAAGAGGGCCCCAAGAGGCCAAAATCGTTGATTTTCATTGTTTTTTTCTATGTTTTTTGCGTTCTGGCTTTTTCGGCTTCCGGACGCTCCAAGACGGCCCAAGAGGCCCCCAAGACCGCTCCAAGACGGCCCACGAGGCTCCCAAGACGGCCCCGGAACGGCCCAGGAGGGCCCCCAAGACGGCCCAAGTGCCGCCCAAGACGGACCAAGAGGCCCCAAGACGGGCCCAAGAGGGGCTCAAGAGGGGAGCCGAGAACTGAAAAATCGAGCCCTCCGCCCCAGAAGGCGCCCAGGAGGCCCCAAAAAGGCCCCAAGAGGCCCCCAAGAGGCCCCCAAGACGCCCCAAGAGGCGCCCAGGAGGCCCAAAAGAGGCCCCAAGAGGCCCCAAAACGGCCCCCAAGAGGCCCCAAAACTCGGCTAGCCCACAACGGTGCGACAATATGGGCCGGCGGAATGAGCGAAGCGATTAAATAAAACGAGAAATGCAGGCTGATATTCGCCCGCCTTCAATCCTTGAACGTGTTGTTGGTTTGCAATTTCACGGTCGATGGGAACTCTCTAGCGAAACGTCCGGCCCGCCCCCACAGGCACGTTTGAGGGAGGGACATTGATGAGAGATTACGTAATAAGGAAAACGGATGGAGGCACCAGAAAAGGAGAAAAGGCGGCTCGAGGATAGGATCGAATATTAGTTCCTTGTTGCGTTAATTGCCCCGTGGGGGACTCGGGGGGGCCCTCGCCATCGGGTCGCGACGCACCCCTTGAGAGGCCCAGGGGTTCTCGAAAGGGCAGGTTCAGACTGCTGAAAGACATGGCCCTGGCCCAGGGCGGCCGCAATTGTTCCACGGATGCCCACATGGCCACAACGCCACAACTCCCCCCACGAGGCCAAATTGCTCTGGGGGGAGGCGGGAAGGGCAAAACAGCGCGACAGACAAGCTGGGGCCACCATGGGCCAGGACCACCTTTGGCAACCTCGGAAGGAAGAGGAGCAAGCACTAAGCGTCTGGGCGGTCGCCAATCGGTCGGCGCGTCGCACTGCGACAAAGAGTGAAGCGCTCGGCCAAGGCTTGGCGCGGCGGTGCCCCGAACTGACAGAGCACCTGTGCACCCGCCTGCGCACCCAGCCTCGCCGAATGCCCAGCGCAAGAGCCCCAATCCGACAGGCCCCAAAGGAGCGACGAGCGGACAAAAGCCGCACCGCTGGCGCCCTCGTTGATCGAAGCCCACCCAGCCAACCCAGCGCGCCTGGCGCCCCACCCAACCCACGCGGCGCGCACGCCCCTTCCTGGCCACGGCTAGCCTCGGCCCCTACCAGTGCCAGCTTGCGTTTAACAGCAACTTGGGGTTCGCGTGATTCACAAAATGCTTCCTCTGTTTGAATCGGGGGGGCGCCCGCCAAATTGAAACACACGGCGGCGACGCCGGTAATTAGCGCCGACGCCTGGCCGACTGCAGGAGGGCGACGGGCCTGACGCAAGCAGCGCCGCTTCAGCAGAGGGGGACAGCGGCGCCTCCGATATAGCGGGGCGGTTGGGCCAAAATGGCTGCAAACACGAGAGAAAGAGGAGGCGGGGGAAAGAGGCGCCTCAGCGGGCGGGCGGCGCCAACATGGCTACAAACAAGAAGGGGAAGAGAGGGGAGGAGCGGAAGAGAAAGGCGGAAAGGACTCCTCCTTCTCTTTCTACCTCCCTCCCCCTTTTCCACTACCACGCCCGACGACGACGACGACGACGACGACGACGACGACGACGACGACGACGACGACGACGGACGACGGACGACAACGACGATGGACAACGGCGACGACGACGACAACGACGAACGACGACGACGACGACGACGACGACGACGACGACGACGACGACGTCGACGACGACGACGACGACGACGAAAACGACGAAAACGACGAAGACGACGACGCGACGACGACGACGACGACGACGACGACGACGACGACGCGACGACGACGACGACGACGACGACGACGACGACGACGACGACGACGACGACGACGACGACGACGGCGACGACGACGACGACGACGACGGCGATGGCGACGGCGATTGCGACGGCGACGGCGACGGCGGATGACGACACACTGCGGATGCTCCATGGGGGGGATGCTGCGCATGCCCTCTGTGCCATCGAAACGACGCCGACGACGACGACGACGACGACGACGGCGACGACGATCTCGACGACGCACTGCGGATGCCCTAGCTGCAGCTGGCGACGACGACGACGACGACGACGACGACGACGCGACGACGACGACGACGACGACGACGACGACGACGACGACGACGACGACGACGACGCGACGACGACGACGACACGGCGACGGGGATGGCGACAATCGCGACGGCGACGGCGACGGCGACGGCGGACGACGACGCACTGCGGATACTCTGTCGGGGGCGCGGGGGTGCTGTACATGCCCAGTGTTGTCGTCGACGACGACGACGAAGACGAGAACACAGATGACGACGAGGACGAGGACGACAACGACGGCGACGAAGACGAAGACGACGACGCACTGCGGATGCCCTCTTTGGGTGGGCGGGGGGTGCTGCGCAGGCTCGCTGCAGTCGACGACGACGGACGACGGACGACGGACGAGGGACGACGGCAACGACGACGACGACGACGACGACGACGACGACGCGACGACGACAGCGGCGACGACGACGCACTGCGGATGCCCTATGAGGGGGGAAGGGTGCTGCGTAGGCCGCTGCTGTACTCGACGACGACGGCGACGAAGACAAACATTCGCCGGATGTATACGATCCATATAACAACTGCTATACGGAGGGCAATGGTTTTGAGGCTACCGTGCAGGGGGTATGAACGATCCACTCAACGGCGCCCGCGACGACCCCTGTCGCGCGCGATTAAAAAATGTTTCGCGCCCCGCGGGGTCTATTCATCAGCCCCGAGGGGGGGCCTCACTCGTGAACTACAAGCTGACATTAGTCTCCCCGACCTTGATCCACGGAACGGCCCGAAAACTCAAGACGCTCTTGAGCCCAGAGTGGTCCTCATTCAACCTTCTAGACTGCACCAAGGGAAACCCGGCTCCATTGCAGCTGAGAGGGCAAGACTGCGGAGCAGAAACACAAAGAGAGATAGAGAGAGAGAGAGAGAGAGCGAACCGCATGTGAGTGAGAGCCAGAAAACACGACCGCGGACGGACAGAGGAGGAAGAGGAAGGAAACTGGCATGAAGGAGACGGGTCCTGCGGGCTGCGGGAAACGGGCCCTGGGTGGGACGCAGACTGTAGTGGCATGCGACCCCCTCGCAGACGCACGTCCAAGCCGAACGCTCAGTGCGAACATAGGAGAGAGCGCGTTTCATAGGCGCTTGCCTTGGGAACATTCGGCGGCGCGTTTCGAACTGGGGGGTGGCCCCCCTCCCCCCCAACACTCGGCGCCGTCGATCAAAACCAGGGGGACTCCCCTCCCCCCCAACCCCCCCCTCCCGAACCCCCCCCCCTCCCCATCCCAAGCGCACACCAACACGGATTGCGGGCCCTTGGACCTGGCGCGCGGGCGCCAGATGCCTCGAATCGAGGAGAAGACCCCTCGAAATAGCAGGGCAGCGCCGCCTCTTCTGGCGACGGAGCGCGACGACTTCGCAGGGAAGCGGGATCCTTTTGCTCCTGCCGTGCGCCTCCTGCACGCGCCTCTCTCAGCCCTGCGGGGGCCCCCGCGCAGCACCCGAACCGGGGGAGTCCCAGCACGGCGCGGCGACGGGCCGCGCGGTGACCTCGAAATCCCCAAAGAGTTCTCCGCACGCCAGCCTCGCACCGCGCTGAGACCCTGGAGGCCCCCTGTCGCCCGAGTCCTCCAGCTCCACCATTCCCACTGACTCACCACACGGCGTGGGCACCGCATCGCTTGAGGGCGGCCAAGATTTCTCTGGCGCTTTGCTGCTCTTCTTTACACTGGTTGCAGCTGCAATATAGTGCAATGTGCTTTCCGGCCACGCGCCCATGGGCGTATGGCTTCTTGACTTGACTTGACTTTGGGCCACTTGGCGCGCCTTGATCCATGTTTGCGCTTGCTCGATCCTGAGGGGCCCTTGTAGAGGAGCTCAAAACAGCATCAGCATAAGCTTCATGGAGATCCACCAAGTGAATTATGTCTGTGCCATGCTTGCTATCCTTCGACCTTGGGCAGGGAAGACCCCTGGGCAAAGCCGAAAACGAGGGGGCGGGTTGATCCACACCTGGGTCAGTGGTCAGTCAGGCCCTGCCTGCAGGATCCTGCGGGGGGGCAGGGGGGGGGTCTGGCTCTGGACCTCTGCTGAGTGCGACTGTCTGGGACCGTGCGTCCTCTGGGGGAGACCCCCATGCTCGGAACAGGCGCCAAAAACAGCCAAGAGCTACTCGCGAGGGCCTGCGCCTGCGCCGATCGGCAAAAGGATGACTCAAAAACGCTCACCTTGTTGACCCCCGTTTGCATTGACCCCGTCTCAAGGCTCCCGACACACACGAAGGGGGCTGTCTTCCGGGGCATAGCTCGGGCCTCCGGCTGGCCATGCAGACGCTCGGGCCTCCGGCCTGCTGAGCGCTCTCCTGTGCCTTCGGGGAAGGCACAGGCCGACTTGGCCATGACGCCAACGTGGAGTGAGCTGGAGCACAGGTTTGCACGTTCTAAGAATAGCTGCTGGCCATCTGTCTCTCCATCCTGTAGTCTATCGCATGCTTGTGGGCGCTCCGGCCCCGACCCGCTTAGTCCCCTCGCGCGGACACTCGTGCAAGCACCGTTCACCGTTCACCGTTCGGGAAAAGCAAAGAGAACTTCTCAGAAGGCCAGGAAACTTCCAAGCTTCTTGAGACAGAAGGAGAAAAAACGGCAGAAACATTGACTTTTGGCGCTCCGCGCGGATTTCTTCGATCCGCGCTGGACCCCCCTCCCTGGAGCGCAGAGCGCGCCAAGGGCGGCGCTGGAGGCGCCGCCAGGGGGGGGGCCAGCGCAAATCCAAGAAATCAGCGCGGTTATGTTTACAGCATTATTCCCTTCGATGAGAAGGCCCGCCCCTTCTCACTTCGCCCCTGGGTCTCTGGCCGGCCGTTCCGACGTTCGAGCAGGCTCGAGGAGGAGGAGGAGACAGGACGGAGAGGCCGCGGACACCCGCCCTAGGCTCGGGGAGGAGGAGGTGCGGAGGAAGAGTCCCCTGGTGCGTGGGCGCACTGCTTGGCGCTTCGTGGCGTCGCTTGGCACTGCCTGGCATTGCCTAACATTGCTTGGCTTAGATCGGGCCTGTCCTCCTACAGGGGGATTTTGGACGAAACATAAAAAATAATCAAGAACACCCCAAAATTGTTTTAAAAAAATGCTTAAAAAAAGGTCCTCGACTATTCTTTGACTATTTTTGAATCTATCTCCAGTAGAGGGCCAGGCCCGACTTAATGCTTGGCGTCACATGGCACTTCCTCGTCCGGCCGCCCGTTCAGACGTTCGGGCCTCCTGCCGGAGCCGCTGCCCCTCAGCCTCCAGCGCGCCCAGCTGCACCCTCAGCGCTTCCTCCTCCGCCCACAGGGCCTGCGGCGGTCGCCAGCCCGCAGCCGCCGTCGCCGCCCACCACCGCCGCCGCCGCAGCCCGTCGCTCCAAACCTCCAACGCACAGTCAGCACTGACTGGAAGGATGCGCGATGAGGATGCAAGGGCCTTGGACGCCCATGTCGAAGCGCTTCAAGCGGGGCTCGGCGTCGAGAGTGGTTAAGGATGGACCGAAGAGACAAGGGTGCAAGGGTGCCCTTGGGAAGGTTGCCCATCCGAATCAACAGTTTCGTCGCGTCCCCCGTCGTCCCAGACCTCCAACGCATTGAAACAATCAAGACAGCTGTGTTGCCCCATCTCCGGCCTCTGGGGCCCTTCGCCAGGCCCTGAGGACCGTCAAGAGACAATTCGTACGAAAGGCCAGCCCCGGGGAACGGGATCGGGACTCCTTGGGGACCGCACATGAACAAAATCACACAATCGGGGGGGGTCCGGGCTGGGCGTCTAAGCAGCAGCTGCGGTCAAACCAGAGCCCCCCTGCTCTGCGCCACCTCCGCCGCCGCCTCCACCCCCTCCTGCGCCCTTTTCATCCGCATCCCCGTCCTCCGCCTCGCTCCTCCTCGTCTTCCCTACTGCCAACTGGCTTCGCGCATCGCGCCCTCGCGCCGCCGCCCTGGAGAAGAGCGAACTCGCGGGTCAGACCGCGACGCGCGCCGCGCACTGATATGAGCGTCCCCGCGGGTGACCTAGTTTCTTCTCAGTATTCCTGATCATTCTGCGCATGCCCCCCCTCTCATCATCCCTCGTCCACCTCG
>CAUYUJ010014906.1:52500-105000 GCA_963575745.1 Prorocentrum cordatum
CCGGAGACCACCATGCCCCACACGCCCTGGAGCTTGGCGAAGAGCTCCTGGAGACTACGGGCCCAATCGACGGGCTGTCCGTCTGTCGCCCCCGAGGCTTGCAGCACCTGCCCGGCCTGGCCGAGCGTCTGCACTGTTGACGGACACCGCGTCTGGAACCCCTCCAGCGTGCTCGCGTCCAAGCACTTGGCCACGTCGTAGAGGCAGAGCGCCCAGCTCGGGGCGTAGGCTGCCGGCGCTGTCTGGGCGGCGGACGGGATGGCGCACCCGCCGCCGGCGAGGCGCATAATGGCTTGCAACCCATGGAGCTCGTCCAGTTGGCTCCCACGAAGTAGGTGTGCGAGGGCCGAGAACACCATCGCGTCGAGCTGTTCAACCCAGATGCTTTGCAAATTGGCTCGCAGGTGGTGGGCAACCCTGTGCGAAGGTTCTCAGCAGAGCGAGGTAGGCCTCGTCGGATATCCGGCCCCTCGCAGTTCTCGGAGTCGCCGAGTGAAGGTCTGCGCCAGCTGCACTGCCGCCGCTCTGTCTGCCCCTGCGTGCACTACCACCCTGTTTCACTGCTGGTCTACCTCTCTCTTTCGCGGAGCCTAAGTCATGTTACTGACGGCAGATTGCTGACTATACTATGAACTGCGAGCACTGCTTCCTCTATGGCCAGGGCCTCAGCCGTAAATGAAAAGATCGGATCTTAGATATAAGTCCCAGCCAACATCACCAGCACCGACGTCATGTAGGATCCGCAATGCGCCACGGCCTCGGTGCACCAGGCCGCAGAGGAGCACTTGCCGGCCCGTGCGCCACCATCCATAGGCACTATCAAATTGGAATTGGCGAGACCAGTTTCCGGCAGCGGGCAACGCTGGAACCGCGATTTTTGCTCTTCCATTGCGTAATTCAGGAGGTGATCGGCGCGCACGTTCCATGCCCGATTGCGCCAGAAGACAATGTCGCCCACATCACGCGCGGGGCGCCCCCCCCCCCCCCCCCCCCCTGCAAGATTCACGCGATGCGCTGGAATACAGGATCCATGGCGGGTTTGGTCTAAATGGTTGTGCCGTTGACCACTCCAGCAAGGGGCTGGCAATCCGCGACGAAGACGACTCGTCGCACCATGCTGCCCCATTGCATGTCCAGAGCAGCATTCCCGTGATGCGCAGGGAGACGTTCTAAGGGGTGTGTAGAAGCCCTCCTGCGTTTGGGTCGAGGTGGGCGAACGTCGGCCGACTGCGAGCCCGCGTCGGAACACATGCGGAATAGCCCCAAAGACTTGCAGAGGTGCGACTCGAGAAGAAGAAATTTAGATACCTATTCGGCTTCAATGCGGCATTGGCCACGACGCTGCCCCCTCCAGTCGAGGCCGAAAAACCGCCACGAAGGCATCCTCCCATTCGACCAAGTGCCCCATGCTGGCGTGCACGAGGCCCTCCTTCTTCCTCTTACTCTCGCTGCCCATCAGTTGCAGCGAGCCCCACCACGTCCGAGCGCAGCACTGCCTCGCTAGATGTAGGAGGTTCTTGCCGCCAACCGGAGGTGAATGATTCTCTCGCCACGCACTCTTGAATACCTCAAAAAGGACACGGCTGTGGAGCGGCTCTGTTTGGGACAGCGTAAAATCATGTTCCAATGTGCGCGCCGTGCGTTCCATGAACTGCCCATGCCCTTCGCCCAGGTTCTGCCCGAACTTGGATATGCGCCTCAACAGGTTGAATTCCCATCGCTTTACTTTCAGAAAGCCTTATTGGAACAATTGCCATGACGACGAACCGAATGAAGCACTGGCTGAAAGCCCTCTGGACCAAGCTTTGAATTTCTTTGTCGCGCTGCCAAAGCCCTTCAAAGCCATCACGTAGGTCCAAAAGCTCTGTTCCGCTTTGCCGCTGTGCCGAGCCGGCGGTCGATGCTCGACGTCGCGCCCCCCGCGCAACTCAAAACAAGGCCCAGAACAACCATGCTCTCCACTACCTGGAACGCGCGGGCGCTGTCACTCATCACAGCGGCCGGCTCAAGCTCAGACGCTAAAGGACCACAAAGCATGAGTTCGACGGGAGGAACGTTCCCACTGGAACTTCATGTCCGAGAATGCCGTTGTCACATCTTGCGCCATAGTTACCATAGTTCGGAACTCGCCCAAGCCGAACGCGAGAATGAATATGTTGTCGGCCCAAATTATATGGTTGGCGCGGGAGCCGTCGCCGTCTAAAGCAAAGCCGTAGCTGGATAAATCCCATTTCTTCAATGCGTCACCAAGCGCAATCTCCAGCATGATATTGAATTCCCCCGGGGTTTCGAAGCCGCCCTGTTTCCCGCTCCTCTCAAAATCAAAACGTTCAGAAGGCCGAGCTCCAGGAAGCGACAGATTGCACGTCATGCCAGAAACCTCCCGCATCAAAGCTGAGACCAATGATGGATGAACGCCCCGGGCCTGCAGGGAGGACATCAACGCCTCATGGCGCATCGAATCGAACGCAGTCTCGACGTCGCTGCTGCCGACAACAAGGTTCTTGCCCCATCGACTCGCCACGAAGATGCACTGGCGGATAACGCAAATGATGTCATTACAAGATTGTCCTTGTTGGATGCCGACTGTGGTCACAAGAGAGGGACTAAGCGAAGGCCTGATGTAAGGTTGAAGGCATCACAAGTACCACTTCGAGCACACATCAAGCTTTCCAACCCATCTGAACTCGGATAGTTGCTTCGGTTGTGTCATTTTGGGGATGCCCGCGAAATCAATGTTCTTCCAGCTAGCCAGATCCAGCGACGAGGGGTCAGAGAAACGCTCTTGGAAACAATGCCAGATGTCAAAGACAGATATCAGCGGCAAGGCCTTGTAGATTTCGGGCACGGCGCCAACGCTGCCAGCAGCTTTGCCCACTTTGAGTATCGCCCTCCCCCCAAGTACGTCCTAAAAAGAAATGACAAGATCACGGCGACCATCCATGCGTCCGTTTTTTTGCTATGCTGTCCAAAACCTCCACGCGCGCGGACTGCGTCTCGAACGGGTAGTCCACGTCGCCAAACCGCTGGCCTGCCGAATTCTAATGCGGCCACGCGCCATATCTCCCTATCAGCGGCACGGGCACCGTTGATCACGAGCGTGGACGGCGTCCGGGTCGCATCGTCAACAACAGAGACGCCAAGTAAACGGAGCTCATTGCGCGCACGCCGAGCTTTCCGGATCGTTCTGCGCAGTGCCTGGACAGCGGCCCGTCGATCCTGAGCGTCAGCCGTGGCGACTTTCCCCCTGGCCAACGTGATGGGGTTGTTGACCGCGCGCTGGTGTAATCTCAACCGGGCCCGATAAGTCTGGAAACGAATGCCGGTGGCAGCGCGCAGAATAGCAGGTTAAAGAATGTCCAACTGCGCGCCCGAATAGTCGATGCACGACCGCCGGAAGTGATCAAGATCATCGGGAGAAGACGGCGTCCAACCCTTCAGTGAAGTGGGGCCTGCGACGTCGTCCATCATCATACCGTAGAAGATCAAGTTCGACAAGACGGGCCTATAATCAGAGAGCTTGAAAAGTTTATGTTTCATCTTTTGAGCCCACGCCCCACCCCCAATCCCAGCAGATACACCTATGAATTCGATGCGGGATTTGATGGTCCAGTGGGACGCCGGCATGTTGGTCCAGAGCTTCTTTCTTGAAAGTTCCCCGTCAACCTCCACGTGCGCATTTCGGAATGTATTGAACAGCCGAACCCCCAAGGACTCCATCCATGAAGCAACTGCGAAAACCTTTGCCTGAGAATGGTTGTGGCGGTCCTCCAAGACAGCCTCCCCGGTCAGAGACGCGTGAGATCCAGGTATCTGAACATTCGCGTCCACCCCAAAAACTATATCGAACTCCACGGAAGAGTTAGCTGGGCGGATATGTTGTACATATTGCGAGGTTTCCTCAAACACCCGCTGAGCCCTCCCATCATCTAGAAGATGGTCTAAAATATGAGCTGAAAGGTAGATGACGCTAGATACCACAGCACCACACCAATACTCGCCGAACCTAATCCCTGAGCGCTCGCATCCCGGATCTAGGAAAAATAAAAGCACAGTCAATATGTTCAGCTGAAAGTATCGTGTGGCCAAAGTATGTAAACTCGTGCAGGTCGCCCCAAGCAGGTACCTCTTGCAGTAGTGCCACGATGTCCCCAGTAAAGCATTTTCGAAAATCTTTACACAACTTCTTCGCGGCTGAAGCCCCTTTCCTGCAAGTGTTCCATGAGACGACGGTGAAACTTTGGCCACTCATGGCCGCGGGACCTCACGGAGATCGGAAGGCCCAGAGCTCGGCCTCGAAAGCCTCGACCCACATGCGGAAATTTGTCTGAATTGGTGCGGTCTCCCAGTTGACCCTGGCCGTGTCGTCCACCGCACCGAAGAACTGTTCCCCTGCTGGCGTCTTGACCGTGAGCCGGAACTCGGGTGGGCCCGAACGCTTCACGATCGACTCGGGTTCCACCGCCTTCGATTTCACCTCGAGGAACGCCCTGGCCTTACCACCTGCCTCAAACTTCTTTTGCTCCTGCGGTTCCTTCTGCACCGTGGTGAAGAGGTCCTTCCCCTTCCATTTGAGGTTGGGGTCATTGCGGAGCATCTCCCGGAAAAGGGTAGCAATCTCCGTGGAGTCGGGGGGGACGCAGTGGATCATGAACTTGTACACGCGTGAGCCCCGGAGCTCGATGTCGCTGACCTTGCACTGGATGTCCATCGGGAGGCCCGCCTTCATCTTAGAGACCATCTCCTGAGCACTGGGCCTATCGATGCCGTTCTCCTTACGTTCTTTCCACTCGCAGAAGCCGCGAATCTCAAAGAAGCTGGGGACAAATGCACCAGAGCCACCCGCCTTCTGGGCCTCTTCTAACTTGTTCAGGCGGCTGTCATGTGTCTCGAGAATTTCCTTGATCGTCGTAACGCTCGCATTAATAGGGGCCAAATTCTGCTCAAACTTCGTATCGAGAAGAGCGCCCATAGATTCGAGAGTCAAGGCCATCGCAACGACGTGTAAGGGGTATCAGTGACAATTCTGGTACAATACGGGCCCCTTCTTACACTCCTCCTCCTTGAGGTGCCGTGACTTGAGCCTCCTCCTTGAGGTGCCGTGCTGGTCTACCTCCCTCCCTCCCTCCTTCCTTCCCTCCTCCAACCCCTCCTCCTCCTCCTCCTCCTCCTCCTCCTCCTCCTCCTCCTTCTCCTCCACATCTTCTCTCTTACCTCCGCCCTCATCCTCTCTCCTTCAACCCTCCTCCTCCTCCTCCTCCTCCTCCTCCTCATCATCATCATCATCATCATCATCATCATCATCATCATCATCATCATCATCATCATCATCATCACCATCACCATCACCATCACCATCACCATCATCATCATCACCATCATCATCATCATCATCATCATCATCAGCATCATCATCATCATCATCATCATCATCATCATCATCATCATCAGTAGCATCATCATCAGCAGCAGCATCATCATAATCATCATCAGCAGCAGCAGCATAACCACCACCACCACCACCATCATGATCAGCATCAGCATCACCATCAGCAGCAGCAGCAGCATCAGCATCAACATCAGCATCATCATACTCGTCATCATCGTCATCATCATCATCATTATCACCAGCATCATAATCATCATCATCAGCAGCACCACCACCACAACCATCATATTAATCATCATCAGCATCATCAGCATCCTCGTCATCATCATCATCATCATCATCATCATCATCATCATCATCACCATCAGCACCCTCATCCTCATCTACATCGTCATCCTCATCATCTTAATCACCATCAGCATCACCAGTATCATCACTATCAGCAGCATCATCATCCATCATCGGCATCATCATCGCTAGCATCATTACCACCGTCATCACCATCATCATCATCACCACCACCATCGCAATCACCACCATCACGACCATCACCACCATCACTAACATCACTACCATCATCATCATCACCATCACCATCACCTTCACCTTCACCATCACCTTCACCATCACCATCACCATCACCACCACCACCGCCACCACCACCGTCGTAGCTATAGGGCGGAGGCGGGGCGGAGCGGAAGGGCGGCCTCCGCGGTGGCCGAGGCCTGCTGCTGGAGCCGCCGGCACTCCGCCTCGAGCCCGCTCAGCTGGCCCTTCAGGGCGTCCTCCATCGCCATGGCCTTGGGCCGGCGGCTAGGAGGATCTCAGCGCACCTCTGACGGGGACTCTACTGACGGGCAATTTGGCAAGCGACCTACCGAACGCAACCCTTGGGGCACTTTCAACCAATGTATGAAGCAAGATGCCAGGTACACCACACCTTGGCACCCCATCAGAACCCCCTATCTGGGAGGGAGCATAGGGGGTGACCGGCTCAGGGGGGGAAACATCGACCTTGACCAGGTGAACCGCCGATAGACCAGCGACAAGCAGCCAATAGTGAACCAGCACAGTCCTGGGCGGGGCGGGCTATCGGGCTCCTATCGGCGATCAAAACATAAACATACACTTTCGGAGCTCCGCGCGGATTTCTTGGATCGGCAATGGGGCCCCTGGCGGCGCCTCCTGCGCCGCCTCTGGCGCGCTCCTCGCGCCAGCAAGGGGAGGTTCAGCACAGATCCAAGAAATCCGCGCGGACCTCCACATGAGTTTTCCTAGCCCTCTCGTGTGCTGGGTCCTCGATTTAAATCTGCAGCGGCGCGGCTCCTCCTCCTCCTCCTCCTCCTTCTCCTCCTTCTCCTCCTCCTCCTCCTTCTCCTCCTTCTCCTCCTCCTCCTCCTGCTCCTCCTTCCTCCTCCATTCCTTTTCCTTATAAACAACTTCTCCCTGTCGCACCCCGAGGCCAGTTTTTAGGGCGGGCCGGGCTTTTCGCCTGAGACGCCCTCACCACTTGTGGCTCTGCAGCTTGAAAAAGTCAACAATTTCATAAATTGAGGGCTGGTCGTTTTCAAAATCTGGCTCTCACCTTAGCGCCGCGCACATTCATTTTCACAAATTCCACAAATTTCACGGACTGAGGGCGGGTCGTTTTCAAAATGTGGCTCTCGCCTTAGCGCCACGCACATTTGGTCTAACTAACTCCAAGAAACTCACGGACTGAGGGCGTGTCGTTTTCGAAATGTGGCTCTCGCCTTAGCGCCACGTACACTCGGCTTAAAAAATTGCAAGCGTTTCACGGTTCCCCGTGATCAACATACCAGAAACAGTGGTTTGGAAGGATTCAGGATTATGCGGGCGCAACTATTATGTGGATTCGCGGTGTTGAAATCCCGAAAACAGCGTTCTGGCACGATTGGAGATCGTCAGAACGCAGCAGTCAGGTTGATCCGTGGCGTGGAAATCTCGAGAATCATGTTTTGGAATGCTTCACGGTCTTCAAACGGTTGTCTTCCAACGAAGCAGTTCCCTCAATGAAAATGAACCGCTGTGCTGGGCCTATGAAAGGGGAGCTTGGAGGGAGGGTTAATTCCAACATCGTTGATGACTCTTGGGTTTACACGGGTCCTCCTCCTCCTCTTCCATCTCCTCCTCCTCCTCCAACTCCCTCCTCCTCCTCCTCCTCTCCTCTCCTCTTCTCCCTCCTCTCCTGCATCTCCTCTTCCTCCTCATTCTTGTCATCAGCCTCATCCTCCTCGTCATCAGCATCGTCGCCATCAGCACTATCGCCTTCGTACTCGTTACCGCGATCATTCACATCACCGTTTCGCCACACCCCTCAGACGTTTCGTTGCCCCAGAGGGGGACTCCACCGAAAGCCCCACTGGCAGGGTGCGCATGCGAACTCGGGTCCATTCCAGAACACCCCTCACACGCTTCGTGGCCCCATGAGGAGCTCCACCAGAAGCCCCAGTAGCAGGGTCCGCATGCGGACTCGGGTCCATTTTGGCACAACCCTCACACGCCTCGTAGCCCCATAGGGAGCTCCACCGAAACCCGTTGTGGCACGGTCCGCATTCGGCCTCGTGTCAATGATGGCACGCCCCTCACACGCCTCATGGCCCCACGAGGGAGTCCACCGAAGGACCCAGATGCAGGGTCCGCATGCGTATTCACGCGCATGTTGGCACACCCCTAACACGCTTCATGGCCCCAGAGGAAGTTCCAACGTAGGGCCCAATAGCAGGGTCCGAGTGAGGATTCGGGTCCATTTTGGTACACCCCTCACACACTTCATGGCCCCATTGGGAAATGTACCGAAGACCGGGTCGCAGGGTCCGCATGCGGACTCGGTTTTCTTTTGGCACAACCCCCACACGTTTCGTGGCCCCATATGGGAGCTCCACCGAAGGCTTCAATGGCATGGCTCACATGGCGCCCCCCTGCCCAAGTCGGGCAAATCCATTACTCATTTCGTGGCCCTCCTCTTGCAATGTGAATCGCGAGTGCGCGCGTGAATGGGGAACGCTGTGTATTGCTCGACGCTCTTCGGCTAAGCTTTCAGAAATACCGCAAATAGTTGTAGATATGATTATGTGCAGTGTGTCTGCTTTCTCCACCTGCTTAAAAAGAATCGGGTTCTTCGCCAGGGTAATGTGTAAGCAGCTTTCGCCCCTCGAATCTCAGCGCCCTCTGGCGGGGACTCCCAGACCTCCAACGCGTCAACATAAATTACCCTGTGACGTACCCAGACCATTTGCCTCAAAAGACAAGAAGAATCGGCCCAAACATGCCAGGGCCATGACAATGCAGGTGCCAGTATATGTTGCGCAGGCTGCATGGGATGCGCTCGCATGGAACGGCGCACAGGACAACAACAGAAAGAAGAGGAGCGAGGGCCCAGGAGGGAACGAGAGGCAGGAAAAGGACGCGCGGGGGCGCGAACCGTCAGCGCGGCAGCAGCACAGGGAAGGTGGCAGGGGGCAGAGGACGACGACGAAAGTGACGGGAGGAGACCGAAGAGCGTTGCTTTTGTCGGCGGCGCGCTCAAGATGCAGCGATGCCTGCGCCACGTCGCCGCGGCGCTGGAAAAATATAAAACCTGCGTTTAGTTAGTGGGAGAAGCAGAAGCGAGCGAGGCCTAGCTCGCCAGCTTCTGCGCTTCCTTCCTGCACTCTTCAGTGCGGGGGCTAAACGCTCGAAGGCGCGCCGCCAGGTCTGCGGGCGGCCCGCGGGCTACGAAATCCAGGCTGGGGTCGCGCATCACCAGGAGGTTATCCACGGCAATTGCCCTGGACAGCATCACGTATAGACGCAGCCAGAGGTCATCCATTTTCTAAGCATCGTTGCACCCGACGCCCGACGCCACTCCGCTGAACCCCCCAGCAGCGCTCCGAATTGGCAACAAGTTCGGAGATCGCAACCCCCCCGGGATGGTGAAGCTCCTGGTGGTCCACGTAAGACGTCACTCCGCTGGACCCCCCAGCAGCCCCCGAAACTGGCGACAGAATCGCAGATCGCAGCCCCCCAGGGATGGCGAGGTCTCATCTGAATATGGTCAAGACGTCACTCCGCTGGGCACCCCAGCAGCCCTCGAAACTGGCGACAGTTCCGCAGACCGCACCCCCCCCGAGGGATGGCAAGGTCTCACCTGAATCTGGGTAAGACGTCACTCCACTCGACCCCCCAACAGCTCTCGAAAGTGGCGCCAGTTTCGCAGATCGTAGCCCCACACGGATGGCGAAACATCATCTGGATCTGGGTAGCACGTCACTCCGCTGCACCCCCCAAGCAGCCGTCGAAAGCGGCGATAGTTTCGTAGATCGCAAGCACCCAGGGATGGCGAGGTTTGAATATGGGTAAGACGTCACCCCGCTGGACCCCCCAGCAGCCCCCGAAACTGGCGACAGGCTCGCAGATCGCAGCCCCCCAGGGATGGCGAGGTCTCATCTGAATTTGGGTAAGACGTCACCCCGCTGGCCCCCCAGCAGCCCTCAAAAGTGGCACCAGTTTCGCAGATCGTAGCCCCACAGGGATGGCGAGGTCTCATCTGAATCTGGGTAGGACGTCACCCCGCTGGACTGGGTAAGACGTCACTTCGCTGTACCCCCCAGGAGCCCTCCAAAGTGGCGACTGTCTCGCAGATCGCACCACCCAGGGATACGGAGGTCTCATCTGAATCTGGGTAGCACGCCACTCCGCTGCAACCCCCCAACAGCCCGCGGCGACAGTTTCGTAGATCGCAGCCCCCCAGGGAGTGCAGGGCCTCAATTAAAACTGGTTAGCACTTCACTCCGCTGGACCCCCAAGCAGCCCTCAAAAGTGGAGACGAATTCGCAGATCGCAGCCCCACACTGATGGCGAACTGTCATCTGAATCTTGGTAAGACGTCACTCCGCTACACCCCCAAAGCAGCCGTCGAAAGCGGCGATAGTTTCGTAGATCGCAAACCCCCAGGGATGGCGACGTGTCATCTGAATCTGGGTAGGACGTCACTCCGCTGGACCCCCCAGCAGCCCTCGAAAGCGGCGACAGTTTTGTAGATCGCAGCCCCCCAGGGATGGCCAGATAGGAAGCACGCTGGCACGCATGAAATAGCGAGGTGAGAGGCAGAAGAGAAGAGAGTAGGCGGAAGGCGGGAAGAGAAGACGCGCGGGCAGTGCTCCATTCGAACGAATTCCCAACGCAGGAGGGCAGGGAAATAGGGCGGGAATTGTGATCATTATTCGGCCTGAGGGGGCCCTCGTCAGGCCCTGCACCTTCAAATAAAAGCTTGAGCCGGCCCCAGGAAGAGAACCCGGACTTCTGGGGGCGACGCATTCAAACACCCACGTGAAAACTACAAGGTTTAGCTCCCCCTGACTTCACAAACCCTGTGTTTTAACATGGATTTCGGGGGTCTCTGGAATGAGAATTTCAGAAACCGTGTGATTTCGAATGGATTTTGGTGATTTGGGGGATTTCCTACCTCCGATCGAAAATCCACTTCGCAGCCCCCCAGGGCTCCGAATTCAAAAAATTAACGCGAAAGCACCAGGCGTGGCTCACCCTTACTTACAGACATACATACATACATACATACATACATACAGACAGACAGACAGACAGACAGACAGACAGACAGACATACAGACATACATACATACATACATACATTCATACAAACATATACACACACACCATGCCTGGCGTGTGGATTGTAGGCCTCTAGATGTTCGTTGGGATGTCGCGAGAGGCCTCTTGGGGGCCTCGTGGAGGCAGTTTGGGAGCCTCTTGGGGGCCTATTGGTGGCCTCTTCGGGCCTCCTGGGAGCATCTTGGGACGAAAGGTTCGAATTGTCGAATCCGGATCCCGCTCTCAAGGCCCTTCTTGGGGTCCTCTTGGGCCGTTATGGGCGCCATTTGGGCAGTCTGGGAGCCCTCTTGGGCTGTCTTGAGGCCCTCTTGGGGGCCTCTTGGGTCGTCTTGGGGCGGTCTGGGGGGCCTCCTGGGACGTCTTGGAGCGTCGGAAGCTCGAAAAGTCGAGAACACCTAAAACATGCAAAAACCCACAGAAAGTCACGGATGTTTGCCTCTTGGGCCCCTCTTGGGATCGCTATTGCAGGCCTCTTGGGTCCTCTTGTTGGCGGTGGACAGACCTCCCTTTAGTAAACCTCCCTTTAGTGGAAGCGGCCTAGGACCGAAACCGACGGACCTGGACCTACAAAAATGACGACCGCGACGCCCTCTCGCGAACCGAGAACGGCCAATTCGCTAATCGACGTGTCAGGGTAAGAGGTCTATCAACCTCCAATATTGGGTCGTCTTGACGCCATCTGGGGCCGTCCGGAAGCCACGCGGGGCAACTTGAAGCCTTCTGGTGATTCTTCGACGACACGCGAGGCCATCTTGGCGGCCTCTGGGCGTCCTCGGAGGCCGCCCCTCGAGGCGCCGAGAGCCCCCTCGGACCGTCCGGGTTGACGGGGGGGGAGGAGGAGTTTTGAACTAGTGTGCTGCCTCTGGGCCCGGGGACCCCGACGCGGGGCATGTCATAGTATATATATATACACACATATACATATATATATATGTATATATAATAATTAACTAATTCATTAATTAAATGATTAATCAATTAATTAATTACTTATGCACACATCTGTATATATATACATACCTACATTCATACACACATACATACACACATACACACATATACACATACACACATACATACATACACACATACACGCATACATACATACATACATACATACATACATACATACATACATACATACATACATGCATGCATGCATGCATGCATACATACATACATACATACATGCATGCATGCATGCATGCATACATACATACATGCAAACATACATACATACATACATACATACATACATACATACATACATACATACATACATACATACATGTATACATACATACATACGTACATACAGACAGACAGGCATGCATGCATGCATACATACATGCATACCTATATACATGCATGCATGCAAGCATGCATGCATGCATATATATATATATACATACATACCTACATACATGCATGCATACATACATACATACATACATGCATACATATATACATACATACATACATGAATGCATGCATGCATGCATGCATGCATACATACATACATACATACATACATGCATACCTACATACATATATGTAGATATACATATATGGGCGTTGGCCTATTCACCCCCTGCTGAAATCGATGGTTGCCTTTTCCAACGAACACGGACGACGTTGGCCGAGACGTTCTTCCCAACCCTCCTTGGTTGGGTATTCGTTTTGAATAGAGCAGTCTGGTCTCCACTCCCTCCTTCCTTCCTTCCCGCCTCCCTCTTGCCTCCTCCTGTCTTGCCTGCGGGGGGCTGCGATCTGTGAAACTGTCGCCACTTTCGAGGCCTGCTGGGGGGCCCAGCACAGTGACGCCACACGCAGATTCAAATTAGACCTCGCCATCCCTGGGGGGGCTGCGATCTGTGAAACTGTCGCCACGTTCGAGGCCTGCTGGGGGGCCCAGCACACGCAGATTCAAATTAGACCTCGCCATCCCTGGGGGGATGCGATCTGTGAAACTGTCGCCACTTTCGAGGCCTGCTGGGGGGGCCCAGCACAGTGACGCCACGGGCGGATTCAAATTAGACCTCGCCATCCCTGGGGGGGGGCTGCGATCTGTGAAACTGTCGCCACGTTCGAGGCCTGCTGGAGGGCCCAGCACACTGACGCCACGGGCGGATTCAAATTAGACCTCGCCATCCCTAGTGGGGCTGCGATCTGTGAAACTGTCGCCACTTTCGAGGCCTGCTGGGGGGCCCAGCACACTGACGCCACACGCAGATTCAAATTAGACCTCGCCATCCCTGAGGGGCTGCGATCTGTGAAACTGTCGCCACGTTCGAAGCCTGCTGGGGGGGGCCAGCACCGTGACGCCACGCGCGGACCCAAACTAGACCTCGCCATCCCTGGGGGGCTGCGATCTGTGAAACTGTCGCCACTTTCGAGGCCTGCTGGGGGGGCCAGCACAGTGACGCCACACGCAGATTCAAATTAGACCTCGCCATCCCTGGGGGGGGCTGCGATTTGTGAAACTGTCGCCACTTTCGAGGCCTGCTGGGGGGCCCAGCACAGTGACGCCACGGGCGGATTCAAATTAGACCTCGCCATCCCTGGGGGGCTGCGATCTGTGAAACTGTCGCCACTTTCGAGGCCTGCTGGGGGGCCCAGCACAGTGACGCCACGGGCGGATTCAAATTAGACCTCGCCATCCCTGGGGGGCTGCGATCTGTGAAACTGTCGCCACTTTCGAGGCCTGCTGGGGGGCCCAGCACAGTGACGCCACGCGCGGACCCAAATTAGACCTCGCCATCCCTGGGGGGCTGCGATCTGTGAAACTGTCGCCACTTTCGAGGCCTGCTGGGGGGCCCAGCACAGTGACGCCACGCGCGGACCCAAATTAGACCTCGCCATCCCTGGGGGGCTGCGATCTGTGAAACTGTCGCCACTTTCCTGCTGGGGGGCCCAGCCAGTCGCCACCGGATCAAATTAGACCTCGCCATCCCTGGGGGCTGCGATCTGTGAAACTGTCGCCACTTTCGAGGCCTGCTGGGGGGCCCAGCACAGTGACGCCACGCGCGGACCCAAATTAGACCTCGCCATCCCTGGGGGGCTGCATCCTGCTGAGCGATCTGTGAAATCGTCGCCACTTTCGAGGCCTGCTGGGGGGGCCAGCACAGTGACGCCACGCGCGGACCCAAACTAGACCTCGCCATCCCTGGGGGGCTGCGATCTGTGAAACTGTTGCCACTTTCGAAGCCTGCTGGGGGGCCCAGCACAGTGACGCCACGCGCGGACCCATATTAGACCTCGCCATCCCTGGGGGGATTCGACCTGTGAAACTGTCGCCACTTTCGAGGCCTGCTGGGGGGCCCAGCACAGTGACGCCACACGCAGACTCAAATCAGACCTCGCCATCCCTGGGGGGGCTGCGATCTGAGATCCCCGATTTCGAAGTGGCTAGGGTTGCTCAGGGATTCTAACTAATCCACTTTATCTAGTCCTTGTCTTGTAGCCAGTGTCCTGCGAGTCTCCCGAATGCCGTCTGCAGACATCTGTAACCCTCGTTCCGTCATCGCCCCCCTTATAAAGTGTCCTAAACTATTTGCACCCCGCGTTCGCGCAGGGGTTGGGTACGTCGCCAGGGTAATTTTTGCGGGGCTCCGCACCACCAGCCGGGGGCATTCAGATTTTCTTTTTGCGGGGCTCCGCACCACGAAAGCCTGTACAAAAGGATTCCCATTGAAAGCCAATACACAAGGATTCTTATTGAAAGACTCTACACAATGATTCCTTTTAAAAGCCAATGCAAAAGGATACATATTGAAAGCCTCTACAAAAGAATTCCTAATGAAATCCCTTACAAGAAGGATTCCTGTTGAACGCCGGTGCCAAGGATCCCCATTGAAAGCCAATACAAAAGACTCCTAATGAAAGTCTCTACAAAAGGATGTTTCCCAACCATCCTGTGGTGTTGGGTCCTCGTTTTGAAGAGACGGTGCCCCGCGTTCCCGCCTCCTTCCTCCCTCCCTCCTCCCCCCTCTTCCCCCTCCCACACCCATTCTGGCACACCCCTCACACGCTTCGTGGCCCCAGGGGGAGCTCCAGCGAAGGCCCCAGTGGCTGCGTTCGCATGCGGTTCCACCCCCCATTTCGGCACACCCCTCACACGCTTCGTGGCCCCATAGGGAGCTCCAGCGAAGGCCCCAGCGGCTGCGTTCGCATGCGGTTCCACCCCCATTTCGGCACACCCCTCACACGTTTCGTGGCCCAATAGAGAGCTCCACCGAAGGCCCCAGTGGCTGCGTTCGCATGCGGTTCCACCCCCCATTTCGGCACACCCCTCACACGCTTCGTGGCAGGGGGAGCTCCAGCGAAGGCCCAAGTGGCTGCGTTCGCATGCGGTTCCACCCCCATTTCGGCACACCCCTCACACGTTTCGTGGCCCATAGAGAGCTCCACCGAAGGCCCCAGTGGCTGCGTTCGCATGCGGTTCCACCCCCCATTTCGGCACACCCCTCACACGCTTCGTGGCCCCAGGGGGAGCTCCAGCGAAGGCCCAAGTGGCTGCGTTCGCATGCGGTTCCACCCCCCATGTCGGCACACCCCTCACACGTTTCGTGGCCCCATAGAGAGCTCCACCGAAGGCCCCCAGTGGCTGCGTTCGCATGCGGTTCCACCCCCCCCATTTCGGCACACCCCTCACACGTTTCGTGGCCCCATAGGGAGCTCACCGAAGGCCCCAGTGGCGTGCGTTCGCATGCCCATTCGGCACACCCCTCACACGTTTCGTGGCCCCATAGGGAGCTCCACCGAAGGCCCCAGTGGCTGCGTTCGCATGCGGCACCCCCCATTTCGGCACACCCCTCACACGTTTCGTGGCCCCATAGGGAGCTCCACCGAAGGCCCCAGTGGCTGCGCCCGCATGCGGCCCCCCCATTTCGGCACACCCTCACACGTTTCGTGGCCCCATAGGGAGCTCCACCGAAGGCCCCAGTGGCTGCGCCCGCATGCGGTTCCACCCCCCATTCTGGCACACCCCTCACACGTTTCGTGGCCCCATAGGGAGCTCCACCGAAGGCCCCAGTGGCTGCGCCCGCATGCGGTTCCACCCCCCATTCGGCACACCCCTCACACGTTTCGTGGCCCCATAGGGAGCTCCACCGAAGGCCCCAGTGGCTGCGTTCGCATGCGGTTCCACCCCCCATTTCGGCACACCCCTCACACGTTTCGTGGCCCCAGGGGGAGCTCCAGCGAAGGCCCCAGTGGCTGCGTTCGCATGCGGTTCCACCCCCCATTTGGCACACCCCTCACACGTTTCGTGGCCCCATAGGGAGCTCCACCGAAGGCCCCAGTGGCTGCGTTCGCATGCGGTTCCACCCCCCATTTCGGCACACCCCTCACACGCTTCGTGGGTGGCTCCATGGGGAGCTCCACCGAACGCCCCAGTGGCTGCGCTCGCATGTGGTTCCCCCCCCCATTTCGGCACACCCCTCACACGGTTCGTGGCCCCATAGAGAGCTCCACCGAAGGCCCCAGTGGCTGCGCTCGCATGCGGTTCCACCCCCTTTTTCGGCACGCCCTTCACACGTCTCGTGGCCCCATAGGGAGCTCCACCGAACGCCGCAGTGGCTGCGCTCGCATGCTGTTCCACCCCCCATTTCGGCACACCCCTCACACGTTTCGTGGCTCCATAGGGAGCTCCACCGAAGGCCCCAGTGGCTGCGCTGGCATGCGGTTCCACACCCCATTCTGGCACACCCCTCGCACGTTTCGTGGCCCCATAGGGGGCTCCACCAAAGGTCCCAGTGGCACTGCCCGCTTGCGTCCGCCACCACCCAGCACAGCCCTTGTTCCCTGCGCTTCACCCACCCAGAACAGCGCTTCGTAGCCCTATAGGGAGCTCCACCAAAGGTCCCAGCGGCACCGCCCGCATGCGTCCGCCACCACCCTGCACAGCCCTTGCTCCCTGCCTGCGTTTCACCCACCCAGTACAGCGTTTCGTGGCCCCATATGGAGCTCCACCGAAGGTCCCAGTGGCACCGCTCGCATGCGTCCGCCACCACGCAGCACAGCCCTTGCTGACCGCGTCTCACCCACCCAATACAGCGCTTCGTGGCCCCATAGGGAGCTCCACCGAAGGTCCCAGTGGCACCGCCCGCATGCGTCCGCCACCACCCAGCACAATTGCGGCATTCACAACTGCATATGGTTGGGTCCTTCGCCAGGCTAATTCTTATGAAAGCCTCTAAACAAGGATTCCTATTGAAATCCTCTACATAAGGATTCCCAATGAAAGCCTTTACAACAGGATTCCCATTCAAATCCTCTACATAAAGATTCCTATTGAAAGACTGTACCAAAGGATTCCGATTGAACGCCTCTACAAAAGGATTCCTAGCGAAAGTCTATGCAAAAGGATTCCTAATGAAAGCCTATACAAAGGGATTCCGATTGAAAGCCTCTACATAAGGATTCCCATTGAAAGCCTCTACAAAAGGGTTCCTATTGAAAGCCTCTACGAAAGGAGTCCGATCGAAAGCATCTACAAAGAGATTCCTATTGAAAGCCAATGCGGAAGGATTCCTATTGAAAGCTGCTACAAGAAGATTCCCATCGAAAGCCATTAGGAAAGGATTCCTATTGGAAGCTAATGCAGAAGGATTACGATTGAAAGCCAATACAAAAGGATTCTTATCGAAAGCATATACACATGGATACCGATTGAAAGCCAATTCAAAAGGATTCTTATTGAAAGCCAATGAAAAAAAGGATTCCTATTGAAAAGAACCTCTCCGAACATATTCCCATTGAAAACCGCTACAAAAAGTTTCCGAGTGAAAGACTTGACAAAAAGATTCTTAGTGAAAGCCAATACACAAGGATTCCGGTTGAAAGCCAATACAAAAGGATACCCATTGAAAGCATCTACAAAAGGATTCCGACTGAAAGCCACATCAAAAGGACTCCGATTGAAAGCATATACAAAAGGATTCGCATTGAAAGCCCCTACAAAAGGATTCCCAGTGAAAGCATATACAAAGTGATTCCCATTGAAAGCATCTACACAAGGATTCCGATTGAAAGCCCCTACAAAAGACTTCCCATTGAAAGCCTTTACAAAAGGTTTCTTATTGAAGGCCAATACAAAAGAATTCACATTGAAAGCATCAACAAAAGGATGCCTATTCAAAGCCTCTACACAAGGATTCATATTGAAAGCCTCTACAAAACGACTCACATTGAAAGCATCTACACAAGAATTCCGATTGAAATCCACTATAAAAGGATTCCGACTGAAAGCCGCTACAAAAGGATTCCTATTGAAAGCCTTTACAAAAGGTTTCTTATCGAAGGCCAATACAAAAGGATTCCTATTGAAAGCCGCTACAGAAGGATTCCTATTGAAAGCCTCTATAACCTCCTCCTCCTCCACTCCCTCCTCCTCCCCTTTCGAGCGGAAGGCCATAACTCTTAGGAGAACCATGCGGAAAAAAAAAAAACCCAAAAAAACGAGTACTGGAGGCGGAAATCTTTTTTTTTTTTTTTAAAAAAAAAAAAAAAAAAAAAAAAAAAAAAAAAAAAAAAAAAAAAAAAAAAAAAAAAAAAAAAAAAAAAAAAAAATGGAATTATCCAGGCGAAGGTCCCAACCATATGCAGTTGTGGGCACCGTAAGTGTTACTATCTGCTTCGGTGAAGCTCCCTATGGGGCCACGAAGCGCTGCACTGGGCGGGGGGGAACGCTGTATTGTATGGGTGGTGTCCGAATTGGGCTTCCGGGACGCATGCGGACGGTCCCACTGAAGGCTTCGGTGGAGCTCCCTATGGGGCCACGAAGCGCTCTACTGAATGAATGAAAATGCCAAATTGGGTTTCCTGGACGCACGCGGACGGTCCCACTGGGGGTTTCGGTGGAGCCCCCATATGGGGCCACGAAACGCCGCACTGCGCGGGTGAAAATGCCAAACTACATTTCCCAAACGCATACGGACGGTGGCACTGGGGCCTTCGGTGGAGTTCCCTATGGGGCAACGAAACGCTGTACTGGGTGTGCGGGACGCATGCGGACGGTAGCACTGGGACCTTCGGTGGGGCTCCCTATGGGGCCACGAAACGCTGTACTGGGCGTGCGGGAAACATGCGGACGGTAGCACTGGGACCTTCGGTGGAGCTCCCTATGGGGCCACGAAACGCTGTACTGGGTGTGCGGGACGCATGCGGACGGTAGCACTGGGACCTTCGGTGGGGCTCCCTATGGGGCCACGAAACGCTGTACTGGGCGTGCGGGACGCATGCGGACGGTAGCACTGGGACCTTTGGTGGCGCTCCCTATGGGGGCCACGAAGCGCTGTACTGGGTGGGTGAAAGGCAAGGAGGAGGGGGAGGAGGGCCACGAAACGCTTTACTGGGTGTGCGGGACGCATGCGGACGGTAGCACTGGGACCGTCGGTGGAGCTCCCTATGGGGCCACGAAACGCTGTATTGGGCGTGCGGGACGCATGCGGACGGTAGCACTGGGACCTTCGGTGGGGTGCCCTATGGGGCCACGAAACGCTGTACTGGGTGGGTGAAAGGCAGGGAGGAGGGGAGGAGGGCCACGAAACGCTGTGCTGGGTGTGCGGGACGCATGCGGACGGTAGCACTGGGACCTTCGGTGAAGCTCCCTATGAGGCCACGAAACGCCGTAGTGGGTGTGCGGGATGCATGCGGACGGTACACTGGGACCTTCGGTGGGGCTCCCTATGGGGCCACGAAACGCTGCACTGAGTGGGTGAAACGCAGGGAGGAAGGGGAGAAGGGCCACGAAACGCTGTACTGGGCTTGCGGGACGCATGCGGACGGTAGCAGTGGGACCTTCGGTGGGGCTCCCTATGGGGCCACGAAACGTTGTACTGGGTGGGTGAAAGGCAGGGAGGAGGGGGAGGAGGGCCGCGAAACGCTGTGCTGGGCGTGCGGGACGCATGCGGACGGTAGCACTGGGACCTTTGGTGGCGTTCCGTATGGGGGCCACGAAACGCTGTACTGGGTGGGCGAAAGGCAGGGAGGAGGGGGAGGAGGGCCACGAAACGCTGTACTGGGTGTGCGGGACGCATGCGGACGGTAGCACTGGGACCTTTGGTGGCGCTCCCTATTGGGGCCACGAAACGCTGTACTGGGTGGGTGAAACGCAGGGAGGAGGGGGAGGAGGGCCACGAAACGCTGTACTGGGCTTGCGGGACGCATGCGGACGGTAGCAGTGGGACCTTCGGTGGGGCTCCCGATGCGGCCACGAAACGTTGTACTGGGTGGGTGAAACGCAGGGAGGAGGGGGAGGAGGGCCGCGAAACGCTGTGCCGGGTGTGCGGGACGCATGCGGACGGTAGCACTGAGACCTTCGGTGGAGCTCCCTATGGGGCCACGAAACGCTGTACTGGCTGTGCGAAGCGCATGCGGACGGTAGCACTGGGACTTCGGTGGGGCCCTCTATGGGGCCACGAAACGCTCTACTGGGCGGGTGAAACGCAGGGAGGAGGGGGAGGAAGGCCACGAAACGCTGTATTGGGTGTGCGGGACGCATGCGGACGCTAGACCTGGGACCTTCGGTGGAGCTCCGTATGGGGCCACGAAACGCTGTGCTGGGTGTGCGGGACGCATGCGGACGGTAGCACTGGGACCTTCGGTGGGGCCCCCTATGGGGCCACGAAACGCTGTACTGGGCGGGTGAAACGCAGGGAGGAGGGGGGGGAGGGTCACGAAACGCTGTACTGGGTGTGCGGGACGCATGCGGACGCTAGCACTGGGACCTTCGGTGGAGCTCCATATGGGGCCACGAAACGCTGTACTGGGCGGGACGCATGCGGACGGTAGCACTGGGACTCCGGTGGGGTGCCCTATGGGGCCACGAAACGCTGTACTGGATGGGGAGGGGAGGAGGGCCACGGAACGCTGTACTGGGTGTGCGGGACGCATGCGGACGGTGGAGAGGAGGACGGGGCAGAGGAGGAGAGGAGAACGCGGGGACCGTCTCTTCAAAGCGAGGACCCAACACCACAAGATGGTTGGGGAAAACCACAAAATACTGCGGGGTTCCCCTACGGGCTTATCCCTTCGGACGCTGTTCCCTGGAATATGCTTTTTTGTGTCCAGTGGTTTTCCGAGAATTCTCGTTTCCAGCACTTCGGTTTCTTTGGTTCTTTGGTGTTGCCAATGGTTTTCCCAACGTTTGTGGTGTTTCCAACCACCAACATTCGGAATGTATGTGTATCTCGCCCACACGACGACGAGGACGACGAGGACGACGAGGACGAGGAAGAGGACGAAGACACGAGAAAGAGTGCGAGAGAAGAGCAAAAGGGAACGCTCAAACAGCAAAGCACAACAGCAAAGCACAACAACACCCCCAAAGAAATGAACCACAACCCCCAAATCGTCCTGCAGCGTTCTAGGTGGACGGAAGTCCCTCAAAAAAACGGTCGATTTCAGCAAGGGGGAATGGGCCAGGACCCATATATGTACATACATATATTTACATATATACATATATACATAAATATATATATACACATATGTATACACCTATACCTATACGACCACCCGTCGGGTGATAAGGAGGTTCGGGGGAAGGAGGGGAGGAACCAACGTCTCACTCGATCGGTCTCACTATCAATCTACTATCGATGTCACTATCGGTTTCGCCCGATCGATCTCACCCGATCGATATCACAATCGAGATGGCTCGATCTATTTCATGTGGTCGATCTCACAATCGATATGACTATCGATCTCACAACCGATCTCAGTATCGATCCCACTATCGATCTCGCAATCCATCTCACATTCGGTCTCACTATCGATAACACTATCGATATCACATTTGATCTCACAACCACCGTCATCATCATCATCGACATCACCAACATCAACGTCATCAACATCATCATCACCATCACCATCACCATCGGGAAACCACCATCATCATCACCTCATCACCATCATCATCAACGTCATCATCATCCGCATCATCATCATCATCATCATCATCATCATCACCATCATCATCATCATCATCATCATCATCATCATCATCATCATCATCGGAACATCATCATCGTCACCATCATCATCAACATCATCATCATCATCATCATCATCGCGACACCATCATCATTATCATCATCGGAACACCACCGTCATCATCACCACCATCTCATTACCATCATGAAAGCATCGTCAACATCATCATCATCATCGGGACACCATAAGCATCATCAGCAACATCAGCATCATCAACATCACCAGGACACCATCATTATCGTTACCATCATCATCATCATCATCATCATCATCATCATCATCATCATCATCATCATCGGGACACCATCATCATCATCGACATCAGCACCATCACCACCATCACCGGGGCACCATCATCAAAATCATCATCACCTCACCATCATCCTCATCATCCACATGATGATCATCATCATCGAACACCATCATCGTCATCATCATCATCACCATCAATATCATCATCGGGACACCATCATCATCACAATCATCATCAACAGCATCATCATCGACAGCATCATCACCATCGGTGCACCATCATCGGGACCATCTTCATCATCATCATTTCACCATCTCATCATCATCATCATCATCAACATGTTCAGGATCATCAACATCATCATCATCGGGACACCATCATCATCAGCAACATCAGCATCATCAACAGCATCACCATCGGGACACCATCATCACCACCATTGCCATCATCATCACCATCATCATCATCGGGACACCATCATCGTCACCATATTCATCATCAACATCATCATTATCAGGACACCATCATCACCATCATCATCACCGGAACACCACCATCATCATCATCATCATCATCTCATCCCGCCATGATGATGAGCAACATCACCAACATCATCATCGGGACACCATCATCATCGAAACATCAACATCATCAACATCATCATCACCGGGGCACCATCATCTTCATCACCATCATCATCATCATCGGGACACCATCATTATCAACATCAGCATCATCATCATCATCATCATCATCATCATCATCGGGCCACAACCATCGAATACATCGTCATCACCTCATCATCATCTTCATCATCACCATCATCATCGGGACACCACCATCGTCATCATCATGATCACCGTCATCAACATCATCATCATCATCATCATCATCATCATCATCATCATCATCGGGACACCATCCTCATCATCATCATCATCAGCAACAACAGCATCATCAGCAACATCACCGTCATCATCATCATCGGGACACCATCATCATCATCATCTTCATTATCATATCATCATCATATCATCACCATCATCAACATCATCAGGATCATCAACATCATCGTCATCATCATCGGGACACCATCATCATCAGCAACATCAGCATCATCAACCTCATCATCATCATCATCATCATCGTCATCATCATCATCTTCATCATCGGGACACCATCATCATCACCACCATGGCCATCATCATCACCATCATCAACAACATACATCAACATCGTCATCATCATCATCATCATCATCATCATCATCATCATCATCATCATCATCATCATCATCATCATCATCATCATCATCATCATCGGGACACCGACGGGACACCAGCGCGACACTGCGCGGCACCGGTTGCCAGAAGGGAGACTTTTGGTCCGACCGCGCCTCAGCCAGAGGCGGGACATTTCTCGCCCGCCCACGCAGCTTCGCCTCGCCCGCACGCACGGCACGCACGAACACGAAACCGAAACCGATTTCCCGGTAGGGGGGCTCTCCGTTCCACTTCGATCTCACTCCCTCACCTCCAATATATACACCTGTACGACCACCCTTCGGGTGATAAGGAGCTTCGGTGGGGGGGGGGGAACCAACGCCTCACTCGATCGGTCTCACGATCGACCTTACGATCGATCTCACTATCGGTCTCGCTCGATCGATCTCACCCAATCGATCTCACAATCGAGATCACTCGATCTATTTCATTCGATCGATCTCACAATCGATCTGACTATCGATCTCACAGTCCATATCACTATCGATCTCACAATATATCTCACATGCGGTCTCAGTATCGATATCACTATCGATATCACTATCTGACAATCAACGTTACCATCATCATCATCATCATCATCATCGTCATCAACGTCATCAACATCATCAACATCATCAGCATCATCATCATCGGGACACCATCCTCATCATCACCTCATTACCTTCATCATCAACATCATCATCACCATGATCATCGGGACACCATCATCGTCACCATCATCATCATCATGAACATCATCATCATCGGGACACCATCATCATCATCATCATCGGGACACCATCATCATCATAATCATCATCAGCATCATCTCATCATCGCCGGCATGAACAACATCGTCAACATCATCACCATCGGGACACCATCATCATCATCATCATCATCATCATCATCATCATCATCATCATCATCATCATCATCCTTAGCAACATCATCATCATCATCAACATCATCATCATCATCGGGACACCATCATCATCGTTATCATCATCAACACCATCATCATCATCATCATCATCATCATCATCGAAACACCGACATCATCATCACTATCAGCATCATCATCAGCATCATCATCATCGTCGGGCCACCATCATCATTATCATCAGCATTTCATCATCATCCTCATCATCAACATCATCACCATCAAACACCATCATCGTCATCATCATCAACATCATCATCATCGGGACACCATCATCATCACCATGATCAGCAGCCGCATGATCATCAACCGCATCATCATCGGGACAACATCATCATCATCTTCATCAACATCGTCATCACATCAGATCAGCATCATCAACATCATCAGGATCATCAACATCATTATCATCATCATCGGAACACCATCATCATCATCATCATCATCAACATCAACATCATCAACATCATCATCATCATCATCATCATCGGGACACCATCATCATCACCACCATGGCCATCATCATCACCACCATCATCACTATCATCGGGAAACCATCATCGTCACCACCATCATCATCAACATCAACATCAACGGGACACCATCATCATCATCGGAACACCACCATCACCAGCATCTTCTCATCATCATCATGAGCAACATCATCAATATCATCATCATTTTCGGGACACCATCATCATCAGCATCATCATCATCAGCATCATCATCATCGGGACACCATCATCATCGTCACCATCATCATCACCATCATCATTGGGACACCATCATCATGAACATCCGCATCGTCATCATCGGGCCACCACCATCAAAATCATCATCATCACCTCATCATCATCCTCATCACCAAAGTCATCATCATCATCATCATCATCATCATCGGGACACCATCATCGTCATCATCATCATCAACATTATCACCATCATTATCGGGACACCATCATCACCATCATCATCAACAGCATCATAATCAACCTCATCATCATCATCATCATCATCATCATCATCATCGGGACACCACCATCGAAATCATCATCATCACCATCATCATCATCATCTCATCATCACCAACATCATCATGAACATCAACATCATCGTCATCATCGGGACACCATCATCCTCATCAGCAACATCAGCACCATCAACATCATTATCGGGACACCATCATCATCACCACCATGGCCATCATCATCATCACAATCGTCATCATCACCACCATCACCATCACCATCACCATCACCATCACCATCACCATCACCATCACCATCACCATCATCATCATCATCATCATCATCATCATAATCATCATCATCATCGGGACACCGACGGGACACTGGCGGGACACTGGCGGGACACCGCGCGGCACCGGTTGCCGGAAGGGAGACTTTTGGTCCGACCGCGCCTCAGCCAGAGGCGGGACACTTCTCGCTCGTCCACGCAGCTTCGCCTCGCCCGCACGCACGGCACGCACGAACACGAAACCGAAACCGATTTCCCGGTAGGGGGGCTATCCGTTCCACTTCGATCTCACCCCCTCACCTCCGATATTTATATATATATATATATATATATATATATATATATATACATATATATATATACATATATATATGTTCATTCATTCATTCATTCATTCATTCATTCATTCATACATACATACATACATACATACACACACATACATACATACATACATACATACATACATACATACATACATACATACATACATACATACATACATTCATACATGCATACATACATACATATATACATACATACATACATACATACATACATACATACATACATACATACATACATACATACATACATACATACATACATACATAACAACATACATATATACATACATACATACATACATACATACATACATACATACATACATACATGCATGCATGCATGCATGCATGCATACATACATGCATGCATGCATACATACATACATACATACATACATACAAACATACATACATGCATGCATGCATGCATACATACATACATACATACATACATGCATGCATGCATGCATGCATACATGCATGCATACATACATACATACATACACACACATATATGTATAAATATATATATGTGTGTATTCCTACTACCCGGAAGCCCACACACACACACACACACACACACACACACACCCTAAACCGGATCCCCCCACAGGACACCCCAGACGCCCCTGCCCTCCACCCAACGAACGCCCTGGACGCCCCTTCGGAGCCCCGGCGGCCTTCCGAGCAGTTGGACGCCCCTGCCGATCGGAGCCCACGGGCCGCAAGACAGCCCATCAGCGCTCAAAGACGACCCACTATGGTTTCAAGACGGTCCATGAGGCCCCAAAGACGGTCCAAGAGGCCCCAAAAGGGACCCCCAAGAGCCAAAAATCGCCCAATTCCCTGAGGAAACGTACGCTTTTGAAGATATTAGCCCTTTCCGGTTTCACAGCGTCCACGGCATCCCCAGAGACTCTCAAGATCGCCACAGGATGGCCTCCGAGGCCTCTACGAGCGGCCCAAGGCGGCCCAAAAGAGCTCCAAGACGGATCAAGAAGCCCAAGGCGGCCCAAGAGGGGCCCCAGAGGGCCCCGAGAACTCCCAAGAGAGCCCCCAGAGAGCCGCAGGAGGCCCCCAAGAGTGTGCCAAGAGGGCCCCCGAAAAAACCCTGGCCGGCCCGGCCTCCCAAAACAAGCAAAAGAGGGTTCCGGGACGGCCCAAGAGGGCTCCAAGACGGCCAAAAACAGCCCCAAAAGGAGTCCTCTGGTCCGGAGAGTCACCAGGAGCTCAAACGCGAGCCCACACCGTTCCAATATAGCTTCCAGCAGTTCTCTTACACTCCACGAGGCCGTAGTTCGCACGACGGTGGTTCGAAAGGACCTCGAAGCCCCACAAGCGTCCAGGACCCCTCCAGGCATTCAGGAAGCGACCAATCGTCGTCGCCGCCGCCGTCGTCGTCGTCCCACGAATGAGCAGGAGGTCTCGGCCTGTCATCGCGGGCTGCCGCCTCATTATTGCGTAGCCCGCTTACTGACGCCACGAGCGCTCGCTCCCGCGGCCTGCCCGAGAGGAGGAGCAGGAGGAGCAGGAGGAGGAGGAGAAGGACGACGACGACGAGGAAGGACCAAGTTTCTGAGCGCTTCTGGTCCCATCGGGAGCTTCCAGAGGCCCTCGAGAGACGAGCGCCCCATCTGCAGTTCACACGAGAGCCCCATCGTCGTCGTCGTCGTTGTCGTCAGCGTCGTCGTCGTCGTCGTCGTCGTCGTGGTGGTGGTGGTGGTGGTGGTGGTGGTGGTGGTGGTGGTGGTGGTGGTGGTGGTGGTGCTGGTGGTGGTGGTCCTCGTGATCATGGTCGTTTTTCCGAGAAGCGTCCGGAATAAGGCGCATGGCGCGAAGCGCCAATGCAGTCTTGTATGTATCTGTATGTGTGTATATATATATATATGTATATATATATATATATATATATGTACGCCCCCACCCCCACCCCAAACTCGACTGGCGACCCCCCCCCCATCCCTGTCATGGCCCCGCGAGCACTTCGTATTGTCTTTTGTCAGGGACCGCGGTGGTGCCAGCACATGGCCTGCTGCGCGCAGGGCCACCGTCCCTGCAACACATGAAAAACAGAAACTGCACTTCGCGGCTACATCCGGACCATGCGCGGACACCCCACGATCACTCTGCATTGGTTTTTGACAGGGACGGCGAGGGGACCATCGCCTGCTGCGCACAGGCCCACCAAACATCGTGACGGCCACTCCGCCGTGACTGCGCACGGGCTTGCGGCAGGGACGGTGGGGGCCGACGTGGCGCACCTCGCCTCCGCGGCGCGCACCTGGGGTCTGCTGCGTTGCTTCCCAGTGGCTGCCGATCCAAAGACGAAGGCTGAACATGCTGAGACGCGGGTGCAGCCTACGTGATGGGAGGGCGGGTGCTAGGGCAACTATCTTCGCGCTTCGCGCTCCGCGAAGCGCGAAACACGATTAGCTTCGCGCTCTCGCGCCGCCCCCCCCCCCCCAGAACAAGGTGAGGGGCTTGCGCTTCGCTCTGAGATCGCCCAGACCGCGAAGCGCCAGGCGCGACTAAGTTCGAACCCTCGTGGTGGCCCTGGGGGTGGGAGTGAGCCAAATAGCTTGCGTATGGGAAAAATGTCTTGACCCCGCTCCTTACCCCCTCCCCTCTGTTCTGGACAGGGCGCCACGCGCGTCGGTGGAGCGTCCAAGATGGACCAAGATGGCTCAAAGAGGATCCCAGAGTACCCAAGATGGCCTCCAATATGGCTCAAAATGGGGCAAGATCGCTCAAGATGGCTTCCAACATGCTCCAAGAGGCCCCGACACCGCGCCAAGACGGCCTCAACTGGCCACTGCTCCTAAGGAGGCCCCCAGGAGGCCAACATCCTCCCAAAACCTGAGGAAAAGCAAATGCGGTTGGCACTCTCGCCTTTTCGCTTCCCATTGGCTTTGGACACATCAAGATGGCTCCAATACGGCCAAGGAGAGCCCCAAGAGAGACCCAGGAAAGCTCCAAGACAACTCCAAGAGCGCCCAAAAGCGATCCAAGAGCGCCCTCGGAGGGCCCCACAAAGCGATCTCTCGGGCTCCAGGGGAGTGGGGGGCTGCTTGACCACCTCATGCTGTTTGATATCGATGGCCCGCAAGATGGCTCAAAGAGAACAAGGCCCCAAAGACAGCCACAAGCGGACCCCGAGAGGGCCCCGACAGAGCCCCGATGACCTCCGAAATGGCTCCGAGATTGCCCAAGTAAACTGCCAACAAGCTCCCAGATCGAAATATCCTCGAAAGTATTGCTGACTCCTGGGCCTGCTCATGCCAACCCAATCCCCTCACTCCAACGACACACATATATATATACACACACATACATATACATACAGACGTCGATTGAACAACTCGAAGATCGCTGAAAAAAAGCTGGCTTACCCTGTCCCAGTGGGGGCAGGACCGACCAACATCGAATCGCAAAATCAGTTCGGAGATCGGAACGCATCGGGATCGGAACGGGCATCCAATCGGCGCATTTGTTCGGAGTCGAAATCAACTCGACTCGACTGCGCATTGATACGCAACTACGCCATGCAAGCATCGAGCCGCATCGGATCGCAGATTGCTAGGAAATCGGCATCTAATCTGATCGGGCTGACCGCAATCGATATCGAATCAAATCGATCGGATCGAAATGAACCCTGGTGCGGGTGGGGATTGTAAGGCTTCGGGTCGCGCACAAACAGCCCCCCCAGGTTGTCCCGGCTGGCCTCAACAGGCCCCCCGAGTAGTCCCAGCTGGCCTCGACAGGATCTCCCCGAGTAACCCTGGGCGGTCTCAACACCCCAACCCTGGGACGCGGAGCGCCCCAGGGGCGCCGCCAGAGGCAGCGCCAGGGTGTTGAGAACGGCCCGGGCCAGCTGGGACTGCTTGGGGGGGCCTGTTGAGGCCAGGTGGGACTACCTGGGGGTGCCTGTTGAGGCCAGCCAGGGCTGCCTGGGGGGTCTGCCTGAGCGTAACCAGAAGCCTTGCCATCCCCGGCCTCACCAGGGTCCATTTCGGTCCGATCGATCCGATTCGACATCGACTTCGGCCAGCCCGATGCGATTCGATGTTGGCTCTTCAGCGGTCCGATGCGGTCCAGTGCTTGCACGGCGAAGTTGCGCATCCAGGCTGGGGTGAGGGTGTCTTCCGGGTGACCAAACAGGGGTTCCAGCTGAAAGGTGGTGGTGCAATAGATTTGGGGCAATTGCATTGCAAATGTATTGCGCCAGAGAATTGTATTGCATTGCATTGCAAATTCGCCGGCCCAACGGGCCAGGGCGTGCTAAGATCTCCGGTAACTGGTTAACAGTATTAACAGTATTTCTAGTTCGCGCGCGCGGGGCGGCCCCTGGGGGTCCCCCGGCGAAAAGTACCCCGACCAACGCCCGGTCGCCGCCCGACCGCCGCCCGACCGCCGCCCGACCAAGTCTACTCAGAGATGGTTTTCCTTCTGGGTGCGGCCTCTCAGGCTCCCCAGAGCGCGCTCAGAGTGCCCCAAGAGGCCCCCAAGACTGCCCAAGAGGCCCCCGAGACGCCCAAAGAGCGCTCGAAGACGCCGAAGATGACCCCAAGACGGCCCAAAAGGCCCCCAAGACAGCCCAAGAGGCCTCCAAGACGCCCCAAGAGCCTTCCAAGAGGCCTCCGAAGAGAGCCCCAAGAGGCCAAAATCGTTGATATTCATTGGTTTTTTCGATGTTTTGTGTGTTCTGGCTTTTTCGGCTTCCGGACGCTCCAAGACGGCCCAAGAGGCCCCCAAGACCGCTCCAAGACGGCCCACGAAGCTCCCAAGACGGCGCCGAAACGACCCAAGAGAGCCCTCAAGACGGCCCAAGTGCCGCCCAAGACGGACCAAGAGGCCCCAAGACGGGCCCAAGAGGGACTCAGGAGGGATACCGAGAACTCAAAAATGGAGCCCTCCGTCCCAGAAGGCGCCCAGGAGGTCCCAAAGAGGCCCCAAGAGGCCTCCAAGAGGCCCCAAGATGTCGCCAAGAGGCCCCAGGAGACTCCCAGGAGGCCCAAAAGAAGCCCCAGAAGGCTTCAAACATGTCTCCCAGGCGCCCCCGAACGGCCTCTCAACAGACCCCAAGAGGCCCCCCAAAGAAGCATCTTGACGACGACTCTATTTCGCCCCATCGAGAGACGACCCCCAGGGAACTGCTTCACCATCAAAACTCCCCACGCAACGCGTCCGAACGACACCCGCCCCCAAGAGCGCAACATGGGCAACGAACACACAGACAAAAACCAGCGATGCCATATCACGGGCCGGCGGAATGAGCGAAGCGATTCAATAATGCATTGCACGCGAAAATCCAGCAATACATTCGCGCCCTGGAATGTATTGCACACCCCAGATATAGTGCAACCTGCAACCCCACAAATCTATTGCACCAAATCTATTGCACCACCCCCTTGTCGCTGGTCCCCCTTTTGGGTCAACCCGAGGGTGTCTGCGGCGATGATGAAGAGGGGCTTGGCGGCGGCGGCGAGGGCTCCAGGCCTGCTGTTGGACCTGGTCGTTCTCCGACATCAGGCGCTCGAGCTGGGCCCTGAGCCCGTCGTCCGTTTCCGCCATCTGCCGAACGGAGGGACCGCGCAGGCACATTTCAGACCAGAGGCAGGAGGAGGAAGAGGAGGAGGAGGAGGAAGAGGGCGAAGAGGGAGGAAAAGGAGGAGGAGGAGGAATAGGCAAGAGGAGGAGGAGGACGAAGAGGACGAGGAGGAGAAAGAGGAGGAGAAGGAGAAAAAGGGACGGGAGGAGGAGGAGGAGGAGGAGGAGGAGGAGAAGGACGGAGGAAGAAGAGAGGAGGAGGAGGAGGAGGAGGCGGAGGAGGCAGAAGAGGAGGAGGAGGAGGAGGAGGAGGAGGAGGACGCGGACGAGGACGAGGACGAAAACGAGGACAATGACGAGGACGAGGATGAGAAGGAGGAGGAGGCGGAGGAGGAAGGGGAGGAGGAGGAGTAGGAGGGGGAGAAAAGGAGGAGAAGGGAAAGGGAAAAGGGAGAGAGATGGGAGGAGAAGGATAGGAGGAGGAGAAGGAGGAGGAGGAGGGGGAGGAGGAGGAGGAGGAGGAGGAGGAGTAGGAGGAGGAAGAGGAGGAGGAAGATTCTATAGGATTCTGTACACACTACTGGCGACGTAGCCGAACCCTTTGACACGGCACTCCGGGAAGGTGAGTTCCACGACGGTATCGATCCGTCGGACCCTGGAGAGAAACGCCTATGTGACCGCCGCCGACGGTCGGTGATGAATGGGTGCTTGCCATTGCGAATCCTGGCCAGGTTCTCGCGGTCCTTCTTGCAAGGCGTGCACATCCCAATGAACTGGCGCTGGTCCGTCGAGGCGTTTTTGCCACAGGGTGAACCGAAACGCTGGGGAAAACGGGGCCCGTAAAACAGGCGATGGCATTCGTTACGCTGCCCCAAACTGCCGCCCGCTGGCCGCCACTTCGATCCACTCCACGGCCTGGTCAGTGCTCGACTCTGCCGCTGGACACGCTGCCGAAGCCGCTTGGGTTAGATCTTGGCCACCCAGGATGCAATTCTAGAGCGCGCTACTCCATCTTCTCTGGAGGGGGGGGAGGAAAAGGAGGAGTGCTACTCCTCCTTTTCCTCCCCCCCCTCCAGAGAAGGAGGAGTACTACTCTTCAGGAGTAGGAGGAAGAAAAGGGTTGATCCGACCATTCCCACCCATCACCTCCCGTTGGGTTGATTATTTTCTATCCGCAAGCATGCGTCGTACAGGCCTGGATCTACAACAAAAGAGGAAAGGAGGAACTGCAGCATCAGGAGAAGGAGGAGCACCACGGCAAGGTGGGAGATGGGAAAGCCGAAAGCGACAATGACGAGGAAGCACTGTGATCCAGAAGTGTGGCCAGTGCAGGGGCCAGAGAGCCATCCTGAACGACGGGAGCAACGCGCTGATCCTAAAATGGCGATAGCGCTGAAGCACTGTCACTATTTGGGAAGAACCAAGAACGCTCGAATGGTAAAAGCACGCAAGAAAAGTCCTCGATACTCCTCGAACCTCCATTGGAAACCGACGGGGCCCCTGGGGTCCGACAGGATCATGATGATGCGACCGTCGTCGGCATGTCCTCGCGATCGCCGCCCGGGAGGAAGCGCATTGGAAGGACTCGTTGGTCTCACCAGGGCTCAAGGGTCCCAAATGGCTTGACCATAAATGCCCTTAGCACGCATCATGAGCTGCCCGCGTAAACAACAGTATACACAAGCACTTCGGATCACACAGGTCTATATGTTTGAACTCACGGTAGGGCCTGCGCGTCGACTCGCCGCAAGGCCTGCTACAGCACCGCAGACATGACTCAGCCCGCCAAGTCTCGGCTGTCAAAAGAATGCGGCGCCACCGCGTTCAAAGCTCAATCCGAGGCACGCCTCGACCCCCCATGCCGATCATCCCTGCCGGCTCCTGTCGTCCCAAGCCATCTCAGCTTGGCGAAACGTTTCTCGGCCTCGGTGCGCCTCCGTTTCTCCTCCGCCCACTCGGGCGCGCTCCGACCCTTCAGCGCTTGGAAACATACCCTGCCCTGGACCTTCTCCTTGAAGCGGTTGCTTCCCTGAGTCGCGAGCCACTCAAGCCGGTGCCCACAAAGAACTGGGGCCAGGATCGACTGCTTCTCCGTCCGCTCGACCGTATTCTCGTCGTAGGTACAATGTGTGACGTCCTTGGTCCGCTTGTAGAGCTGGGTCGGAGCTGTTGCCGCCCCGCGCGTCGATGCTGATAGCTCCGAGCTTGTAGGAGGTGGGGGGCGGGCAACACCCTTGGCCTTGCCCTTGCCTTTAGCTGGGACGAAGATCTCGTCGCCCGCTTCTCTGCATAGCCAGCATCTCACTTCCTCCTCGTCGTCGTAGACCGCCGTCGAATCCGCGGGGATTGCCTTGCCATCTCCCTGAACTGGCGATGTCGATTGTTCTTGATGCTTGACTGCCTTGCAAGCCCGTGGCCCACACCCACGGTGGACCACCGCCGTGCAGCATACCGCACACACCGCCATAGATGCCTCGGCTGCTCCAGCCCGTTCCTCCGACGGTCAGGAAGTCCGAGTCGACGCCGCCCTCCATCATGCAGGCCTCGTAGCAGTCGTCGTCTTTTGCCGCTGCATGCTCCACCTGTAGCGCCAGCGCATGCCGCTCGAGGCCCACGGCACTGTGGTCGCTCACGTCCAATCGCTCGTCAATGTCATTCAGGACATCGCGTCCCTGCACGAAGTCGTCGCGCCACCTCGTGAGAGCTTCCTTCGCGGCGGCATGGACCGCGGACAGTTTCTTGCTCACCCCGGGCATATTCCGCCGTCTCCGGGCAATTCCAACACCGCGCAAATCTACCATCTTCTATCGCGCGGTAGTAGGCGTTGCCCACCGTCCGGGCGACCACCACGCGCCACTCGAGTCTCCACTCAGGCCCAACGTTGGCCAGCTTAACTCCATATCAGACGTCGGCCAAAGCCTCGCCGCAATGAGCGCAAACCTCCGTGGCGCACCGCTGCGCAGGTCTCACTCGCGCGGGACACTTCGTTATGCCACGATCGCTGCGCTCGCCTTTCAGCTGACACCTCATCTGGGCGACAACCTGGTCGGCTTGCGGGTCCTCGGCGAACCTGCACTAGCCCGCCCTCGGCACATAGCGCATGTAATCCCGCCGCCCGAGAGCGGCTCAGACAGTCCCGCCGCCCGAGAATGGCTCAGACAGTCGGCCAATGTCTGCCGGGCATTTACCCACTTGGAAACCACATCCGGTTCCGCAATGTAGTTGCGCAACGCCTCGGCGTCGAGCAATGGCCTGCGTTCGCCAAGAATCGCACCGCGCATCTGCAGCAGGTGGAACAGAGACTTGCTATCAGTCACACGCATCATCTTACCATTCGCCACGTCGTCGGCGCGCGCCTGGTAGTCCAATTTGCGATAAATATCCGCAAGACGAGCTCGTAAAAAAACTCAAATCTCGACTGCTTCCAGCGCTGCCAATGTCTCCGCCGTCAGGGCGCTACGAACACCTCGTTTCATGAGAAGCAATTTCCACATCATCGGCGCGACCTTCGCTGGTTCTCCTCGAACGAATTTGCCAACCTCGTTTCCAACCATCAGGATGTAGATCCCGGCCTGGTTGGCCGTCTTGTCCTTGCCCACGCTCGCGAGGCTAGAGTCACCGATCTCGACCACCGCCGCACTGGCCAAGTCAATGTCCTGAAATATGATATCCACCTGGTACGCCTTAGCGACCACGATCCTTTCGCAGATCTCCACGATGTCCTGCGCGGTGCTCTCCGGGTCGCGCGCCCGCGTTTGGCCCTCGACCAGCTGGAATGCGCGGTCCTTTCTCGTCGATCCGATCAACAACTGCACCTGCCCGCTAAGTCGATGCATCGCTTGACGCTCCTCTGCTGCGATCCCCCTTTCCCCCTGCTTGCGTTGCGCCGCGCTCAACGGCGCGCGCTCGACGCTTTCCGCGCGCGCCACGAAGTGCGGCAACGGTCGGTCAGCCAGCGATGGTAACCCTGCCCGATGCTGTGCCACTTGCAGTAACCGTGCATCTTCCCCAACGCTGCGACCTGGCGCTTGAAAAACTCAGGGGGCCCAGCTATCAGGTCGTCGTCCACACGCGCCCCGATGGGCCCGATCACTTTGCCCGACTCGCCCCTGAAGATAAAGGGCACGGTATGAAATGTTGATCGGGATGTTCCGGTAGTGATGGAAGGGCGTCGCGATGCTCCTCGCACAATAGCAACGGTGCATCACTGAGTCCGCCTTGTAGGATTTTGCCATTGGGGATGCAGGGCCATCCTAGCTCGGGCACCGCAGGCAGCCCGCCCCTCGAGGCTCTGAAGGACGCGCGCCCTGTCTCGCCCAAGTAGCGGCCGTTCAGGAAGGCTGAGTCAACATCTCCTCGTTTCACTGCCCAGTCAAGGTTGCTCGCCGTCTCCCGGAGGACGAGAGCCGTCGCCGCGTCGGCAAGCGCGGGCGCATTCGTCTTCAACCCACCTACGAGGGGCCGCATGCCCACGCGCCCTGGCACGACGCCCCCTGTCTCGGCCTGCGCTGGGCGGTCGTCGCCCGACATGTCACCGCGAGCGGCCTAGTTCTTGTCAGCGCGTAACTAACGCGTGGGCAGTACCTCGGATGGGTCGACCGCCCCGGGGAACTCGCCCGTCGGGATCGGGGCCGCGTCGCACTTGACTCACTTTTCCCGATGGGCCTTGTCGGGCACTTGCAGCACCGACTTCCACTCGGCAGGGATGCGACGTAACTCCCTGCCCTTCCTAGCCAAAGGCCGTCTGCTCCTGGCCTTCTCCCTTCTCGGCCCTTCTCGCCAAGAACGCATCGCGCGTCTGGTTCCGGGCGCAAGGGGCGAGATCTCCGTCTCATCTTTCGCGCCATCCACGGGGGGGCGCTGCGCCGGACGCCTCGCGCCCTTCAGCTCCTCGCCCATGCCCTGTCAATCAAGGTAGATGTCCTCCGTGAGCTGTCGTTTCCGGCAGCGGCGGCGTCTTGTCTGGGGTTGGCACGCACGGCTGCACAGGCTGCCCCGGCGCCTCGGAGCGCGACGGCGGCGCTTCCGCAGTGATCCCCCGCCCAGCCGCCTCAGCAGGTGGACCTGGTAGTTCGGCCACTACGGGCGGGCCGCGCACCTCGCCCTCGGGCATCCCGCCGACGATGGGGACCGAATCTCGAGGTCCGAGCTGCGGTTCTTGATGCACCGTAGGTGCTGGTAGTTTCTGCCCCCGTCGAGGCGCCAGCGATCTCGGCGCTGACGTTGGCGCCAGCGCGGCGTTCCCCATCAACGCCCTCGCCAGCTTCGCCACTTGCGGCGCCAGCCCGACAGGGGGGGCTGCCTCCGCTCAGCCACAAAACCACGCCACACAGTCGAACCACCTCTTCATCGGTCCAACTGCTTCACCATATCCTTGATCTAAATCATCTCCGACTCGGCCCGACTCGCGCGTCGAAACTGCTCCTGCGCGATCAGAACTGGCACCCCGCGGCGCGACGCGCGCGACCTCGCACGCGTCCTTCTTGGACCCAGATGATGAGACTGGCCCTCCACGGCCGCGTTCGCCCTGCAGTCGCTTCGACTCGATGAGCTTCACCTCGGGCCAGTAGAAGCCCGCTTGTCCGAGCAGAGATATTCCTCGCGGTGGTCGGGCCCGCCCAAGCACAGCTCATCGAACAGCACCGTCGCTGTTCAGCCCGAAGAACGGTCGGTTGGCAGCGGCGCGAATCTGCACTGCCCGTCGGGGCCCCGATTCGAACGGCGCTGCGCTCTGCACCGAGAGCCCTGTCTCTGCCATCGCCTCGGCGAAGGACGCGGGCGCGTCGGGCGATCGCCCGAGCCCGCACTGGCAGGGAGCGAAGCTGTTCCGCCAGGTGCGGCCGTTGCAAGCGTTGGCCAAAATGGCCGCCCACATGGCTGGACCGCCCTTCTCGGCGATCTGAATTTCGGGGCTCACGGTCTAGAAATGGCCCGCGAAGATGTCGATGGCCCCCTCCGCTCTGCCCTTGAGGCGACGGGGCCCCCGCGGGAATCTGTCGCATGAAGATGTCGCGCCCGTCGCCGGCCCCCCCAAACGCCTTCGCGACGCGACCATTCGCCGCGTCGAAGGGGGGCGTCTTGGGGAGGCCAGCCCACGACGGCCTGCCCTGCGCACGGCACTTCAGCCCTTCCACGCCCGCGATAGATCGCTCTGCGCACGACGGGACGACGGCCCCGAAGCTCGAGGCGTCGTCGACGATTGCCATTGCCATCAGCCCAGCGTCGTCCGAGTACAACCTCGGCCTCGCCCAGGGGCGCGCCCCCGTTGAACGCCGTCGACAGCTTCAGGATCGCCGATCGCGCCGTCGCAGCTCGCCTAAGCCCTCGACAAGTTGAACACTCGAGCTTGTCCGCGGCGTCGAGAAACTGCGTCGCTGCGCCGCGCGCCCTCAGTCGCCTCTTCATCGCGCGTGCCGACGGGCGTCTGAGGTCGAAGCGCAACTTCTGCATTGCTGACAAACGCGCGTGGGCGATGCCGTCTGGTCTCGGCCCAAACCTCTCGCCATCGCTCGCTGGGCTCCGGAGGCAAGCGCCCGCGCCCGGGACGTCGGCCCGCGCCCCGATAGCGCGCGCGCCCGCGCTCTGGCAAATCGCCGGGCACGACGTCTCGACCTCTAGTTCGTCCACGTAGATCACGATCGACACGTCGCTTTCCAGCCTCGCTGCTTCCGGGGACACCTGGAAATTGTCGCGCCCCTGCCACGCGTCTGCGAAAGCCGCGAATTGTCCTGGATCGTCGCGGGCGGACGCGATCCGCCTCGCAGCACCAGCGCGGTTTTTGACCGAGCCGTCGCCCTTCACGATCTGCACGTCAATGAGGTCGCTGCGCGGGTAAAACTCTCTGGCTACTTTGCGCTGCAAAATGGGCGCCCCTTTGCCGTCGTCGATCGCCCTTCCCAGCCCGCGCTCGACGGGGCTCGCAGAGTCGGCGAGCTCGCGCGCGGCCGCGCTGACTACAGCCCGCGCGGGCGACTCCGGCCACGCACCGGCCGCTTCCAGGCAGCGCTTCCGGCGCGATTGATCACACTTCCTTGATAGCCACCGCGTGAAACAGCTGTCCTTCGGCACAGGCACCACCTGGGGCTCGTCGCTCAGCTCGGCCTCGCAGTCGATAGGTCCGCACATGCACTGGCCCAACCAAACCAGCTCGCACATGGCGTCATCACGCATGCACACCGCCCGAATGTCGTCGTTACTCCGTGCCCTGCTGGTCAACGGCCCCCCTGCTAGTCCCAGTCGTCCTCCCGCTGCATGGGCTTCCAGCACACGTCTCGTGAACGCCAGGTGCGGGCCAGCCTCGATCGGCAGTCTTCCACCTGGCGCGATAGTCCCTGTGCTCGGCTGAACTCCTGCATGTTCGAGCGGGTCTTGCATGAAAAAGCACACGTGATAAACCATGGCATGTAGCATTCGACCAGCAGTCGCCAATCGTTTGACACTTTGGGGTCGTTGAAGTTGACGCTGGCACTAAAGTCCGAGGGCGCTGCATTACCGCCCTTTGCGCCGATCCCCGTGAGCCTTGCGGCACTGGCTCACAACTCCCACGTGAAAGTGGTCATGTCGTCCCGTATGATCTATAATAAGTATTACAGCGAATTCCGTCACAGCTTCTCGCTGCACTTGAGCGCCGACATGTTGGAGATGCCACGTCGCCCCCCCAAGACCGCCGCCCCATGACGGCCTTACAGGGCCCCAACACAGCCCAAAAGGAGCCCAAGAGAGCCCCAAGAGGGGCCCACGAGTGAGAGCCCGAACCAACAAGTCGAGTTTTCCGTCCCAAGATGCCCCCAGGAAGCCCTAACAGGCCCCAGGAGAACCCCAAATCGCCAAGCAAGCGCTCGTTGACGCCCAAGATGGCCCCGAGACGGCCGAAAAGCGCCAAAAACGCACCAAGAGATTTCCAAGAAAAATCGTTCGTTTCCATATGTGAAACGTGATTTGCTTCAGCAGATCGGACATTTCGGCACTTACGGCGTCGAGGAAGGCCCAAAGGGGCCCCCAAAACCGCCCCAAGACGGCGCAAGAGGACCCCACCAAGACGGCCCAAAAAACGCCCAAGACGGCCCAAGAGAGCCCCATGACGGCTCCAACATGGGCCCTTACGACTGAGAGCCCGAACTAAAAATTCGAGCCGTCTGTCCGAAGATGCACCCAAGAAGCATAACACCAAAAAATCCGCCAAAAGTCCCAAGATTCCCCAGAAGCCCCAACACAACCCGACACAGGCCACAAAACGGCCCCCACGAGGCCCCCGGGAGGCCTCCCGCGACATCCCACCGAACATCCTCAAAAACAACACGTACACACATACACACACACACAAAAACAAAAAAAACATGTTGTCACCACTGGCTGTTTTTTTAAATGCGCGACCCGTCCGTGACGAGGTCCTTCTGTGAAGTCCCCCTCGCCGGGGACGCACTAGCCCGATTCAGCACAAACCCTGGTCGGCAAGGGCCCTGTCGCGAAGACCGGCCGGCCGCCCAGTAGCTCCCATACACGGGCCAGCGGAAGGCGGAAAAAGAGGAATCGGCCTCACGCGGTTTCCAAACCTAGAGCAGGCAGACATGTGGCGACATCCGAGCCCCACCCCAACCAACCATCGATTTTCCTGAAGCGATGGGATGGACGGTGGTCGGGTTCGGATCCTGGCCACCTTTTCGACGACTTCCGAGCCCTGCCCCCGAAGCCCACCGAGATGCCTGAATCGTTGATCGGCGGGGGTAAAAGGGTTCGGACTTCGATGCCGACCACAGGGGATTGGCCGACCCCCGTCAGCACGTTTTGGGTCAGCGGCCGCAGGAGGGCCGGACGGCGGTCGAGCAGCGGCGGGGCCCCGTGGCGCGCCGAAGCACAGCGAAGCGCAGCGAAGCACAGGGAACAGGGAACGCGCGGAGGCGCGAGGCGGCCAGAGAGGCCACGGAGGACGAGGGAGCCACACTCACGCCATGAAGGTCCGCGTGTGCGTCCCGAGGTGCAGGTCCCGGAAGTGCAGGGTGAGAACGAGGGCAGAGCCGCACAGAAAGCCCGCGGAGCACCCGTTAGAGCAGGCCCCCGTGCGCGGATCCAGCGTTGGCGACGATCAGCGGCCTGGAGGCCCCCAGAGGGCGATACGTGTAGGGCAAAACACCTCGTTCCTCGAGGAGGAGGAGGAGGAGGAGGAGGAGGAGGAGGAGGAAACCCCCTCGCCCACGAGGCTCCCCTCTGGCCGCCAGCTCCGCGGCCCAGTAGCGAGGCGGGGGGCGTCGTCGGTCTGCCAGGGAGGAGGCGGCCACACCGCCCCTGCGTGGGGGGGCCTCTCACGAGCCGGGAGGGCTGCTAGGAAGCGCCCCCTGCCGGAAAAGTGACGGGGGGCGTGCCTTCTCAGAAGGCTCGCGGAAGGCCGCAGGTCTTCTGAGAGGTTTCCGAAGCTCTCCCCGAAGACATGGAACACTTCTCAGAAGGTCCAGAAGCTTCTGATATGCCCCGCCGCCTTCTGAGAAGGCCTCCTTCTTCTCGTTTCCCCCTCTCCCTCGCCGCCGATCTAAGATGGGAGCTAGGAGAAGAGGCACCAGCACCAGCAGGGACGGCCAGCGGGAGGAGTCGGGGATGGCCCCCGTGGCAGTGTGGGCCCCCCTCCCACTCGAGACATCCCCTATCCCCAGCTCGGGGAGGCATGGCAGACCTCCTCGCTCGTGGTGGTGGCGATGGTGGCGCTTCTCCTTTCCCCGATGAAAGATGACGCCCCCGTCGAAGGTCGGGGGTCCCCAAACCGCGTGGTGACGGACCGCGCGGTGACCTCGAGATCGAGACCCAAAAAAACTGTCCCACGCGGTCCGTCACCGCACGGTCTCAGGACCTCGGAGGCCTCGGTCGACCGAGACGTCCTCGGAGAATGCCCCGAGCTCCATACCCGTGCGGTGACCCCGAACCCCTAAACTCAACACGCGGTGTGGTCACCACGCCGTTTGGGGGCCCCGGACAAGACGAAGCCAAGACAGAGACAAAATCGGACCGGCACAAATCCAGGGTGTCTGAGATCGGGCGGGCGCTGGAGGATGTATCGGGCGTCGCGGCCATTCCAGAGCGCTCTGCAAGGCCCTGGGAACGCTTCCCAGAACGCTATGGAACGAGTCGGCCTGGCCCTGGCCCCGCCCAAAGTGTGATCCCCCCCTCGCGCCACCCCCCCCTCGCCACGCCGCCCAGTGAGAGGGAGAGGACGCGAGCACGGTGCTCCATAACGGCTTCCCGCGTTTGGCCTCTCGGGGCAGTCTGAAGAGCAGCTCGGGACGCCCAGGAACCGGCACGGCTCCGGGGCCAGGATTGGCACGACAGTGGCTCCCAGCAGGAACTAGGTTGTGTCAAGTCTGTGTCGGGTTTGGGTGCCCTACTGCTGGGCCCGCACGAGGGCCACTGGTGAGGCCTAGGACGGGCCAGGAGGCTGCGAAGGCGCGGAAGAGGTGATGGGAACCATCGGTCACGGGGGTAAGCGAAGACAGAATGGAGAGGAAGGAATACCAAGAACAGGATGGCTTCTAGAGGGCCTTTTGGGAGCCTCCTGAGGCGCCTGGGGGCTATTCCCAAGGGGCCCCCAGGAGTCTTCAAGTCAAGCCCTCTGAAGGTATTTGGTATTTGGTGGCCACTGAGTCGTCTTAGGCTCTGGGAGGCCTCATGAGAGCCTCTTGAGGATTCTTCGGGCCCTAATGTCGCGTCTTGGGGCCCTTCTTGAGGGCCTCGTAGGGCATGTCGGGGTGCTCCTGGAGCCCTCTCAAATTCGCCGTGGGAAGCTATTGCCCTCTCCAGGGGGGTTTAACTGTTCTCGTACAATATAAGCTCTCTCGGGAGCAGCGCGCCATCATCTTAGAGGCTTGAGTTGGGCCATCTTGGACCACCTTGAGGCCATCGTGGGGCCACCTTCAGCCCATGGAGGTATACAGAAGCCCGCCCTATCTTGGACCTCGTGTCGATCCTGGAGGCACACCAGACGGACGGATTGGCCCTCCCGCCGAATCCAGCTGGAATTCTGCCGGCGTGGGACGCGTGGAAGCAGGCAAATCTCACGGGGTGCACTCTCGGACGCACCCAAAAGGTGCACAGGACAGAACGAGAACCGTCCACAAGGTCGAGGGAAAAAATACATACGTTGTCGACGATGACTGGTACAAGTATGAGAATGGAAGTCTACAGCGCTCGGGCCTCTGTGGCGGGCCCCACTGCAACGAACCCCTTCTTGCACCACTCGCGGGGCGCCCCGAACGGCCCGCGGCGTGGCCCCCGCGAAAAGAATGGCGCGCCGCTGGTGTCGAGAAGCCCGCGCAGAAGTGGGGGAATCCGGAATGGAATCCACCGCGAGAACGCCGCGCGGATCCAGTGCTGGACCGATCGAAGCGAGGCAGGAGGCGTCGGCCAGAGCAGCCTCGAGCGACCTCGGACCCGACAGGCGGCCGAAGGCCTGTCCATGCCCCTGCTCACGCCCCAGGCCCACGGGGGGGGGGCCAGAGTGGCGGCGTGAGCAGGATCAGCCAGCATCGAATCACGAAATCGGATCGCAGCAGAACGAGCACCAAAGCGGGGTGTATCAGTTCGGAGACGAGATCGAATCGAAGCGACTGCGACTGGATTCGCAGCTTCGCTATGCAAGCATCGAGCCGCACAGGATCGCTGGGGAATCGAAATCGAATCGGACCCGGCTGGCCGAAATCCATATCGAATCGGATCGATCCGATCGGAAGGGACCCTGCATGGGTCGGGCGCACAATGACATGCATGAGGGATACGTAGATCTGGTGCGCGGTCGCCAGATCTATGGATCGGGGGAGGTAGCCCCGAAGAATGGCGCCAGTGCCGCTCGATTTGGTGGCGGAGCACGCCGATTCTGCTTGGAAATGGGACCCGTCGCTAATCCACGCGCCTCAACCCATGTTTGCAGTTCCTCGAATGGGTACAACATCTGGCCTCTGGAGCCGGATCTTTGCTCCATGCCCCGCTCCCCCGTGCCGCCTCGAGCGGGGGGCGCCAGCAGGGGTACGGGCTGAGCGTCGATCGCCACCGCAACGGTGTCAACCCCGAGTGGCCGGCGGCAGGCAGAGGTCGCACTGACGACTCCGTCAGGGCTCTCGCATGAGCGATGCGCACAGTCGTCTCAAAAGCTTGCAGCAAGTACAAGGAGAGATGCTGGTTCGTTTTTCAGAAACTTGGCTTGGACTGTCTCGATGCCTTAGCCCCTGTGGAACTGTGCAACAGCATGGGGCTCTCGCTTGAGACTTCCCAACACAAATATATGAACGAATGTAATATTACGTTACAGCAAAGGATGGAGCGCGGTTACTTTTCACAATGGGGCTCTCGCCTGGGACTTCCTCAAAGTAACAATCAGAAGATTGAACACATGTTTGCTAGCATGGACCCCAAAGCAGTAAGTTTTTTCAGTTGGGAAAGTCCGGAAGGAGGCACCTCGGCGTTCGGGCTACCGTTCGCTTCGCAGCCGCCACCTCACAGCTCGTCGTTCGGCGACCTGACCTTAATACTGGCGATTGGCGCCTTCTGCCGGTTGCGCAGCTCGAAATTGTGGCTATGGTCGGTCACCTGGCACAGGTGGGAGCCTTCCTCGATCCACACGAACCCGGAAGTGCTGTGCTTGAGTTCGATTTTCGCACCGGGATCAAGCATAGGGTTGAAGAGGCAAATCTTCCACGGACGCGTAGCCCTGGTTTTCGGGTCTGGGTTGAGGTCGGCGACTACGATGGCGCGGAACTGCATGTCCGTAGATCGCAGGACGAAAGAAGAGTTGGCCTCTACCTCGACCGGCGCCATCTCGCCAGGCTCTGTGACCGCCCAGAAGATGTCGTTCTCCATCCTGCCGAGGTCAGGCACGCCGTACAGCGCGAAGGCAGTCTGCCCGGCCGGCTCCACCCGCAGCCTGATCTTCGCGGAGGACGCGCCGCCGAGCAGAGCGGCGGCCACGGCGCCGAGGAGAGCCCCGGCGCGCCGGCGGAGCTGGCCCGATGCGGACATTGTGCCGAGGCCGCGAAGCAGGCGCACTACAGACTTGACTTGAGCAAGCCGGCTTGATCCGAAATGGCTACGGAGGACCCCAAAGCAGTAAGTGATTCCCCGCGGATGCGCAGGCTATCTCGTGCAACATGTGTGGTACAAGCTGCGGGGTGCAAGCTGCGTGGTGCAAGCTGTGTGGTGAAAGCTGCGCGGTGCAAGCTGCGTGCTGCAAGCGATGTGGTGCAAGCGATGTGTTCCAGTCTGCGCGGTGCAGTTTGTGTGGTGCAAGATCTGTGGAGCCAACTGTACGGCCGCGCGCGGGGCGCCCAAGAGGCGACCTCGGCACGCCCTCCTCCTCCTCCTCCTCCTCCTCCTCCTCCTCCTCCTCCTCCCTCCTCCCTCCTCCTCCGCCTCCTCCTCCTCCTCCTCCTCCTCCTCCTCCTCCGCCTCCTCCTCCTCCCCCTCCTCCTCCTCCTGCTCCCCCCTCCTCCTCCTGCATTGGGTGCCCAGGAGGCCCCCACGGGCGGCCACCACGCGAGACATCTCGGCACGCCCTCCCTCCCGGCACACACGGGGCGCCCACGAGGCGCCCAGGGGGGCGTCCACGGTCGGCCGCCAGCCGAAACCTCGGCACACCCACCCAGCGCACGGGGCGGCCACGGGCTGCAGCGCGAGGCACCCTCGGCACGCCCATCCGAGCCCTTCGGGAACCTGCATCAGGACCCATGAGTGCAGGCACTGCTCTGTAGGTGCAACAGCTGCACGGGTGGAGGGCGGCTCCGTTGCAAAATGGGGCCCTGGACTCAACGACCAGAAGGGTAAACTTGCCAAACAGTTCGGATGGTGGGCGACTCCTTCTCGAAACATCAGCAGCAGCATCATCAGCATCATCATCATTATCAGCATCATCATCATCAACAACATCATCACCCTCATCAGCATCAGCATCATCATCACCATCACCATCATCATCCTTATCAGCATCATTATCATCATCATCATCATCATCATCATCATCATCATCATCATCATCATCATCATCATCATCAGCATCAGCATCATCATCATCATCATCATCACCACCACCACCACCACCACCATCATCATCATCATCATCATCATCATCATCATCATCATCATCATCATTATCACCATCATCAACATCATCACCATCATCATCACCATCGTCAACTGCAGCAGCATCAGCATCACCACCGCCACCGCCACCACCCCCATCATTACCATCATGATCAGCAGCAGCATCATCATCATCAGCATCAGCATCAGCATCAGCATCATCATCTGCATCATCAGCATCATCATCATCATCAGCATCATCATCATGATCATCGTCATCATCACCGTCATCATCATTGTCATCATCATCATCATCATCATCATCATCATCATCATCATCATCATCATCATCATAGGCAGCAGCATCAGCATATGCGGCATCATCATCAGCAGCAGCATCAGCATCAGCATCAGCATCAGCATCAACATCAACATCATCACAATCACCAACGCCACCACCACCACCACAATCACCATCATCATCCGTTTCAGCAACAGCATCAGCATCATCATCGCCGTTACCGTCATCATCATCAGCATCCTCAACATCATCATCAGCAGCAGCATCATCATCAACATGGTCATCATCATCTTCATCATCATCATCGTCAGCATCCTGATCATCAGCAGCATCCTCGACATCATCATCATCATCATCATCATCATCATCATCATCATCATCATCATCATCATCATCATCATCATCATCATCATCGTCAGCATCCTGATCATCAGCAGCATCAGCATCAGCATCAGCATCAGCATCATCAGTACCGTCATCATAATCATCATCGTCATCGTCAGCATCGTCATCAGCATCATCATCATCATCTGCATCATCATCACCATCAATCATCATTGTCAGCAGTGTCATCGTATTCAGCATCAGCATAATTAGCATCATCGACATCAACATCAGCATCGTCGTCATGGTCGCCATCATCATCATCATCAGCAGCAGCATCATCATCGTCATCATCGTCACCATCATCATCAGCATCATGATCATCAGCGTCATCAGCATCAGCATCATCATCCTCATCAACATCAGCATCATCATCAGCATCAGTATCAACAACCTCGTCATCATCGTCGTCATCGTCATCATCGTCATCATCATCAGCAGCATCATTATCATCATCAGCATCAGCATCATCATCAGCATCATCATCGTCGTCATCGTCATCGTAATCATCCTCATCATCCTCATCATCGTCATCATCATCTGCAGCATCATCATCAGGAGCATCATCACCACCACCACTACCATCATCAGCAGCATCATCAGCATCATCAAAAATATCATCATCAGCAGCAGCAGCATGAGCATCATCATCATCATCATCATCATCCTCATCATCATCATCAGAATAAGCATGATAAACATCAGCATCATCATCAGCATCATCATCCGCGCATTCATCACCACCATAATCAATATCATCATCAGCATCATCACCACCACCACCACCAGGATCATCATCACCATCGTCCTCATCATCATCGTCATCATCAAAATCATCACCAGCATCATCATGGTCGTCGTCAACATCAATTGATGCATTTCCATCTTCATCTTAATCCTCCTCCTCGCACGCAGCCGCCGCCGTGGGGGCCTTCAGCTGGAGATGTTCCTTGTCGGACTGGAGTGCAATTAGCTGCGCCCTGAGCATCTCCTCGTCCGCCTCCTTTGCCTGGCACAAGGTACGCGAAAGAAGAGGACGAACTCTTCTTTGTGGCTCTCTTCCTCCTCCTCCTCTTCTTCCTCATCCTTTTCCATGTCCTCATCCTTCTCCTCCTCCTCCTCCTCTTCTTCATCCTCCTCATCTTCTTCATCCTCCTCCTCCTCCTCGACCTCCCCCTCCTCCAGCTCCTCCTCAACCCCCCCCTGCATCAACTTCGAGAGGACTGCTCCGCCGCTCGCTCCCGATCCCTCGGACCTCTCTCTCTCTCTCTCTCTCCGGCGCCCCGCGCCCTCGGCACGAGCGCCCCGCTGGCCGAGGAGCCTTCTGGGAGCCAAGCCCTCGGACTTCTGGTCTGATCGGCCTCTCCGCTTCTGCTCCCTGCCAGGGGCGCCCTGGCGGCCTTAATTCGCTGCATGGGCGGTGGGCCCCTTCCCCTGGCGCAGGTGCCACACGTCTCTGCCTGGGCCTCTCGGAGGGCGCGCACCTGTGCACAGAGGGTGAGCGCCCCGACGGTCCGCGCAGTCTCGGGGGGGGGGGGGGGGAGAAAAGAGAAGGCGGGGGGAGCTGGGAGGACGCGGCGGTGTTTGTATCGCATCAAGCCCTCAGGCGTGCCCGAAGTGTCGAGGGTTCTCGAGGCTCGGGGCGTCGCGAGTCGGCGGCGAGGGGGGGGAAACGAGAGGAGGAGGAGGCCTTCTCAGAAGGCTCGGAAGTCCCCCGGCCTTCTGAGCAGTTTTCTAAGCCTTCCCCGAAGACACACAAAACTTCTCAGAGAAGGCACGAGGGCTTCTGAAGAGTCCCGCCGCCTTCTGAGTAGGTATTCTCCTTCTCGTGTCCCCCCCTCGCTCGCCGAAGAGGGAAGCCAGCCCTGGGAAAAGGGGTCCGCGTTGTGAGAGAATCAGGGCGTCGGGAGGGCGTCCCTGGCCCAAGCTGTCCCCAGCTCTCCGCGTCGACACGGAGCCGCCCTGGGGCCCGCGGGGCGTCCCAGGGCGGCTGTCGGGCGAGAACCGTGGGCAGAAACGTGCAATCAACCCGTGTTACTAAGGACGCGCGATGCGGATGCAGGGGCCTCGGAAGGCCATGTCGACACTTTGCGAGCCGGGCGCGGCCAACGAAAGCGGCCGAGGATGGACCGAAGGGGGAGGATGCAGGGGTAACCTTGGAAAATCGCTCATCCTTACCATGCGGGTTGACTATGCGGGTGCGGAAAGCCGCTAGGAGACCGCGAAACCCCGCGGAACCCGCAGCCAAAACTGGGCGCCGCGAGGTCCAAGCCCCCCCAAGACAGGGCAGGGAACGTTCGAGGTTGAGCGGGGAGGACGGGAGGGAGGCAGCGACGACGGCGGCGGGAGACAGGGCATCGGCGCGGGAGAAGGTTCAGCTCGAGAGAGAGCGAGAGGTGGCGGAGGACCTCGATGGCGGACACGGCCTGCTGCTGGAGCCGAAGCTTCTCCGACTCCAGCTCGCTCAGCTGGCTCCTCAGGGCGTCCTCTGTCATCTTGGCCTAAAGTGCCGAGACTGGCGGCGATCCGCAATCCTCATCTTCCTCCTCCTCCTCCTCTTCCTCCTCCTCCTCCTCCTCCACCACAACCGCCTCCGCCTCCGCCTCCTCCTCCTCCTCCACCTCCTCCTCGTCCTCCTCATCCTCCTCCTCCCTCCTCGTCACAGCTCGCCCCATCCACGTCATCATCATCGTCATCATCATCATCATCATCGTCATCATCATCATCATCATCATCATCATCATCATCAGCAGCAGCATCATCGTCATCGTCATCAGCATCCTCCTCCTCCTCATCATCATCATCACCACCACCACCAGCAACATCAGCATCAGCATCATCATCAGCAGCAGCATCAGAATCAGCATCAGCATCATCATCCTCATCAGCAGCATCAGCAGCAGCATCATCAGCCATAGCATTATCAGCAGCAGCATCATACTCATCATCATCATCCTCATCATCATCAGCGAAATCATCAGACTCTTCATCCTCCGCCTCATCATCATCCTCATTATCATCGTCATCATCGGCATCATCATCGCCATCATCATCCTCAGCATCATAATCGACATCATCATCATCATCATCATCATCATCATCATCATCAGCATCATCATCATCAGCATCATCATCAGCTTCATCAGCAGCATCATCGTCATCATCACCATCATCATCATCATCACCATCATCATCACCATCATCATCAGCATCCCCATCCTCCTCCTCCTCCACCTCCTCATCATCCTCTTCCCTCCTCCTCCTCCTCCTCCTCCTTCTCCTCCTCCTCCTCCTCCTCCTCCGCATCCTCATCCTCCTCCTCCCTCCTCGTCACTGCTCGCCCCTCCTCGTCATCAGCATCATCATCAGCATCATCATCACCAGCATCATCATCATCAGCCTCATTAGCAGCAGCATCATCAGCATCAACATCATCATCAGCAGCAGCATCAGCATCAGCATCATCATCATCCTCATCAGCAGCATCAGCAGCAGCATCATATACTCATCATCAGCCTCATCATCATCAGCAAAACCATCATCCTCCTCATCCTCAGCCTCATCCTCATCCTCATCATCATCGTCATCATCATCATCATCATCATCATCATCATAATCATCATCATCGCCATCATCATCCTCAGCACCATCATCATGATATTCAGCATCATCATCAACAAAATGAGCATCAACAACATCATCAGCAACATCATCAGCAACGTAATATCACACCCACCACCACCACCACCATCATCAGCATTATCAACATCATCATCCGCGCCATCATCATCATCATCATCATCAGCATCAGCATCAGCATCAGCATCAGCATCAGCATCATCATCATCAGCATCAGCATCATCACAATCACCACCACCACCATCATCATCATCATCATTAGTATCATCATCGCCATCACCACCACCACCACCACGATCATCGGTATCAGCATCATCATCCTCATCCTCCTCAGCATCATCATCATGTCCAGCATCATCATAATAAGCATCAACATCACCACCAGCATGATCAGTTTCTTCCCCAGTGTCATCAGTATCATCATCATCATCATCATCATCATCATCATCATCATCATCATCATCAGCAGCAGCAGCAGCAGCATCATCATCCTCATCCTCATCATCATAAACCTCAAGATTCCTCTTCACCATCATCCTGCCTGTCCTCCGCCCTCCTCCCACTACCACCACTACTCCTCAGTCTCCTCCCCCGCCCTCCCTTCCCCCCTCCGCCACTCACAATCCTCCCCTCCGTCGATGTCTTCCTCGTCCTCCCTCCGTGGTATCCGTATTGTGCCACCGATCAGCTCGCCTCGAAGACCGAAACCCAACTCTCGTGCATTGGAAACTTACATCGGGAAAACTTCCCACGAGATCCAGGGAGGGGGGCATCACGCCGACACCACCCTCTCGAAGGCCCCTAAGGAAGCCTCAAGACCGGCCGAGAGCATCCACAGAAGCGCCCAGGAGGTCACAGAGGCCTCCAAGACAGCTCAAGAGCGCACGATGGCCTCAAAATGGTCCAAGAAGCCTCCAAGACGCCCCAAGAGGGCCCCAAGAGGATCGCAAAGAAGGTCCCAATAAGCCCAAAGCATGAGCTCCAGATTGATTTTTGAAGGATTTTAGCATTCTCGCTTCTCCAAGTTTCCACGCTCCAACACATCCCACGAGGCCCCCTAAGATCGCCCCAAGACGGCCCAAGACGGCCCCAGGACGGCCAAGAAGGGCTCCAAGACGGCCCAAGAGGCCCCCAAAAGAGGGCCCAAGACGCACCCAAGAGCGCCCCAACAGAGGCCCTCAAGTAGCCGGGAATATCAACTGGCCCCCAAGAGGCCCCCGGAGACCCCCTGGACGAGCCAGAGATGGCCCACGAGGCGCCGTAGAGGCCTCGAACGACGCCCCGAGCATGCCTCCAATAGGATCCCGTAAATCCTCCCAAGAGACGCCACGGAAGCTACCAAGGCCTCGAACCAGATCCGCACCAGCAGATCCCAGGGGCGGGGGAGCATCACGCCGTCGCTCCCTCTTCAAAACTCCCTAGACGGCCTCGGGCAGCCCCCGCTCCCTTCCGATTTCCCAGACGGCCTTAGACGGCCGATCAGAGGCCCGCGAAGGCCCAAGATGGCTCCAAGAGAGCACCAAAACGGCTCCGAGAGATCCCCAAAACGACCAGGACAGACCAAGACGGCCACGGGTCGCGCCAAGATGACCTAAAAGGCACCCAACAAGGCCCCCAACACGGCCCTCGAAAACGTAGCACCCAGGAGGCCGAAATCACTGAAAACAAACGCTGATGGCGAAAGGAGCTGGTGTGATCGTGATCGCCTGTTCGGGCTTCGCAGCCTACAACATTCCAAGATCGCCCCAAGACGTCACTGAAAGAGCACACTAGAGGCCCAATGCAGCCCGAAGAACACTCCCAGAGGGCCCCAGGAGAGCCCAGTCTGGAGGGACCAAAGTTGGTCTAAACCAGAGAAAGAAAAGGAGCCCTAAACGCTCCGCGATGGGCGCAACAATCCAGCTGCAAGAAGGAGTTCTGATACGGCCTCACGAGAGCCCGACGACCTGGAGATTGTTCAAACCTGGCAACGAGAGGCTTCGAAAACAATCAAAGGGACAGAGCTATAGCCGCGATGCGTGGGGTGGACTTCAAAGCGATCCCAAAACAGCGGCACGACTGCTCTGCATAGGCGGAAAACTAGCGCGGCGAAGAGCCCAACTCACCGCATTCGGAGGAGCTTCCTATAGGGCCACATAACGTGTGAGGGGTGTGCTGAAATAGGTGCGGTGGGCGCATGCGAAAGCAGCCACTGGGGCCGTCGGTGGAATTCCTTATGGTGCCGAAATAGGCGAGGTGGGCGCATGCGAAGGCAGCTACTGAAGCCTTCGGTGGAGCTCCCAGTGGGGCCACGAAACGCGTGAGGGGTGTGCCGACAGGAGTGTGGTGGGCGCATGCGGGCGGTGGCATTGGGGCCTTCGGTGGAGCTCCCTATGGGGCCACGAGACGCGTGAGGGGTGTGCCGGAATGGGCGTGCGTGGCGCTTGCAGGCGGTGGCACAAAGGCCTTCGGTGGAGCTCCTCATGGGGCCACGAAACGTGTGAAGGGTGTGCCG
>CAUYUJ010014906.1:120000-177500 GCA_963575745.1 Prorocentrum cordatum
ATACATACATACACACATGCATACATACATATACATGCATACACACATACATACATACATACATACATACATGCATGCATACATTCATACATACATACATACATACATATATACATACATACACATACATACATACATACATACACACACATGCATAAATACATACATACATACATACATATACATGCATACAGGCATACATACACACATACATAGATACATGCATACATACATACATTCATACGTATACATGCATACACACACATACATACATACATGCATACATACATTCATACATACAGATACATGCATACATACCTACATACACATACATACATGCATAAACTCACACACATACATACATACATACATACATACATACATACATACATACATACATATGCATGCATGCATACATACATACACACACATACATACATACATACATGCATACATACATTCATACATGCATACATGTACACGAAGACGATGCCAGTTTTTCAAGAGGCAGCTTGCCGAGACACATCACCACATGGCGCGAAAAGCGCCGGACTTCAAACCACTTCTGTTGAACAAACAATTCGCAGGGCTCGGGCTTGGCGTTAAAAGGGCGGTCAAAGATTGGCTTGAGAAACCGCGGCCGCGGAGTATACATTCGCATGCACGCATGTCCACGAAGACGATGCCAGTTTTTCAAAAAGGCAGCTTGCCGAGACACATCACCACATGGCGCGAAAAGCGCCGGACTTCAAACCATTCTCACGGCCCACAAGCCACAGGTGATCTGGCACAGCATATTTTAGAGAGCTGTGCCACTGCAAAACGTTGAACTGAATTCTCCAAACATCGTGCAATAAACTCAGCTATGGGAGGAGGATATGGCTCTGCTAGCTTGGACACCCAAGCACCGCGCAACTTTCCACTGATTACTAGATGTGGCCTTCCAGAAAATTTGCAGATGCCACGACGACCAGAGCAGACAAAATGAGATGCATCAGGACTTCCAGCGTGAAGAAAAAGTAAGCGAGTGCGCTTGCGGACAGGCAGTCCGCAGGAGCAAAAGTCAACATTGGGATGCGACCACCTTGTCAGCAGCCGTTGGCGCACAGGAAAGAGCCACAGCAGAGAAGTGGCTGGATTCTCCTCCCCGCACGGCACACCCAAGCCCTCAGCGGTTTTTAGCAGCAAGCCTGCACGGTCGATGAGGGTGTTGGCCTCGCGCACCTGCTCCTTGAGCTTGTCACTGAGTCCTGGCAGCCCACGAAGATGCTCGTTGGACCGCAACGGAGGTGGCATACCTGCGGCACCGTTCTGACGAGCTCGCGTGGTGGTCACGCAAGGCGTTGCCAGCCAAAAGCCCCACACCCGCCCCGCGCGGAGCCACCCTATAATCGTAGCAAAGACCTGGGTGCGCCTGACGTCGTGCCGAGGTCCCAGCTTTTTCTCAAAAAAGATGACTCCATGACCTCGAGCTCTCAGAAAGCGTCCGACAGGACCAGTGCCTGAGAAGATGTCGAGGAAGACCTTACAGTGGCCGATCGTGGCATCCCGTTTGGCGGCTGCCATGCTGCGAGAAAGAGCTTGGTCAACTCTGGTTCGCGACGTCGGGCACTTGAGACTACAGCCGCTCCGGCACGCTGCACCGCCAGGCCGAGCCGTGCGTGCTTCTCGTACCTGGCCAGGCTCGAGTAGGTCTTCCAGCCCCCGCGCTTCATCTCCTCTAGCATGGGACGAGAGTTGCTTGCCCGATCCTCTGACGCGCCGCCATGCCGCAGGCAATAAGGTGTCAAGTGCAGGTGCTCGAGGCCGAGCCGCTTGCACGTCACACGCCAATGCCTGAGCAGCGTCACGTAGTCGAAGAGAAACACTGGGTCCCGTTCTCCCCGCCTGCGGAAGATCTCCTCGAGGCCTCCCACCAGCAGCTGGTGTCGCGGAAGGTCGAGGCTCACGCTGCCGTCGAAGTCGCCTGTCTTGCCAGGCCTGCCGAGCTCGAGGGCCCGGATCAGCACAGCCCACCGCCCCTTGGTCCCGGGAAGCCCGTGGCCAGATGGTGGGACGAGCTGGAGGCGCTGCAGAGACAGGGCCTCGCTGGGCCGCATGTACGTCTCGAAGACCAGCATCGCGAAGAACCCCAGGCTCGGCAAGCCGCAGTCGCACAGGTCCAGGGCGATCGCGACAGCCAGCTCGCGCGGCATCGACAGCCTCGTCCGGCCTGGCTCGGCCCGCCTCCAGCCGGCCAGCGCGGCCGAGGCCAGGGGGAGGCCTCGGCGGAGCGGCCGCGGAATGGCGGGCTCTGCCCACCGCACTGCAGCCAGGGTCGCCCCCCCGGCGTTCTCGGTCGCCCCCGAGTCGTACAGGTGCTCGATGTAGCTCGCGAGGAGAACATCCCACTCGTCCTTGTCGAGCGTTGGGGCCTGCCTCAGCATCAGCCACCTCAGAGGCATCTCCAGGTGTGTCAGGTAGGTGTCCTGCGTCCCCGGCGTGACCGAAGCAGCTCCCAGCGCGGACACGCGGAAGCCCAGCTCGGCCAGGCGGGCGGCTGCCCGCCCCGCACTCCCGATCAAGGTCGACGGCGCCTGGCGCATCGCCTGCCGCGCCTGCCGCCTCCGAGCGCGCCACGCCCCGCGCGCAGGGCGCGCCTCGGCACCCCCTGCCGGCCTCGGCCCCAAGTGGCGGAGAACCACGGGCAGGCTGGCGGTGGGAAAGTCCGAGAGCCGGGCGGTCACTCGAGACGGGCTCGCAGGCAACGTCGTCGGCAGATGCGCCGTGCCCAGCCTGACCGCCGCCCGCAGCCTCCCAGAGCCCCGGCAAGCCGTAGGCGAACGGGACCGCGGCCGCGAGGCGCCGGAGGCCCGGAGGGTGCGGCACTCCATCGCCGATGACTGCCTCCAGAGACTTCGAAGGCGAGGTAAGCGTGTCGTGGCCCGGAGTACACTCCGAGCCATCTGGGTTACTGACATAGAAGTACTTGGCATGATGCTCGCTGACAGGGTCGTACCTTCGGCTCGGGGCATCAGCGCTGTTCCACTCTGAGGGGATCCATCGATAAACAAAGCGGCATCCTGAGGCAACGGCGAGTGCACACAATTCGCGACACCGACGTAGGAGGAACCAGGGGCTCCCCCTCCCTTTAGTGGCGGCACATACCCAGGCCATCGAGTCGCTGAGGATGAGGTGACGGTGATCTCCCAGACGTCTGTCACGACTGATACGCCGTGCAGCCCACAGGGCCGCCTCCGCCTCCAGGTTCAGGATCTTCTCCTTCCTCCTCCACCTCTTCGCAGCAATGACACACCAGGGGGAGTCCTTGGCAAGCCACTCGGGGACCTCGGGGAACTCCGTCAGGGCACCAGTCTCCAGGAAGTCGAGATCGGACCCACGAGCGAGGAACGAGAAGGGCACCTCCAAATCCTCCAGGACGTCCCGCGGCCTGGAGCACTTTCGCAGCTCTCCACGAAATCGACAACGTTCGCTGACTCGCCCGACCTTGCCGACACTGCTAGACTCGATCTGGCACGCCGTGACACCGAACCCGTGAAGTGAAGCATCCACTGAGGTCACCTCGGAGCTCCAGGGAGTATCCAGCCGAGCAACAGCCGTGGGAAGGAGAGCCCGTGCCAGCCAGCATTCGTGTCTAACTGAGCTCCAGACCCACGCAGGTCGGTCCCGCAAACGAGTACTAAAGGTGTAAGCTGCCGAAAAGATAGAGAGCAGCTCGGGGCGAAGTTGAAATACAGCCGACACATGCCCTACCAGACGCGCGATCTGACGTCCAGTCCGACGAACCCTGCCCTGAAAGACCGCCTTCAAAGCCAGGGAGATCCTCCAAAACTTACGCCCCGAAGGGACCCAAGACGACCCAGACTCATCCAAGCAATACCCTAGAAAGGGGGCGCCGTCGGGCTCCGCGTCAGCGTCGAGACCAGCACCTTTCACGGCGGACAGCATGCGTGCAAGCCCGTCACTCGAGCGTGCGGCTGAAAGCGAGAGAGACGCAAAGTTATCAACGTAGATAGCACTGACGGCGCCTTGCTCAGAGAGGGGGTCCAAGGGTCTGCGCTGGGTAAGGAAGGGATCCCTGGGTACGGCGGGGGCCAGAAGGTTCTTCATTGCAGACTGGACGAAGTACACTGCCCACGACCATCCCATAGGTACAACACGGAGCCTGAACCTGACCAACCCAGAGGGGTCGGCCGGGCCAAGGGCGCGCCTTACCCGGACGGGGAGGTCGGACCAATGCACTGGAGGAAGCCCGAAGAAGCTTCGCAGGTCATCAGGCAGTAGAAACTGATAAAAACAGCAAGTGACGTCCCCTTGGGCACAGTGCAGAGAAGCCCCAGTCGGGATTTCAATCGAGCTGAGCGCCTGAGCAGCAGCGAGAGAGGTATACAGAGGGGGCGAAAACGAGGTGTTAGCTGCTCGCGTGTCGAATATGAGACGCAAGGCACCGTCTTTTTTCCTGACAAAAAAGGGGGTGACTAACTTTGTGGCCTCCCCGACCTCCAGCATCTGACGAGACAGGAGATCACTCAAAAATCGCCCGTAAGCCTTCTTGCCCGTCGCAAGTCGGGGGTCAAAGGCCAGCTTCCCTGCAAAACAGTTGTCGGCAGAAGCGGCATCCATCAGAAGCCCCGTGGATTCCCCTACCAACAGAGAGCGATCTGAGGCCGGCAACACATCCTCGAGACGTGTGACCCCAGTAGCGACGCGAGGCAAGGATACCTTGCCCCGTTGGTAAAGTGCGTGGCTCCCGCTGGTCAGGTCTTCACCGTAACCAGGGTCGGTTCCCAAAGTTGCCTTGACGGCACTCTGGACGGTCAAATCACTCGGAGGCTCGGGTATCCTGGCATACATGCCAGCAAGACGAGACAAGGCGTGCGCCTGCAAAACTGTCGTCGGCTGAGCTGGCGTCGTCTGACCACGACCCCCGATCGAGTTCAGCGCTCGAATCCCTTCCTGCAGCCACCGAGAAGAAGGGCCCGTGGAGCACAGGCCAGGCGGTGGAGGAGCGCAGGGAAGGGGGAACACATCGCGATGTGACTGTTGGGCCATGGCCGCCGCCGACGGCCCCCCTAAAAAGTTAGCCTCGCACACGATGGGGCGTCACGCGCAAGGCGACCGGATGATGCGGATGCCCACGAGCAGCTAGCCCTCGTCGGACTTCTGCTTCTTGGGCGGCCTCTTCTTCCCGCCCTGGCCGTCGAGTGCTGCTGCGCCTGCCGCGCCGCCGCCCCCGCCGCCGCCAGAGCCAGAGGACGCGAGCGCCGCCAGGTTGCGCTCCTCGCGCCCCTTGCGGCGCTCCTTCAAGATCTTGCTCTCCTGCTCCATCTTCTCAGCTACGTACTCGGCCAGGCTTGGTGCCACTAGCGCGGCACTGCCAGACGTGACGCCGAGGAAGAGGTGCCGCTCCGCCGCCACGCCCGCGGCGGCTCCTGGCCCCTCCGTCACCTGCTTCAACTTCTCGGCGTACCTCTCCTCCCACAGCTGGTAGCGGCGGGCGATCGCCTCGAAGGCGGCACTGTTCGGCAGGTTCAGCTGGTCGTACTGCCCGCCGAGCTCGAACAGCTCCGAGAGGAAGAGGTGGTCGTCTATCCCAGGGTCCGCCGTTGTCGCGCCCAGCATCTGTCTCCACCAGTGGTGGCGAGCCACAGGGCTCTGACCACTCCTGTGGAACGCCTCCATCAGCCAGCCGGTAGTCCGCGGCCCGCGGACAGGGAAGTCGTCGAAGGTCTCCTCGGTGAACGCGCCCCGCGCGCTCTGGAACGAGCGCGTCCTCTCTCCCCGCAGGTTGTACTGCACCGGCAGCGTCCTCACGTCATCGTCTCCAGCTCGCTGCGGTCGCAGCGCGGTCACCGGCACAGTCTCACCGTCGCGGATGAGAAGTCCAGTGCGCCCGTCCGTGATGCACCGATCGTTCAGCCCTACCGTCACCTGGTCATGCATACGCTGGCCGAAACCGTCAGTGAGCTGGTACCAGGACGTCCCACGAGGTGCATCATCGAGCTCCTTCGGTAGTCCGCTGCGTGGTGTGGCCGTGCCGCCGCCAGCGTCAGCCGCCACCCCGCCCTCGGCGGGCACCAGCGCCGCCGCGTCCCCCGTATCAGGAAGCGGGAGCGGCGCCGCCGGGTACTCGCCGCTCGCGAGCAGCCTCTCCAGCTGGCGGGCGGCGTCCACGCGCAGCTGGCTGTCCTCGTCCAGGTCGTCTGGGTCGAAGTGGTAGCGCCGTCGTGGGTACAAGCGGCGAGGTACGCCACCCTGAGGCCCTGAGAGGGCCAAGTCCTCGTAGTCCGTGTACTCCTCTGCATAGATGTCCCCGTCAGGGGTGGCAACGATGATCCCAGTCTCGTACTCGAACTGTCACAACCGCTCGTGCCACAGCCCCTCAGCGCGGTCAAACAGCACCCAGTAGCGCTGCCCCGCGCGAGGCCGTGCCAGAGCCATGACTAGCCGACGTTAGTCGGCGGACCGGCCGTGATCTGGCCGCGCCGCTGCTTCACGTCGGTCGCCTGCACCTGCGCCTGCGGCGCCCGCCACAACAGTCTTGGGCCCAGCCCGAGGAGCGTGGTCACACTCAGGATGCCGATGAGATGAGGGGGCCACCAGGAGCTGCCCTCGGAGCAGTGGCAGGTGCACCCACAGGCTGGTGCAGGCTGCACGGGCGGGCTCCACCAATTGCTCGCAAGGAGGCAGAAGTTGCCGACCGACACGAGACAAGTGAATGTCTCCGTGAGCATCCTCTCTCACGGTCAAAGATTGGCTTGAGAAACCGTGGCCGCGGAGTATACATTCGCATGCACGCATTTCCATGCATACATACATACATACATACATGCATGCATGCATGCATGCATACATACAGGCATACATACATACATACATACATACATACATACATACATACATACATACATACATACATACATACATACATACATACATATATATACATACATGCATGCATGTATACACATTCACATAAACACATACATGCATACAGACAGACAGACAGACACACAGACAGACAGACAGACAGACAGACAGACAGACAGGACAGCCAGGCATACAGACATACATGCATGCATACCTACCTACCTACCTACCTGCGTACATACACACATACACACAGACACACATACAATCATACACACACACAGACATACACAGGCATTCACAGACATACACAGAAATCCGCCGGCCCCCTTGTGGGGCCACCAGGCTGTAGGGCGAAGGTTCGCAGTTTCCTGTACCAGTTGCAGCTTCCAGTTTCCACTGTTACAATTCTGCTTCTTGCTGCTTACTGTTCCTTGTTGATTGACCGCGCGAGGGGGTGAGGCCCAGACGGGCAGGTTTAGCACGCCCTGAGCGTGCACTCTGAATTGCTGGGGTGGGTAAAAATTAACGTCCCTCACGCAGATCGGCGGGGTCAGGGTCCAAAAACACAAAAGATTTGCCACGTTTCTGAAATTCGGCGGCACCCCTCACGCAGATCGGCGGGGTCAGAGTCAAAAAACACAAGGGATTTACTACATTTCTGAAATTTGCTGGCACCCCTCACGCAGATCGGCGGGGTCAGGGTCCAAAAACTCAGGGGATGTGCCACATTTCTGACATTCGGTGGCACCCCTCACGCAGATCGGCAGGGTCAGTGTGCAAAAACAGAAAGGATTTGCTACACTTCTGAAATTCGTTGGCACCCCTCACGCAGATCGGCGGGGTCAGGGTCCAAAAACACATAAGATGTGCCACATTTCTGAAATTCCGTGGCACCCCTCACGCAGATCGGCGAGATCAGGGTCAAAAACAAATGGGATTTGCCACATTTCGGAAATTTGCTGGCACCCCTCACGCAGATCGGCGAGGTCAGGGTCCAAAAACCCATGGGACTTGCCACATTTCTGAAATTCGGTGGCACCCCTCACTCAGATCAGCGGGGTCAGGATCCAAAAACACATGGGATCTGCCACATTTCTTCTGAAATTCGGCGGCACCCCTCACGCAGATCGGCGGGGTCAGGGTCCAAAAACACAAGGGATTTGCCACATTTCTGAAATTCGGTGGCACCCCTCACGCAGATCCGAAGGGTCAGGGTCCAAACACAAACAGGTCCCGACACTGCTTCACGGCGGCGCCCAGACCTCATGATTTAGCTGCTGCATCTCCCATTATCCGAGACAGGGGGCCGGCGGCATGGGGCGAAGCTCTTACGGATATAGACATACAGACATACAGACATAGAGACAAGCAGACATACAGACATGCAGACCAACATACAAACACATACACACGTACACACATACACACAGTCATACACAGGCATACAGGCACAAAAGCATACATACATACATACATGCATGCATTCATGCATTTATGCAGACATACATACCAATAGACATGCATACGTGCATGCATGCATGCATACATACACTCATGCATGCATGCATGCATGCATGCATGCATGCATACATACATACATACATACATACATACATACATACCTACCTACCTACCTACCTACCTACCTACCTACATACATACATACATACATACATGCATACGCACGTACATACATGCGTACATGCACTCATGCACGCATACATACATATATACACACATATACACATGCATACAGACATACATGCATGCATACATACATGTAGGTGATCGTACATGTGTGATGTGTGTTGTATTCATTCCGCCCCACTGCGACGATGATAATATAGGTATGTAATGGGGAGAAAGATTACAGTCCTCTCGCTGTCAAGTGTCTCATATGTAGATACACTCTTACATGCATGCATGCATACATACATACATATATATATATACATGCATACATACATACAGACAGACATGCATACATACATGCATGCACAATATTACAATGGCGCGTCGTGCCATATACCTTGGTCCTTCAAGTTTCGCACGGGCGGAACGAGAGATTGAGAGCCTATGAGTGTGAGAGAGAGATAGAGAGAGAGCGATGTAATATGTGCTTGTCTCCGTGTTCGCAACGTCGTTCTCTTTAGTATCCTCGCTATCCTGTTCTTCCTCTTTCCATTTCTTCTCCTCGTTTCCGCCATTCTCTGCGAACGTCTTTGGGGGGCCCCTGGGGGCTTCTTGGGGCCATCATGCTGCCCTTCGTGGTTTCCCTCAACGGCCCGGTCCCGATTTGGAATGTTTTGGGGGGCGTCGAGGGGCCATCCTGGGCCGTCTTGAGGTTGTCTTGCAGCCATGTCGGGGCCCGTTGGGCTGTATTAGAACTCTCTGGGCCGTCTTGACGCCATTTTGGCGAGTCTTGGGGCGATGTTGGAGGCCTCTCGGGCGGTCTCGGACGCCTGGACGGCCGAACAACCGAGCATCCGAGTATTTCACGAAAAACAAGATTGGGAATGTCTTTTTGTTGCATGTCGAGCGCCTCTTGGGAGCGTTCTTTGGACCACTTTTGGACGTCTGGAGGGTGTGGGGCCGATTGGGGCTCTCGTGGGGCCGTTTGGGCGCCCGCCTGACCGTGTTGAGGCTCGTTGGCTAGGTCTGCCAGCGACGTCCAGGAGGCCCAAAAGTCCCCAGAGACCCTCTGCAGGGACGTGCAGAAAGCCCCCAGGACCAGGGATCCAGGGGGTCCCGTTTCGGGGAGGGGTCGCAAGGATTCGGAACAATATAAATATGTAGAATGGATCGAATGTGTAAATATACACATATATACACACACATACATATACGGATACCCACCGATATCTCCTTCGTTCGAATTCGCCGGCCCAACGGGCCAGAGGCGTGCTAAGATCTCCGGTAACTGCTTTACAATATTTCTACTTCGCGCGCGGGGGGCGGCCCCTGGGGGTCCCCGGAGGAAAAGTACCCCGGCAGGGTCGGATCAATCAGACATGGTTTTCCGTCTGGGCGCCGCCCTCGAGACCCTCCCGAGAGCCCCAAGAAGGGTCAAGAGGCCTCCAAGAGGCCCCCAAGATGATACCAGAGGGCTCGAAGATGCCACAAGATCGCTCCAAGACGCCCAAGATGGCCCCCAGACGCCCCAAGAGGCCTCCAAGAGCACTCTCAAGAGGGCCCCAAGATGCAAAAATCATTGCTTTCCCTTAGGTTTTGGAAAGATTTTGGTGTTTCCACCTTTTCGGCTTCCCGACGCCCCAAGACGGCCCAAGAGGCCCCCAAGATGAGGGCCTAAGAGGCCCCCAAGAGGGCCCCAAGACGGCCCAAGAGGGCCCCAAGACGACCCAAGAGGCCTCCAAGACGGCCCAAGAGGGCCCCTAGAGCGCCCCAAGAGCGGCCCCAGAGGGGGAGCACGAAACAACATTTCGAGCCATCGGTCCTGAAAGGCCTCCAGGAAGCCCCAAGAGGCCCCTAAGAGGCCCCAAGAGGCCCCCAAGAGCCCTCAGGAGGCCCCCAAGACGCCCCCAAGAGGCCCCCAAGAGGCTCTAAGAGGCCCCAAAGAGGCCTCTTGGAGGCCCTCAGAGGCCTCCAAGAGGCCCCCACGGGCCTGCGGAATGAGCGAAGCGATTCAACAAATATTCGAATGTTTAGATAGTTGTTTCTCTCTCTCTCTCTTTTCTCTCTCTCTCTCTCTCTCTCTCTCTCTCTCTCTCTCTCTTTCGCAAAATTACAACATGCCAGTCATTTGAATGTAGATTTGAATGGAACAACAACGGACGTTTCTATCATTTCTGGCCGCTTCTGTCAGTTTCCACCTTGGTAGACGTTGTCTATCCTCTGTCATTCCTTGACGGAGTACCCTTGGGCAGAACCATTGCTTGCAGCGAAACGATTCAAACCAATCGACATATAGAATAACCCCTGACACGTACGGTCAAGGTCTAAGAACTGAAACAAACGAAGTGATTCTAGAGCCCTGGTCAAAGGGCAAACCAAAAAAAACGTATTGCAAACCGATAATTTCTGGCAAACCCAAAAATTCGTATAGCAAAGCCAGAAATCACAGAGGGCAAATTCAGAAATCGATTGGGCAAACCCAGAAACTCCCCAAAGCAGAAATCGAGAATCTCAGTATTTGAAACCTACACCACATCCTAAACTCTAAACCCTACCCTCGCGCACGTACATCGGGAACCCTGCGCCCTGAGTTCGCAGCCCCAGGCCCCTCCCAATCCACGAATCCCCGACCCCTAAGCTCTACGCCCTAAGCCCTAAGCTCTAAACCCTGAGCCCCAAGCCCAAGACTCCAAGCCTTAAACCCACAAGCCTGAGTCCTGCGCCCTAAGCTCTAACCCCTCATCCCTAAACCCCTCATCCCTAAACTCAAACCCTAAGCACTACGCATTAACCCAGAAACACCAGGCGAAACCTGGAATCCTTGGGAATCGAAACCAAAACCCATAGAAACATCAAACCAAGAACGCTCCACCCCCAGAACCAGAGTTCCACGCCTGTGTTCTTTCTCCTCCTCCTTCTCCTCCACTTCCTCCTCCTCCTCCTCTTCCTCCTCCTCCTCCTCCTTCCTTTCCTCCTCCTCCGCCTCCTCCGCCTCCTCCTCCTCCTACTCCTCCTCCTCCTCCGCCTCCGCCTCCTCCTCCTTCTCCTCCTCCTCCTCCTCCTCCTCCGCCTCCTTTTCCTCTTCCGCCTCCGCCTCCGCCTCCTCATCTTCCTTCTCCTCCTCCTCCTCGTCCTCCTCCTCCTCCTCCTCCTCCTCCTCCTCTTCATATCGCTCGTTCTCCAACTCGTCCGCCTCAACCTCCGCCTGCTCCTCGTCCTCCTCCTCTTCCTCATCCTCATCCTCCTCCTCATCCCTCTCCCTCCTCCTCCTCCTCCTCCTCCTCCTCCTCCTCCTCCTCCTCATCATCATCATCATCATCATCATCAGCAGCAGCAGCATAATCAGCATCATCATCAGCAGCATCATCATCACCACCACCAACACCACCACCACCACCACCATCATCATAATCATCATCATCATCATCATCATCATCATCATCACCACCACCACCACCACCACCATCATCATCATCATCATCATCATCATCATCATCATCATCATCATCCTTCTACACTTCCTCCTCTTCGTCCTCCTCCTCCTCCTCCTCCTCCACCTCCTCCTCCGCCTCCGCCTCCTCCTCCTCCTCCTCCTGTCCCTTTCTTTTTCTTATGAATAACTTCTCCCTGTCGCACCCCGATGCCAGTTTTTTGGGCGGGCCGGGCGTTTCGCCTGAGACTTCATCGCCAGTTATGACTCTGAAGCTTAAAAATTGACAGCAGTTTCACAGACGTAGGGCTGGTGATTTTCAAAATGTGGCTCTCGCCTTAGCGCCGCGCACATTCGTTCTACAAACTTGCAAGAGCTTCACACATTGAGGACCACCCGTTTTCAACATGTGAATCTCGCCTTAGCGCCGCGCATATTCGTTCTAAAAATGTGCAAGAGTTTGACGGATCCGCGCACATTCGTTCATAAAATGTGCAAGAGTTTCACGGATTGAGGCCGTTCCTTTTCAAAATGTGGCTCTCGCCTTAGCGCAGTGCAAATCCATCTATCTATAAAATTTGCAAAAGCTTCACGGAATCCCACGATCAACGTCCCTGAAATTATGTTTTGGAAAAAATCAGGATTTTGCGGGCACAACAAACACGTTGATTCGTGGTGTTGGAATCCCAAGAATGGCATTCTGTCACGATTCAAGATCTTCAAGACGCCACAATCAGGTTGATCCGTGGCGTTGAAATCCCAAGAACAATGTTTTAGCATGCTTCCGGATCTTCAAACGGTTGTTTCCCAACGAGGCAGATACATCAATGGAAATGAACCGCTGTAGGGGCCTATGAAGAAGGAGCTTGGATGGGAGGTGTATTCCAACATCGTTGATGGCTCTTGGGTTTACACTGGTCCTCCTCTTCCTCCGCCTCCTTTTCCTCCTCCTCCTGCTCCTCGTCCTCCTCCCCCTCCCCACTCCGCCGCGCTTGTCCTTCCACTGTGCCGACGATTTCCTCACCCCAAAGACTCCTGAGAACCGACATCTTCCGCCTCCTCCTCCTCCTCCTCCTTCTCTTTCTCGTCCTTTTCCTCCCCCTCCTCCTCCTCCTCCTCCTCCGCCTCCTCCTCCTCGTCCTCCTCCTCCGCCTGCTCTTCGCCCTCCCCCCCATCCCCCCGGCGGATGTACACCCTGAATCCCGGCACCAAGTTTTTCCCTTTGGCACACTCGCACAAAGAGTTGCATTGCACTGCTTTCCTCTTCATCATTCCGCCCCCCTTCTCCCCGTCCTTGTTCGTCCTCTACCTCTTCTCATCACTCCTCTCCATCGTCCTCGTCCTCCTTCCGATCCCCTTCCTCCTCCTCCTCCTCATCATCATCATCCTCCTCATCCACATCCTCGTTTGTCCTCCCACGCTTCCTATTCGTGACCACGTTGGCTGAAGATTTTGGGGCTCTCACTGAACCAAGTGGATACCGCTACTCCGCAGCTTGCGTCAACCGTTCGCTTGGTTCGTCCTGACCTTAGCATTTCCCTGGTCCGTCCCCGGGTGCTCGGCTGCGCTGGTGGTCAACCCCGCTCCTCCACGTCGGCCTCAGAGGGAGTGGGCGCTCGGTCCGCCAGCCAGTGCTAGTCAAGGTGAGCTCGACAAGAAGGCCGTCCCTCCGCCGTGGTAAGGGGGGGCTCCTGGGCCCTAGGGTCCAACGGGGCGGGGGAGCGGGACTCCTGGGCCCTAGACTCCAGGGGGGGTGGCCAGGACTCCCGGGTCCCTAGACTCGAACCGGGGGGGGGCAGGACTCCTGGGTCCTACCTAGCCTCCAGCGGCGGCCCAGGGCTCAGGGCATCTGCGCACCTGGCTCAAGGCGGGGTCCACGACACCTGGGCCGCACGTAGACTCCAGGGGGGGACCAAGACACCTGGGCCCTAAATTCCAGGGAAGGCCAGGACTCCTCAGCTCTGGACTCCAGGGGGCCAAGGACTCCTCAGCCCTGGACTCCAGGGGGTGGGCCAGGACTCCTGGGCCCTGGACCCACAACTGTCTCCAAGAGGCGTCCGAGAGGCCTCCCAAGAGATCCCCATAGGCGCATGCAAGAGGCCACTGGCCTACAACCAGGGGCATGGTGGCGGGATGGTCCGACAGGCGCGACAGGAAAAGCACGACAGGCGCGCTTTCCTGCTTCGGCTTCGGAACCCTGGCCGTCCGCGGGCACTCCAAGGGCACGAGGATACTCCCTGCGAGGAAAGGCTAGCCCCCGGCGCGGGGTCGAAAGTTTGAGGAGGAGGAGGAGGAGGAGGAGGAGGAGGAGGAGGGGGAGGAGGAGGAGGAGGAGGAGGAGGAGGAGGAGGAGGAGGAGGAGGAGGAGGAGGAGGAGGAGGAGGAGGAGGAGGAGGAGGAGGCGGAGGAGAGGAGGAGGAGGGGGAAGATGTGGAGGACGAGGAGGTGGAGGAGGAGGGGGAAGAGGAAGAGGAGGGGGGGAGGAGGCGGAAGGAGGAGGAGGCGGAGGACGAAGAGGAGGAGGAGGGAAAGGCGAAGGAGGAGGAGGACGAGGGAGAGGAGGAGAGATGAGGATGAGGAGGAGGTGCGGGAGGAAGAGGAGGAGGAGGGGGAGGGGGAAGAGGGGGAGGAGGAGGCGCACCCCTTCCAAGGCCCCAGTCCCCTACCCGAGCGGTTGCCCGATGGCTAAGGCCCGCACCTGACGAGAACGTCGGGCGCTGGCTCGAAGTCGGCCAAGGATGGCAGCGCGGGCGTCGGCCGATGACCGACGACGAGAACGAAGGCAGCAAAAAAACAGACTGAATGCAATCGAGGGCTACTGCATGGCTGAGAAGTTCTTCAGACGCGCTGGCCTGCCAAGGGCGAGGGAGAGAGACCTGAAGATGATGCGTTCCCCAACTCAGTGGGAGATGACGGAGGAGAGAGCGTACATAATCAACACTGGCAGGACATCGAACATAATGATCAAGACGGTCAGCGGCAATAGTTTGCCAACCGAAGCAACAAGAACCAACGTGCTGTCTGTATCGGCGGGTCGTATTCCAGGCATTGCAGACCGTTTTTCGAAACCGATGTGCTAATAAAAGGCGGTAAGTTCTGTCCTACACGGCTCATACGAATGATGCGCAGGTCTACGTTGTCTCTGGTGGCCTCGAAATGAAAATGCACGATCCTGGGAGCCAAACCTTTGGTAATCAAGAAGTCGTTCATATCTGATTTCAGGTGGAGCGTGATTTTCTTGCGGGTAGTCCTACGGTTAGATATATCAACCCCTCCCAACTTAGCCCCACGGGCCTCCGAAGTGCTGGGCATCTGGAAAAAGATCGAATCGGAATAAGCACGGGACCACATATATGTCAGGCAGAAATCATCACAGGCGACCTTACCATTCCAGTCGTCGACAAGCTCATAGAAGACGTCGGAGTGAGAGGCAGCACGTATCATAGCCGAGCGGGACCTCATAGCGAGCGAGAGGCACAGTCCTCATGCCCATCTCAATAGTGTTTAGGGGTAGCTTGGGAGGGATACGATGTCTGGGGGCCCACGCAAGGAGTTGCCGCGCCACTCTCTCCCGCGCCAACGCTTCACTCGCGACGATGCGGAATCGGCTGGAGCGCGAGCAGACTGAAGCAGCGAACATGTTATAAGCAGCACAAGCGGTAGCAAGCCCGGTGGCTATCGCTTTGACCTCGCCACCTGGGGCCCTAAGCCTCTGGCCAACTCTAGACCAGGCGGACCCGGGGGTATTCAGACCAACCCCCACCCCAAGATACATCCCTGATTGCCCAATCTTCCACCCCGTAATACCCAGCCCCGTACTCATACACTGCTGAGCGATCACCAGCGGGTCGAGAGGGCGCGGGATCACGATCACGCACTTGGGAAAGTTGAAAGCAAGCCCAGAGCACGGCGCAGCAGCAATTCAAAGCGCGACAACGCGAGGGAGGGCAAGGACGGGACCACCAGCAGCAATAGCTAGATCGTCTGCATCTGCTGCAGGGCACACAATAAGAGAGATCCTCAATTCACCAATAGCACGTAGACCAGGGTCGAAAGCGAACGCGAAGAGTAGGCCACTAAGGGAATCCCCTTGTCTGACCCCACGGAGCGCCTAGAATCCACCAGCCTCAGACCGCGGACCGAAATGCTGCACCGCACGCCTGTGCAACGACCGACTACAGTTAATGAAAAGGAGGGGGGCACGCTGCAACACAAAAAACAGAAAGATGATGCGCACATGGCAACGCACTCTTCACGTCAAATAGTGCGCCCCCAGCGACGCGCGACTTGTCTGGGAGCTCGCCGCGACACTCATCGACCGTCGAACTCAACGATGTCATTTGCGAGCGAGCGGCCCGATGTAAGCCCCCCCTGGGCACTGTGGAATTTTCCGCTGGCCACCCGCATGAGCGGGCGCGCCAAGCACGAGGAGGCGATCTCGTTATCCGCGTTACTCAACGCAAGCGGCCGCGCGTCTCCACGCGCTCTAGCGACAGCACCAGGAGCACGTACGCCTTTAGGTAAGAACGCCAACCTGGAATAGATGAAATCATCGGGGAGCCGCCGCGCATTCATGAAGGCAAGGCAGTGTTCCCAGAGGGCCTCCATCATCGGCGGATGCGGGCACTGCCAGGCACTGCGCGGGATGCCGTCGGGTCCTGGACTGGAGTCAACCTTGGATTCGAGGAGGTCAGAAAACTGGTCCCCCCTCAGGATCCACGGGGACCTCTGGCGGGCGGAGTCGGCGAACTTGTAGGGGTCGGGCGGGAGGGGCGGGATGGGGTCTAGGAACTGGGAGGCACCCGAGAAGTCACTGTCGACCCGAGAGAAAACCTTGCCCCTGCATTCAGAAAGCATTCAGAAAAACCTTGCCCCAGCATTCATTGCAGCGTCTTCCTTACGCTCAGCGCCGCCGTCGTCTCGGACAGCAGCGAGGAAGATCTCCGGGCGGTTCATGGCCCAGGCCCTCCTTCGCCATGCTACGAATTCGTGCAAGATGCTGGTCTTGCTCAGATTGAACCATCTCTCGAGGAGCGACCCCTCGCTCCTCAGCTTCAAGCACTCGGCGAGATAGGTCGCCAACATGCGCACAGAGCCGAAACCTATCAGTCCATTCACATCGAGGCAAGTTGTAGCACTCGGCAAGATCGGGGCCAGCACGTAGAACAGGACGGGGCAGGGCAAGACTGGGGCAGGGCAAGAACGTTCAGAGAAGGTGGAGAAGATGAGCAGGGCAAGAATCACGACAGGCATGGGCGGGTAGAGAGCGAGAAACATGCAATACTTTCAACGAACAAGCCAGGCGCTCGTCGTCGGCGTTCGCACCGTCAGAAAGCACATCAAACCTGACTCGCACAGCTGAATGTCTCATGACTTGCTTTATTTCCATAGGACGTTCGCTCGGGTCGGCGGAGAAGTCCGAAGGACGCAGATGGCTAGGGATCTGCGCGAAGAACCGTGGGCGCCTTGCAATTCAAGGTGGGGTACTTTGAATACGTCGTCTATGATGAGGACGCTGTAACCTAAGATCCAGAGGGGCGCGATCAGAGGGCTCGCGGGGGTCTGCAGGGCGCCGCGCCGTGGAAATTCCAGGAGCCAAGTCGAGAATATCAGCAATAGGTAGACTAGTGCGCATACGATCCAGACGCACCAAGGAGAAACAACCTCGCCTGGCGTCACGCGGCGGGCCAAGCAAGCAGGGGCGCACTCGAGCAGGGAGGGGAAGCACTTCCGAAAATCCATCTTGAAAGGCGGCGGCGCACACCGCCCCACATCCCCCCGAACAGAGTATCCAGCACCGCCCGCTTCGAAGCAATTGAAGTCGCAGAGGAGGGAAACATCGACGGTCGCAGTCGACCACGCCGCACGCTTCACTCGCTGGAAGTTCCCGAGAAGTTCGCCATGGGAGAACCCAGGAACGATATGGATATTTCTGATATGCAGTGCAGCGCGCGGCCCATGCAATCCCAAAGACGCGGCTCTACCCTTCACCATCTTGGAGAAGGCTACATCCCCGAACTGTCGTCTAAGGTATTGCAGAATACTGGCGATGGCGCCCCCAGTGCCCAGCCGATCCTCACAGGAGCTGCCAAAGTGGCGGACGTCATTAAAGTCACGCTCGAGCGTGAAGATGTCGCCACTCGTGCCGCGCGTTTCCTGCGCGCATGCAATGTCGCGCGCGCTCATGAGCTCACCCACACACTAGCACATACACGAGCTTGCATGTCATGACTTCCCCACGCGGGCTCAAATAAGGCGCGCGCACTCCACGCAACAATCGAGAACTTCTGCCCTGGAACATACGGTACACAATCCTGGCCGCCCTTGGACAGGGCGAGAGAGCTGTCGCCAGAGCTGGAGTCGGAGTCGGCTGTAGCGCTGGAATCCAAGGAGGCGGATGACGACGAGGGGGGAAGAGGACTGCACACAGGCACAGCACGCTGGGAAACACAAGTTGACTGCGAGGGAGGCCGTCACTCTTCAACCTCAATGGCCTTCAGGAGCTGCAGGCTCCTGAGTTTCGATCAGAGTCATGACCGAGTCCTTGGCAATTCCCCATTCCTTCAGCTCGGCGAATTTGGGCTCGAAGACGAAGTGCTCCTCGCCATTGCGGATGGTGACCTGCTTGATCTCGATGACCGCCCACATGTCTGAGTCGTTCTTCACGCGCACGACTCCGCGGAACCCGTCGATTCCCAGCTGGCAATCTGGGGCCCACGTGCATGACTGCTGCAGAAGGTCGCAGATGGGAAGGTACAGATTGTAGAAGGCGCGCTTCTTGTTTCGTACAGGCTGCGGGACATCTGCTCTGACTCGAAGCTGATGCTGGATCTGAGTACGCGGGTCAGTCCATACTAAGCCACCCCGATTGGCCTCCCGCTGGAAGGCACTCGCATCATCTGTAGTATGGGAGATGGTCTGGTAGCTCTGGGCGATTGCAAAGAACTTTGCGTCGACGTTCGCGAACAGGTCAGGGTACTGCAAATTCAGGCCCTCGACGTGAAGCCTCCGAATCCGCTCGAGGACAGGACGAGGGAAGTGGCCAATGAACTTGGTCGTTGGGTATCCACCAGTATCATCCTCACCACGACGACGGTCACTGCCGTCCTCAGTGCGCAACCGAAACGCCCAAGTCCGTTGGTTTCCTGACGCCGTTGATGCTGCTGACGACGGCGGGCGCGCCTTCAGGCTCTGAATCTCCATGGCCTGCTGCTTCTGAGTCTGGACAACATCGGAGAACTGGGTGGAGAACGCGGAGATGTGGCTCTCAGCGTTCCTGACGTGGTGGGAGAGAGTGTTCACCTTGGTTTCGACTGCCAAGAAACGAGCTTCGAGTACTCTGGATGAGTTGCGTCAACTGAGCAACAATACCAGCATCCCCCATGGCGGCGGCGCCTGGAGTGACACCCCGTGCAAGAAAAGACTGGATGTGTCCGCTTGGGCTCGACCCCAAGAATGCCCCTTCAAGAAGGGCTGCCCGCTCGAATGCCACAACGCGCAGGAACCCAACACCTGCTGCCGCTGTTGGCACTTGAGCCAAAATGGCAGCAGAAAGAGAGGGAGGAGGAGGAGGAGGGGGAGTTGGAGGAGGAGGAGGAGGAGGGGGGGGGGGAGAAGGGGAGAGGAGGAGGAGGAGGAGCAGTGGCACATATGTTGAGAAAACAAGAAGTCGAAGGTCTGGGAATCAGGCACCGGCACTGGTGTCGGGGCATGGCTTACCGCTGCCCCGCCAGATGAAAGCACTTGGCACGACTCCCAGTGAGCCCTTCCCTCCCGGAGCCTTTCCCTCCGTGCCCTCTTCTACTGGAGTCGGTGGTTGCTGTATCGGCGGCCTTGCCAGGGTCGCTGCACGTATCCACTTGGCGCCCCCCAAACTGAGCAACCCCGGGGGGCTCGTCTACAACGCAGGTGCGCTGCAGACTCCTGTCAGAATAACCTAAAGTCGAACCTCGTGTGTGGCAGCGGTCGTACATATAGCCAGTGCGCAGCGATAAAAACTGAGCGCATGCCTGTAGGCCTCTCAAATGGGGTCCGAGCAGATAAGGTCGGAGGATCGCCAAAGTATCGCCGATGCAGCGATGCATCGGCGCGGTCGGCGTGGAGGAAGTCGGGCTCCACACCGAGCCGCATTGCCGATGCATCGGCGATGCGGTGCGATCCTCCGACCCCATCTACTCGGACCCCATCTGGAAGACGTAGACCCTGGCCCTAGTTTGTGGATGGCCAACTCGTCACAAGACGGCAACGACGGCAACTACGCGGATGCGACGACCGCGTCGAAGCGAAGGCCCTGCAACGACGGCGGCGGCGGCGGCGCAGAGCAACGACGACGCAGGGCGGCGACGGCGGCGGCATCGACGGCGGCGACGGCGAAGGCCCTCGGCGACGACTGCAACGGCGACGGAGGCGTCGACAGCGGCAGCGGATGCGGCCGGCGGCGACGGCGAAGACGGCAATGGCGGAAGAGGCGTCGAAAGCAGCAACACGAGGGTCCTCCGACGACGACGGCGGCGGCGCAAAATGGCGACAGCGACGACGGCGACGACGACGACGACGACGACGACGGCGTTTAAGGCGTCGACGACGGCGAAGCCAGGGGCCTCCGACGACATCGGCGGCGGCGCAGGGCGGCGGAGAGCGGCGGCGGCCCCGGAGACTTCGACGGCGGCGATGCGGAGGGCCCTCTGACGACGACGGCGGCGCAGAGCGGCAGCGGCGACGACGGCGACGGCGCCGGAGACTTCGACGGCGGCGAAGCGAGTGTCCTCCGATGACGACGGCGGCGGCAGGGCGGTGGTGGCCGCTGGCGCTGGACAGGGCTCGTCGTCGTCGTCGGTCGTTGTCGGCTGCGTCGGCAGCAGCCTGCTGCCGGAGGTTTTCCTTCTCAGACTCCAGCGCGCTCAGCTGTGCATCAAACAAGTCCTCGTCCACCTCCTTGGCCTTGGAGGGGGCGGCGGGGAAACCGGGAGGACGAGCAAGCCAATGGAGACAGAAGGGGGTCTCTTGGAAGATCCTGGAAACCTCCTAAAGCCTCTGGGGGCCTCCACTGGCCGAAAATCATCCCCCACTTCCTCGGAAGAAACGGAGGACGAAGAGAGGTTCGCTGGGACCCAAGAAGCCTGAAGGGCTTCACGGGAACCGGGGTAGAGAGCAGGAGGAGGAGGACGAAGAGGAGGAGGAGGAGGACGACGACGAAGACCTGCGTAAACCCAAGACCCATTAACGACAATGCAGTAAACCCTCCCTCCAAGCTCCATTTTCATAGGCCCCTACCAGGATGCGTTTCACTGGAGGATCTGCCCCGCTGGCAGAGAACAGTTTTGAAAATCTTGAAGTGAACCAGAACACCATCACTGGGACGTCAACGCCGCGAATCACCGTCACTGTTGCGTCTTCACGATCCTAAATCGTGCCAGACAACCATGCCTGGGACTTCAACACAACGACTCAATGTAAGTGTAGCACCGTAACACTCCATATTGCCGAAACACCATTCGGGGGGATGCTAACCATATGAAGGCCTAAAACGGATGTAAACTCCTAAAACGAATGTGCGCAGCGCAGAAACGAGAACCACACGTTGAACAGGAACGGCCCTCCATCTACGAAGCTGATGCACCCAGTTGAATAACAAAGGCGCACGGCGCTAAGGCGAGAGCTACATGCTGAAAACCACCCACCATCCATCCGTGAACCGTTGCAAATTTCAAGGTTCAGGATCATTGTGAAGAAGTCTCGGGCGAAACGCCCGGGCCGCCGTTTCGACCAGCATCGGGGTGTGACAAGGGAGAGTTACTCATCAGGAAAAGGAATGGCGGAAGACGGAGAGGGAGACGACAACGGCGACGACGAAGATGGGGTAGGCAAAGGAGATAAAGAAATAAGTTCAAGGATGACGAGGAAGACGACGACGAAGAGGAGGAGGCAGGCGAAGGAGGAGCAGGGAGACCGGGCGAACGCGCGATGCGAGTCCGACCAAAACACTTGTTTCGTCGGCGGCTAAGCAGAGTAACTGCACCGCCGGACAGAGCATTCAAAACGGGGATACCGTTGAAGCAACCTGCGTTACGACGCAGGACAAAGGAGGAAGACAAGGAAGGCGGCCGAAGGAGGAGGCAAGGAGCGAAGGCCGCGCCGGGGGACGGGTCACACCTGGAGCGAATGGCGCAGCCGGCCCCGCCGGCGGGGTAGGCGGCGGCTGCTGGGCCCGGCGACGGCGGGGCGCAGTGCGGGCACTGAGACAGGCCAGGTGGTTCAGGATGCCATGCGATCAGTGCCAACGCCAAAAACTGTTGGCGGTGCGCCCCCCAGGACACGAGCGGGCGCGATGCGCCCAGCCGGATGCTGGGCCGCTGCGGCGGCGGGCGGCAAGACCAGGCCCGGGGCACCAGCGAAGGCTGCAAGCAGCTGTCCAAAGCCATAGCGGCGCGCGGAGGGAGGGAGAGAGAGCGGGGGAGGGGGAAGCGGACGGGGAGGAGGACGCCCCGCCTGCGGAGACCCACGGCGGGCCTGAGCCCTGAGGAGTCGACGCGCCCAGGGGGAAAAGAGAAGGGGCGGGCCTTCTCAGAAGGCTCGGAAATCCCTTGGCCTTTTGAGAAGCTGTCTTAGCCTTCCGCGAAGACACAAGAAACTATTCAGAAGGCGCGAGGGCGTCTGAGAAGTCCTGGCGCCTTCTGAGAAGGCCTTCTCCTTTTCCGTTACCCCCCTCGCTAGCCGCCGATGATGAGTCGGCGCGGGAATCGGAGTGCAACAGAATTACTCCGACGGTAGGACCCCCCATGAGAATCTGTTTAGCTTACCCTTTGCCCTTTCCTCCTCCCCCTGGCGGACACCCTCTCCTCTCGCCCTCTGCACTGCCCTCTCTTCCTCATTCTATCCTCTTCCTACTTTTCCTCCTCCTCCTCCTCCTCCTCCTCCTCCTCCTCCTCCTCCCCCTCCTCCTCCTCCTCCTCCTCCTCCTCCTCCTCCTCCTCCTCTCGCACCACCTCCTCCTCGTCGTCGCCCTCCCCCTTGCCCTTTCCCTCCTCATCCTCCTGCTTCTTTTCCATGCGCACCTCCCGTTCCCCCTGGTCGTGGCAAGCAACTCGATTGTCCTCGGCGCCGTCGCCGCGTCGGCCAGCGCGCGCACGTTTGCCGACGGCTAGGTCGCGAAGCCGTCGGGGCAACCCTTCGGGCCAGGCCGTCGGGGCAACCTCGCAGGCCGCAGGGGCGCGGGAGCCAGCCGCTGGGACAACCCCGCGGGCCTCTAGGCGCGCGCCGCGGCGCTCAGGCGGGCGGCAGCATGAAGCCCAGCTCTGCCGCGAGCTGCTCCGCCTCAGCCCTGGAATCCACCGATCCCTTGTCGAAATCCTGGAGCGCCTTGCGCAGTGACGCCGGCGGCCCGCGCTCCAGCAACTCCCGCGCGGGCGGCCGCAGGATCAGCATGTTCCGCACGCACGTGGCGCGGGAGAACATGACGTAGAGGCGCAGCCACCACATCTCGCCCGACATGCCCGTGCGGCCAGCGCCCTCATCCCTGGCGCAGTCGATGGTGACGCCCTTGCGCGGCGTCTGGCCCTGCGACAGCGTGGAGGTCAGGTAGGACGCATGCGCCAGGGTGAACCCCGAGCGGCGCACAGTGTGCGCCCCCGAGCTTTGCCACGCGAGCTCCTGCTCGCTGGGCCTGAACATGAGCAAGCTCCTCGCCCGCGCTTCGGCCTCGCCGTCGTCGGAAGCGCCATCGGCGCCCTGCAGCAGCACCTCGGCGACCTCCATGTAGATCGGGGACTCATGGAAGCCGTGCACCTGCAGCCAGATTCCCTGCGGTAGGAAGCGGGGGCGGAAGAGCTGGCCCGGCGCGCACTCCTCGTAGTCCCGCTCGTCGTCTGCGTGAAACTCGAAGGACACGATGGTGGCCCGTTGCTCCTGCACGAGCCCCAACTTCTTCTTCAGCTCCTCCTGCACGACCGTGAACTGGACCTCCATGCCGACGTGCGCCGGTAAGACGCCGTGGATGTCTCCCGTCTTGTGCATGTTCGGGACGTTCAGGAGGCGCCGGCCTGCGTCTGGGTCGCATTGAAATCGTGCCGCACTCGTCTACGGCCTGCAGGGAAACGAGGGGGACGCCGAGGCGACGCGCGTCGCGACGAGCGCGCGTGTTGATCCACCTCGCCAGCGTCTCCCAGTCGATGCCCATGCCGTAGCCGAGCCGGAAATTCTCGTGCTGGTGCCGTGGGTCCAGGACGCCGTGGTTGTCCGAGGCCAACGTCTTCTCCCAGGCAGACCAGACCTCTGGTGGGAAGCGCTTGCCCTCGCGCATGCAGCCCAAGACTTCCTTCATATTCAAGCCTCACGAGCCCAAAAGTGACGACAGTTACAAAGTTCCGATGACCCGCTCGGATTAGTTACATGATCGGCGGGCCCCATAAGGAGGGCGCTCCAGCCTGAGACGTCCTCGCAATTCACTCAGAGACGAGGCTCCCGCCTGATACTTCCTCCATATTCAAGCCTCACGAGCCCAAAATGGACGACAGTTACAGGTTCCGATGACCCGCTCGGATTAATTACATGATCGGCGGGCCCCATAGGGAGGGGGCTCCAGCCTGAGTCTTCCTCGCAATTTACTCACAGACGAGGCTCCCGCCTGATACTTCCTGCATATTCAAGCCTCAGAAGCCCAAAAGTGACGACAGTTACAGGGTTCCGATGACCCGCTCGGATTAGTAACATGATCTGCGGGCCCCATAGGGAGGGGGTTCCCGCCTGAGACTTCCTCGCAATTCACTCAGAGACGAGGTTCCCGCCTGATACTTCCTGCATATTCAAGCCTCAGAGGCCCAAAAGTAACGACAACTACAAGGTTCCGATGACCCGCTCGGATTAGTAACATGATCTGCGGGCCCCATAAGGAGGGGGTTCCCGTCTTAGACTTCCTCGCAATTCACTCACAGACGAGGCTCCCGCTCGAGATTTCCTTCATATTCAAGCCTCAGAGGCCCAAAAGTGACGACAGTTACAGGTTCCGATGACCCGCTCGGATTAATTACATGATCGGCGGGCCCCATAAGGAGGGGGCTCCAGCCTGAGACGTCCTCGCAATTCACTCAAAGACGAGGCTCCCGCCTGATACTTCCTCCATATTCAGGCCTCAAGAGCCGAAAATTGACGACAGTTACAAGGTTCCGATGACCCGCTCGGATTAGTAACAGAATCTGCGGGCCCCATAGGGAGGGGGTTCCCGTCTTAGACTTCCTCGCAATTCACTCACAGACGAGGCTCCCGCCTGATACTTCCTGCATATCCGAGCCTCAGAGGCCCAAAAATGACGACAGTTACAGGGTTCCGATGACCCGCTCGGATTAGTAACATGATCTGCGGGCCCCATAGGGAGGGGGCTCCCGCCTGATACTTCCTCGCAATTCACTCAGAGGCTCCCGCCTGATGACGAAATGATGAGTGAGCGAATGATGATGATGAGTGTGTGATGAATGAGTGATGATGATGATGATGATGATGATGATGATGTTGATGATGTTGATGATGATGATGATGATGATGATGATGATGATGATGATGATGATGATGAGGAGGATGAGGATGAGGATGAGGATGAGGATGAGAATGAGGATGAGGATGAGGATGATGACGATGATGATGATGATGAGGAGGAGGAGGATGATGATGATGGCCACTGAGTGGGTGATCGAGATATTATGATGGAGATGGTGACGATGATGTTGAGAGTGGCGGCGGTCCTACCGTCGGAGGACCACTGCCTCCGAAGCCTACTGAGGATGAGTGAGTAATTGAGTGAGTGAGTGGGTGATCGAGTGGTGATGATGGTGACGATGATGATGAGTGGGGAAAAATCGGTTGCTGCACACGGCCAAGTTGGAGATAGGAGGGGAGTAAGACTCCGCAAGACTCGATGCAGGAGTAGCTGTTAGGATGGGGTCTCATTCATGGAGATAACAGAAGATTGTTTGTTGGTTATCCCACCAACGCTGGTTCAGTTCCCGCCAGTGTGCATCTCTGTCGGTCTCTACCATCCAAAATCGTCGAAGACCCTGGGGCAAACGTCGACACTGCTTGTGATATGAAGAAACACAGATGTATGTATACATATATATATATATGCGTTTAGATTATAAATGCAAGCGTATAGTTAAACATATTTAGTTGTTACGTATTATTGAATTACGAAGCAAAAGAATTGCCTACCATCTCCAGCTGGAAACAAACGAAATCATGGACATTGCTGCCCAGCTAAGCCGCGCTACGCTTGTCAAGGCTCCTGAAAGAAAGCTGTTGCTGCTGCGGCTTGTAAGCGAGGCGGCTGGCTCTGGAATTGGAACCACGTCTTGACTTCAGGAAAAAGGCAACCTGCCCGCATAATGTCCTGAGATTGTAATGACTGTGCCACCAAGGCCTGCCTCGTGAATCATTGCACATGAAAATGGCAACTGGTGCAGCTGTGGTGAGTTCATGATGTCGCATTATCCCTCCCTCTATCCAGAAGCTACGCGCCGGGTGACGCCATCCAAAAAAACTTCTCACACACACACACACACAGCGTCTTCACACCGCTGCTGTCAGCAAAGCCACTGAAAATCCGACCTCCGAGCCACCGCCCTGCCCGCCCCCGCGAAAACGCCGACCCAGGCTTCCGCCTGTAACGTCAGTCTGTCGATATGCGTACCCCGGCTAACGGTCTCACCCGTGCTGTTGGCCCTCGGAGTTGGGGTTGCTGTGGCTGGGGCCTGGCTTGGCTGGCGGCGGCACCTCGGCCACAGCGCCGCTATGCTGGAATGGTTGTTACACTACTGGAGTGAACAGGTGGGCAGCACTGATAACCGTGAGCCCCCCGGTAATTACACCCCAGGGAAAATGAATTTCGGGGGATAAGAAGCATGTGTCCCAGCAACTCGCATGTACGGATGCACGGTGTGCAGATGTACAGAGTGTGCGGATGTACGTACGTACAAAGTGTCGAAACATGTTTAGGAGTGTGCGGAGTGTACGGATGCACGGTGTACGGATGTACGGATGTACTCGAGGGCCCTCTTGTCCGGACGTACGGATGTTCATGACTTGGGAGGGCTGACATGGTGAGAATCCTGTGGCCATGCCACACGTTCGTGATAAAGTTGCTGTTCATGCTACTTAGAAGATAACAACTACGATTCGTACTTGGCGTGGTGGATAATAAAGTTCGATCTCGCTCCCCCCACCGCCGACCAAAAGTGTCTTGGCTAGAGATAATCAACACTGGAGAGTCAAGGTGTGTACGCTACATTATCCAGAGCATGCGGCTACCCTCTTGCTCTACGGTGCAAACGAACCCCGTTGCCCTGCGAAACCTATCCTCCGCCTCCTCGAAGTCGCGCATTGCTCGAACTAATGATTCCTCGGATTTATCACAACCATGTCGTGCTCTGGCCAACTTCGCAATTGCTTTCTGCAGTTCGTGCCCCGGTAGGATAAATGCCAGTAGTCCCTGTGTAGCCTGAGCGCCTTGGCCTCTTTCTCAGCGCGCGCACTGTTTGGAAGAGGCCTCTAGGGTGCGATCCGCTCGTTGAAAAGAGGCGTGGCTGGAGGGCAAAACCAGGAGGGAGGAACACAGGGATCGACTGTCCAGACGTCGTGCTGGCGGAGCGAGGAGACACGCCCGTCATGTGTGATGTGAGAGGGGAGAGACATCGAGAATGAGGTTAAGAGCCCAGGGCCTGAGCAGAGGCGGCTAGTTGCTGCTGGAGTCGATCTCTGTCTGTCTCCAACCCGCGCAGCTGGCTCCTCAGAGAGTCTTCCGTCACCCTGGCCTGACAGGGAGGCGGGACGGAAAGCGGTCGGCGGGCAAAAGGTCCCGTCGTCCCCCTGTCGTTTCTTCTCCACTCACCCCTTCCGGGTGGGAGGGCGGGGCAGCTGGAGAGTGGCGGGTGGGAAGCGATGGAGGTGGATCTCCTCCTCCTCCTCCTCCTCCCCAGACTCACACTCAGACTCCGACTCGGACTCGGACTCGGACTCGGACTCCGACTCCGACTCCGACTCCTCCTCCTCCTCCTCCATTCCATTCCATTCCTTCTCCTTATACATAAATTCTCCCTGTCGCACCCCGATGCCAGTTTTTAGTGCGGGCCGGACGTTTCGCCTGAGACTTCCTCACCATTTACGACTCTGAAGCTTAAAAAGTGACAACCGTTTCACAGATGGAGGGCGGGTCGCTTTCAAAATGTGGCTCTCGCCTTAGCGCCGCGCACATTCGTTTCAAAGATTTGCAAGAGCTTCACGGATTGAGGGCGGTTCCTTCTCAAAATGTGGCTCTCGTCTTCAAAAATTGCAAGAGCTTCACGGATTGAGGGCGGTTCCTTCTCAAAATGTGGCTCTCGCATTAGCGCAACGCACATTCTTTTCGAAATGTTGCAAGAGTTTCACGGATTCCCATGATCAACGTACAGAAACGGCGTGTTGGAAGGATTCAGGATTTTGCGGGCGCAGTAGTTATGTTGATTCGCTGTGTTGAAGTCCCAGAAATTGCGTTCTGGCACGACTCTGGATCGTCGAGACGCAGCAGTCAGGTTGATACGTGGCGTTGAAATCCCGAGAATAATGTTTTGGCACGCTTCAGAATCTTCAAGCTGTTGTCTTCCAACGAGGCGGCTCCCTCAATGCAAATGAACCGTTGTAGGGGCCTATGAAGAGGGAGCATGGAGGGAGCGTTAATTCTGACATCGTTGATGACTCTTGGGTTTCCACTGGTCCTCCTCCTCCTCCTCCTCCTCCTGTCCCCCTCACTCCTACTCGCTCCTCTTCATTCCTCCTCACTCCTCCTCACTCCTGCTCGCTCCTCGTCACTCCTCCTCACTCCTCCTCACTCCTCCACGCTCCACCTTACTCCACATCACTCCTCCTCACTCCTACGCACTCCTCCTCATCCTCCTCTTCCTCCTCCTCCTCCTCCGCCTCTTCCTGCCTCCTCCTCCTCCTCATCCTCCTCCCTCCCTCCCTCCCTCACTCACTCCCTCCCACTCTCCCTTCTCCTCCTCCTCCTCCTCCTCCTCCTCCTCCTCCTCCTCCTCCTCCTCTCCTCCTCCTCCTCCTCCTCCTCCTCCTCCTCCTCCTCCTCCTCCTCCTCCTCCTCCTCCTCCTCCTCCTCCTCCTCCTCCTCCTCCTCCTCCTCCTCCTCCCCCTCCCCCTCCCCCTCCCCCTCCCCCCTCCCCCCTCCCCCTCCCCCCTCCTCCCTCCTCCCTCCTCCCTCCTCCTCCTCCCTCCTCCTCCTCCCTCCTCCTCCTCCCTCCTCCCTCCTCCTCCTCCTCCTCCTCCTCTCCTCCTCCTCCTCCTCCTCCTCCTCCTCCTCCTCCTCCCCTCCTCCTCCTTCTCCTCCTCCTCTTGCTCCTCCTCCTCCTCCTCCTCTCCTCCTCCCCTCCTCCTCCTCCTCCTCCTCCTCTTCTTCCTCGTCCTCCTCGTCCTCTCCTCCTCCTCCTCCTCCTCCTCCTCCTCCTCCTCCTCCTCCCTCCTCCACCTCCTCCTCCTCCTCCTCGTCCTCCTCCTCCTCCTACTCCTCCTCCTCCTCCTCCTCCTCCGCCGCCGCTGCCGCCTCCGTCTCCTCCTCCTGCTCCTCCTACCACAGGACGATAGCTGCACACCGACGCCGAACTCGTCGACGCGGTGCCTTTACCCAGGGGGCCTCGCTCTCGCTGTAAGCAAGAAGGCAGTGGAAGTAGATTGAGCTTCCGCCCACCCCCTAAAGGAGGAGGGGAAAACACCCGATCGTGGAAGCAGGAAGGCGCCGAAAGCAGATTTCGGGATCTGAGAAGTCAAGCAACGACCGACGGGCAACTCTGCCACCCTCCCGACCCCGCCCTGGGCGCCGCCGAGTCGGCCGCAGGCGCGCGCCAGGCTGCCGACCACCGCGCAAGACGAGGGCAGAATCGAGGATAAAACGGACCGAAATGAATCGGAAACATCTGAGATATCGGCGGGTTGCAACGGCAGGGGGAGACAACGAAGGGGGGTGGCGAATCAGCTCGCTAAGACGAAGCGAAACGAAGATAGAATCGGGTGAGGACAAATCGGGAATCTCTGAGATCTGGCGGCCCTGGATCATGTCTCGGGCGCCGCGGCCGTTCCAGAGCGTTCCAGAACGCTCTGGAACGGATTCATCTAGATTCTACATAGGCCATCTTCGCTGGACCACCCTCCCTGGCGCGCGGAGCGCGTCAGGGGCGGCACCAGAGGCGCCGCCAGGGGGGCCCAGCGCGGTTCCAAGGAATCCGGGCAGAGCGCCAAAATTCTATGTTCATGCGGCTTCTTGTTTTTCGATTCCAGGCCCGTCTGGCTGCGCGCCGCGGCCAGCCATGCTTCCTCGCGCGCGCCAGTGCCCTGCGTGGCTGGAGCCCTGCGGGCGGTGCCCTTGCGGTGCCTTTTGCGGGCGGTGCGCCGTGGTGTTCTGTGGTGCCCCGTGGTGCCCTGCGCTGGCGCCCCGTGGCTGGAACCCCGCGGCCGGTGCCTCGTGGCGCCCTGTGGCTCGAAGCCCTCGAGCTGGTGCCCTGTCCGCAGGGCAGAAGAGCCACCCTCACAGCAAGCGCCCACTGCAGGCGAGGCCAGTTTGCAAGCGCGCCCCGGGAGGGGATCGAGCAGGGCAGGACTGCTTTGTCAACGCCCAGGCTGCTCCGCAGGCACCACTCGGGCAGGGGGGGTCGGGGAGACTTGGGAGTGGAGAGGGACGTGGGGAGGAGGACCGAGTTTCGCGGGCGGGAACACGCCTCCACGACCTTGCGGTCTAGACTCCTCGGCCGCGGTCCCGTGGGAAGAGGGCTGCTTTTTGCGCGGAGGACCCGCGCAGAACGTGCCCATGGACCGAGAGAACGTATCCGTGGGATCGCGCCTCGGCATCCAGCCCGCGCGAAGGCAAGCACGTGGATACGCTCGTCGCCCGTGAGAGGTAGCGGGGCAATCATTGCAACGTGGACCTGCACTGGATCGGAAGGCCTTTCCCTTTGGTGCCCGGCTGCCCGCAAAAAACCCTGCCTCTACCCCGCGTGCACTGAAGCTCTCCGCTAACCCCCCTCGGCCTCTCCTCACCCTCCACTCTTCGTCGTGTTCCTCACACGTCCTGGCGATGATCCTCGGAACGTGTGTGCGCGCCAACGTGTGCTTGTCGACCGAAGCCCCTCGACACGACGCAGGCGACGCAATGAGGGCCGACATAGGCTGCGTGCTACCGGCGGAGCTGGAACACACATTGGTCTGGCACACATGTCGCGAAAGGTGCCCCTGGCCCCTGGCCCAAGGTGGCACCACCAAGGAGGCCCAAGTGGCCTCCAGAACGCCCCTCACGAGGCCCAGAAGGCCCTAGGGGCACCCAAATGGCGGGCAGAGCTGGGGGAACCTTAGGCCCTCGATCCCAGCACATGGGAAGCCGTGGTGAGAGCCTCCTGCCGGATCTGTTCTTTCTCCGACTCGAGCGCGCTCAGCTGCGCCTCGTACATGTCCTCGTCCTCCTCCTTCGCCTGGTCAAGGAGGGGCCAGAGGAGGCGGAGCACAGGGAAAGCGGCACGAGCCGCAATTGAAGATGGCACAAGCACTAACAACAACAACAACAACAACAACAACAACAACAACAACAACAACAACAACAACAACAACAACAACAACAACCACAACCACAACCACAACCACAACCACAACCACACCCACACCCACAACCACAACAACAACAACAACAACAACAACAACAACAACAACAACAACAACAACAACAACAACAACAACAACAACAACAACAACAATTACTAGCACGTGGGGACACTCCGTTCTCACCAGTGCCAGGGTTTTCATAGGAGGCGGGCAATACCCCCACTTTGTGGGGGGGCCGGTTCAAGCTCTACCAAATTTCCAAACGACTCTTCGCCACCACCCACACCCAGCTTCCCGCCCTATGACGTTCGGACACTTCACTTCGTGGCATGCGGACGACCGTGGCTACTATTCAGGGCCCCGCGGCCGACGACGACGGCGTGCGCGCGCGAAGAAAAAACGAATGTGTCCCGCATGGTATTATTTGACAGGGATGATGGCCCTGGCAGGTGCGCAACCGTTGTTGCAGAAGTTCGAAAAAGTTGCTCGCAAGAGCCCGTTTGACAGAAATGTTGAAAAAATATTGGGTTTCCTCAGAAATCCGCAAGAGCGCGCGGGATGAATTTTTGAAACTTTTTTTTTGAAAAAAACATTGGGTTTTTCATGTTTTTATGTTAAAATCGCTACGAAAACTAAGGTTTTGGAAGGATTTCATCTTGCGCGCGCGAGTGTGCACTTCGTGTCATTTTTTGCAAAAAGGATTCTTGAAGTTTGGTTATGTTAGAACAAGACATGTCATTTTATATTGTTTTTTGACAGGGAAAGCGGGCGTCAACAAAACAACCGGATCTGGATCACATCGTTTTGCCTGAGACTTCCTCACGAAAATTATGAAAATGAGGCTGCGGCCTAGGCGCGGCGAGGGGGCCATGCACCAGGGGTCCCAACAATACTTATTCTTTAGAAATAATAATGTTCAACAACAACAACAACAACAACAACAACAACAACAACAACAACAACAACAACAACAGCAGCAGCAGCAGCAGCAGCAGCAGCAGCAGCGAAGGACAGGGACCTTCCCTGGTCCCCGGCGCTCGGGGCTCCTCCAGAGCTCTCCTCCAGGGGGGACAGGACTCGTCCCTGGACCCCGGGGTTTCCAACCCCCCCCCCACCCCACCCACACAACCAACAACAACAACAACAACAACAACAACAACAACAACAACAACAGCAGCAGCAGCAGCAGCAACAACAACGGAAATGAAATTAGCCTGGCGAAGGACCCAACCATATGCTGTTGTGAAAATACTGCAATTGTGAATGCCATCTTGGCCCGCGCTCCCTATGTGGCCACGGCTTTCCGCCGGAACCCGACATGCTCAGGGACATGTTCGTGGCCGTCTTCGCGGGCGCCGACGACGACAAGGACGGCGTCCCTCTCACCGAGGAGCAGAAGCAGGAGAAGGCCTTGAGAGCCATGAGGGAGGAGGTGGCGTTGCACGTCGACAAGGCGGAGTACGACGCCCAGGCGCGGTTGTTGAAGCAGCACAACTATGGGGCCACGATCCTCGTGAGGGATGTGCCGCAATGGCCCGGGGCCGCCATGCGAACCCTGCCACTGGCGCCTTCGGTGGAGCTCCCTATGGGGCCACGGTCCTCGTGAGGGGTGTGTCGAAATAGCCCGAGGCCGCCCTGCGAACCCTGCCACTGGGGCCTTCGGTGGAGCTCCCTATGGGGCCACGATCCTCGTGAGGGGTGTGCCGAAATGGCCCGAGGCCGCCATGCGAACGCAGCCACTGGGGCCTTCGGTGGAGCTCCCTATGGGGCCACGATCCTCGTGAGGGGTGTGCCGAAATGGCCTGAGGCCGCCATGCGAACGCAGCCACTGGGGCCTTCGGTGGAGCTTCCTATGGGGCAACGATCCTCGTGAGGGGTGCCGAAATGGCCCGAGGCCGCCATGCGAACGCAGCCACTGGGCGCTTTGGTGGAGCTCCCTATGGGGCCACGATCCTTGTGGGGAGTGTGCCGAAATGGCCCGAGGCCGCCATGCGAACGCAGCCACTGGGCGCCTTCGGTGGAGCTCCCTATGGGGCCACGATCCTCGTGAGGGGTGTGCCGAAATGGCCCGAGGCCGCCATGCGAACGCTGCCACTGGGCGCCTTCGGTGGAGCTCCCTATGGGGCCACGATCCTCGTGAGGGGTGCGCCGAAATGGCCCGAGGCCGCCATGCGAACCCGCCACTGCCTTCGGTGGAGCTCCCTATGGGGCCACGATCCTCGTGAGGGGTGTGCCGAAATGGCCCGAGCCGCCATGCGAAGCCACTGGCGCCTTCGGTGGAGCTCCCTATGGGGCCACGATCCTCGTGAGGGGTGTGCCGAAATGGCCCGAGGCCGCCATGCGAACGCTGCCACTGGGGGCCTTCGGTGGAGCTCCCTATGGGGCCACGATCCTCGTGAGGGGTGTGCCGAAATGGCCCGAGGCCGCCATGCGAACCTGCCACTGGGGCCTTCGGTGGAGCTCCCTATGGGGCCACGATCCTCGAGAGGGGTGTGCCGAAATGGCCCGAGGCCGCCATGCGAACGCAGCCACTGGGGCCTTCGGTGGAGCTCCCTATGGGGCCACGATCCTCGTGAGGGGTGTGCCGAGATAGCCCGAGGCCGCCATGCGAACGCAGCCACTGGGGGCCTTCGGTGGAGCTCCCTATGGGGCCACGAAACGATGTACTGGGTGGGTGAAACGCAAGGAAGAGGGGGAGGAGGGAGGAGGAGGGGGAAGAGGAGGAGGAGAGAATGAGAGGAGACGCGGGCCACCGTCTCTTCAAAACGAGGACCCAACACCACAGGATGGTTGGGAAAAAATGGAGGAGTACCTCAGGACTCTGGTGCTGAATCGGAGTGGTGACTTGCGTGTGCGCGCTAGCGAAGAAAGGAATTAGATACGCCCTTTACGACTCCTATAGAAACCCTATCGGGACCCCATAGAAACCCGATAGGGATCCGATAGAAACCCTATAGAAATCCTACAGGAACTCTATAGGGATCCGATAGAAACCCTATAGGGATCCGATAGAAACCCTATAGGTATAGGAACCCTATGGGGATCCTACAGAAACCCGATGGGGATCCTACAGAAACCCGACAAGGATCCTACAGAAACCCCATAAGTATCCGACAGAAAACCTACAGGGTCCTACAGAAACCCTATACGGATCCTACAGAAACCTTCCCAAGGATCCTACAGAAACCCTATAAGGATCCTACAGAAACTCAATAAGGATTCTTCAGAAACCCCATGAAGATCCTACAGGAAGCCTATAAGGATCCTATAGAAACCCTAAAAGGATACAACAGAAACATTATGGGGATCCTACAGAAACCCTATGAGGATCCTACAGGGTCCTTATAAGGATGCGCCCAGCGGCAGTAGAATCACTACAGGGATACTACCAGCTGCAATAAGATCCTTACAGGGATCCTACCAGGTGTCATAGAACCCCTATAGGGACCCGACCAGCTGCAACGAGATCCTTATAGGGATCCGGCCAGCTGTAATAGGACCCCTACAGAGATCCTACCAGCCGTAAAAGAATCCAATATAGGGATCCTACCAGCTGCACTAGGATCCTTATAGGGATCCCCCCAGCTGCAATAAAAACCGTATGGCGATCATACCAGGTGTTATAGGATTCCGATGTGGACCCTACCAGCTGTCACAGGATCCCAATGGGGATCCCGCCAGCTGAAACAGGATTCCTACAGGGATCCTACCAGCTGTAATACGATCCCAATGGGGATCCTACCAGCTGCAACAAGATCCCTATAGGGACCCTACCAGCTGTCATAGGATCCCTATAGGGATCCTACATCCTACCAGCTGTGATAGGATCCCTAAAAGGGATCCTGCCAAGTGTAATAGGATCCATATAGGGATCATACCAGCTGTGACAGGATCCCTATCAGCTGTGATAGGCTCCCTGAAGAGATGCTACCAGCTGTACTAGGATCTCTATAGGGATCCTACCAGTTGTACTAGGATCCTACAGGGATCCTACAAGCTGTAACAGGATCCCTACAGGGATCCTACCAGCTGTCATAGGATCCCGATGGGGATCCCACCAGCTGTAATAGGATCCCTAGAGGGATCCTACCAGCTGTACTAGGATCCGTATAGGGATCCGACCTGCTGCAATAAAAACCGTATAGGGATCCTACCAGCTGCAATAGGATCCCTATAGGGATCCCTATAGGGATCCGACTAGGTGTCATAGGATCCCTGTAGGGATCCTCGCAGCTGTGATAGGATCCCTGAAAGGATCCTACCAGCTGTGATAAGCTCCCTGAAGAGATCCTACCAGCTGTACTAGGATCCCGATAGGCATCCTACCAGCTGCACCAGGATCCCCATACGGATCGTGCCAGCTGCGATAAGATTAATATAAGGATCGTGCCAGCTGCGATAGAATCCATGTAATGTGCCCTACCAGCTGCGATAAGATCCCTATACAGGGGAAGCCTTCGTAGACTGCATGCGTGGAGGTCTTGAAAAGGGTGTCGCATGAGGTCTCACTGGAGGCCAGCAGGAAACGTGGAACGAGGCATGGGAGGAGGCCTGGGAGGATCCCTGTGGGGGTCCGTACGGCTGAAGCTGGATCCCTACAGGTCGCCCCTTGGGTGTCAGGGCGTCCCTTTGGGTCTGGGGGCCCTTTGGGTGTCTGGGAGCGTGGAAGTGCGGGGACGTAGGGGTGTGGGGGGGGGGCGCCGAGGCCCTAGCGCAGGAAACCATCATCCCTCTGTGAATTGCGAGGAAGTCTCGAGCGGGAGGCGACCGCGTTGTTGTTGTTGTTGTTGCTGCTGTTGTTGTTGTCGTGTTGTTGTTGTTGTTGGGGCGGCGCCAGGGTCCGGCGCCCGAACAACAATAACAACGACGACAACAACAATCACAACAAAAACAAAAACAACAACAACAACAACAACAACAACAACAACAACAACAACAACAACAACAACAACCACAACAACAACACCAACAAGAAAACAACAACGACAACAACAACAACAAGAACAAGAACAAGAACAAGAACAAGAACAACAACAACAACAACAACAACAACAACAACAACAACAACAACAAACACAACACAACACAACACAACAACAACCACAACCACAACAACAACAACAACAACAACAGCAACAGCAACAGCAACAACAACAACAACAACAACAGCAATAACAACAACAACGACGACGACGACGACGACGACGACGACAACCACAACAACAGCAGCAGCAACAACAACAACAATAACCACAACAACAGCAGCAACAACATCCACAGCAACAACAGCAACAACAACCACAGCATCAACAGCAACAACAACCAACAACAACAACTACAACCACAACAACAGCAGCAGCAGCAACAGCAACAACCACAAAAAAAACAATACCACAACGAGAATAACAGCAACTGCAACAACAGTCATGTTAAGACTGGTCCATTTGACTTGCTCGCGTGCCATTCAACACGTATATCCCAAACCCTGGATACCCGCCCTCATCGTCTTCGGTCGTACACCCTTGGGGGTGTATCTTTCTTACCTGCAACGTGTATTTCTTGCAGCCCCTAAGGCAGGGGAACAGAGGACGGATGGAAGGAAAAGACAAGGGGAAGGGAGGAGGATGGAGCACGGGAGAGTAGCAGGAGGAGGACTAGGAGCAGAAAACACGTGGCAGAACCAGACGGGCAGTTCGGGCGGATAGACCCTAATGGGTGGGTCGGGAAGGTAGGCCCAGGCGGCCAGGTCCAGCAGGCGGGTTGCTGAAGCATGTGTCCTGCAAGAATCGCGAAGAGAGCTCGATCGATAGCGCGATTCCCAAATAAACCGTGAGGAAATCCACAGCGAGAGCGTGATTCCTGAGTGTCGAGGCCGCGGCGTCTGAATAAATTGGAAAGAAGTCCCACGCGACAGCGCGACTCCTACAAAAGTTGTGAGGAGGTCCCATGAAAGTGCGCGATTTTGAAATAAATTGTGAATATATCAGGTGGGGGCCGTTGTTGTTGTAACTCGGGAGCCAGGGGGCCAGTTTGGTGACCCCCTACTTTCCCTTGTAAAAAACAAGGTGCGTGCCCCGGGAGGACGACTTTAATTGAAAAACACAATGTGCCCTGGAGGGGGGGATCTGCAGTTTGTATTCTTTGGACATAAGAGTTCAACAACACCTCCTCCTCCTCCTCCTCCTCCTCCTCCTCCTCCTCCTCCTACTCCTCCTCCTCCTCCTGGGCGGATTGGAGCTGGGCTGGTGGACTGTTTATCTCAACTGGCCATCCTCCGAGAAAAGCGCTTGCTCGGCCAGGTGGACGTCGGTTCAGTGCGGCACCAGGGCGAAAACCAATGCACTGTGTCGGCACGTTCGCGCGCACATCTCCGTGTGAGTCTGTCGCATCACGCACACGTCGTCGAGCACAAGCTCTGCATGCCCCGCGCATGTGTCCAACCATGAATGCATGCACGTGCGCGCGCGCCTGCGTATGCGTGCTAGCATCTAGCAGCATACGCATGTTCACAGGCACATGCAATCAGCCCCCGGCTAGGCCCCCGAATAGGAAGGACTGCGGCCGGCACGGCCCGCACATGATTCTTGTGGGCCCCCGGCAAGGTAAGGTCCCAGCAGGGCCACGAGCGAGGTTCTCGCACGGTCTCCGAAGGGCCTTGGCGCGGTCCTGGCGGCGCCGTGCCAGGGTACTGCATGGGTCCTGACGGGGCCAATGTGGAGGGGGGGTCCAGGCAGGGCTCCGGTGGGGTCCTGACAGGGTCCCGGCACGGGCCTGGTCCTGGCCGTCGCAAGGCCTACACACGGCCAGAGAGCAACACAGAGCAGAGTAATGTATTTTCGTGTGTCCTGGCTCCTGGCCCGAGGCCCCTCCGACGCCCGCTGCGCTCACCAGGCCAGCACAGGCGGCAGCCAGCGCCGGGGCAGAACATCTGAGCAGTCTTCCTCCCAGCATCTTCTTGCTCGGGGGCGAGCGATGGGGGGGAAATGAGAAGTAGAAGGCCTTCTCAGAAGGCGGCGGGATTTCTCAGAAGCCCTCGCGCCTTCTGAGAAGTTTTCTCTGTCTTCGGGAAAGGCTTCGAAAACTTGTCAAAGGCTGGGGGACGTCCGAGCCTTCTGAGAAGGCCCACCCCTGCTCACTTCCCCCCCACGCTCGCCGCCGACTTACTCTTGATCTGCATCACTCACCTGGCTCGGCAAGCGCGATTTATTGACGCTTGTTTGGGAGAAGACCAAGAAAGCATAACGTTTTTAGCAGCGACAAAAGCGAGCGGACAATGCGGTCGGGTAGCCATCCGGATTCAATATGGCAAAACAAGATCACATGACGAACGTCCCGCTCGTCAGCGTGCAAGGCGAAAGGAATCAGGATCTGCGCCAACGAAGTCCATTTTTCCAAGCAGTGGTGCACAAATAAAGCCTGAATCGACGGAAAAGGCTGTGAATGACAGCGGATCCTACGGTTTGGGCGCCCGACATGGGTACGGAAAAAATGGGTACGCTGCCCAAAACACACATTTTGTCCAAAACCGACAGCGGCCGCTATTGCGCAAGCGGCTTTTGTCTCACATGGACAGCGTCCACGGCGACGCCGACAGCGATTCCTGTTCGAAGTGAACCGGATGTTCTGTTAGCCTTCGTTCCCAATCTCTCCGCACCCATGTCGATCCTCCACATACGAAGACACGGTACTCCAAATCCGTTATTAATCGTCCCCCAGGTCTGGTTTCTTAAGGCGCCATTTTTGTAACTGGGGGGTCCAGTTTATCAGGGCTTTCTTTGGATTGGAGCTTAGGGGGTCCGGTTTATCAAGGCGCCCCGTCGAAAAAAGGGGTCTGGCATACTAGGTCGCATTTGGAGGGGGGGTCGGTTTCTTGGGGGGGGGTCGATTAATAAGGGATTTGGAGCACGTCTGCTCGAATGCACACACAATCCTGCCGGGGTACCCGGAAAGATCCTGGTTTGTGGCGCGGGGGCGGAAGCCTCAATCCCCAGCCGGGGGCCGTGGCTGGAGCCCGGGCGAAAATTCACGGGCTTGAGCGCGTTCTTTAGCGATTCGCACTGAACTCAGCCCGTAAGAGTAAGGAGCGCGATGAGGATGCAGTGGCCTTGGAAGGCCGCGTCGACACGTTTCGATCGGGGCGCGGCCAACAAAAGTGGCCAAGGATGGACCGAGGAGGCAAGGATGCAAGGGCAACCTTGAAAAATTGCTCATTCTTACTATGCGGGTTGACAGTACCGGGGACGACCCCCCGCCACCCCCCCAACCATGGTTAACGTCACAATTCGCGCTGGTGCCGTCTGGGAATACCACCAGCCCTCGGGGCGTGAGTGGTTTGAAAAGTTTCTTCTTCCAACCTCCCTTCTTCCACTTCGGGGAGAGGTTTACTCCTCCCCTTACCCCCCCCCTCCTTGGTTTGGAGGGGGGGGGGCGCGAGGGGTTAGGGCGTCCGAGATAATCTCGGAAAGGAAACCAAAATCAGTGTTACTAAGATTTTGCCCACATGTTGGCCTCCTGGGAGGGTCTTAATGGCGTCGATCCTCTCCTTTGATCGATGTCCTCCAGGATGGCCCACACATGCCCCAACATGGCTCCAAGAGGTGCCGATGAGGCCCTAAAAGGCCCCCAAGAGGCCTCGAAGAGGCCTGAAGATGCCCCCCAGGGCTCCCAAAAGACCCCCAAGGCGCCCCTGGAGGCACCCAAGGCGCCCCAAGAGGCCTCTGCAAGAATGCTCAAATCATTGGTTTTACATGAGTTTTGGCCACACGTTGGCCTCCTAGGGGGGGGGGCCCTAACGGAGGAGCCTGGCGGGGGGATCCTACTTGAGGAGCCCCCTCCTTTGATCGATCTGATCCAACATGGCCCTAAGATGGCCTCCGAAGCCCCCAGGAGGTGCCCCAAGAGGGCCCTTAGAGGTGCCCAGGAGGGCCCAGGAGGCCCCCAAGAGGCGTCCAAAATGCACAAAGAGGCGCCCCAGAGACCCCCAAGATGCCCCAAGCGTCCCCCCAGAGGCACCCAAGAAGCAAGAGGCCTCGGAGAAACGCTCAACACCATCGACGTTACTGAAGCATTCGCAAAACAGTTTGGCCTCCTGGGGGGTGTAGATGCAAAACGGCAATATGATATACGATGGCAACGTGATTACGCGAATGGTTTCTCAATAATTTACCAGCGATGAGACGATTCGAATCTGAATGCAAAGCGAAGCGGGCGCGGATTTCTCCCGATACGCCCAAACCCGAAAATTATCCCGGCTAAGCAACCTAACAGCGATGTGTAGGAGCATACCTGGAAGCATTCCCCTTACGATTCAGATGAGAATCCAGTTGTAGAATTTTGCTGTTCTCGCAGTCGTAGTCGCATTCGCGATGACAGTCGCAGTGGCCACGGCAGTCGCAGTCACAGCCTCAGCCTGAGCCTGCCTCAGCCTCAGCCTCAGCCTGCCTCAGCATCAGCCTGCCTCAGCCTCAGCCTCAGCCTGCTTCAGCCTCAGCATCAGTCTGCCTTCAGCCTCGGCCTCGCCTCAGCCTCAGCCTCAGCCTCACCCTGCATCAGCCTCAGCCTCAGCCTCAGCCTGCCTCAGCCTCAGCCTGCCTCAGCCTCAGCCTCAGCCTGCCTCAGCCTCAGCCTCAGCCTGCTTCAGCCTCAGCCTCAGTCTGCCTTCAGCCTCGGCCTCAGCCTCAGCCTGCCTCAGCCTCAGCCTGCATCAGCCTCAGCCTCAGCCTCAGCCTGCCCAGCCTCAGCTCAGCCTCAGCATCAGCCTGCCTCAGCCTCAGCCTCAGCCTGCCTCCTCAGCCTCAGCCTCAGCCTCAGCCTGCCTCAGCCTCAGCCTCAGCCTGCTTCAGCCTCAGCCTCAGTCTGCCTTCAGCCTCGGCCTCAGCCTCAGCCTGCCTCAGCCTCAGCCTGCATCAGCCTCAGCCTCAGCCTCAGCCTGCCTCAGCATCAGCCTGCCTCAGCCTCAGCCTCAGCCTGCCTCAGCCTCAGCCTCAGCCTGCTTCAGCCTCAGCCTCAGTCTGCCTTCAGCCTCGGCCTCAGCCTCAGCCCTCAGCCTCAGCTGCATCAGCCTCAGCCTCAGCCTCAGCCTGCCTCAGCCTCAGCCTGCCTCAGCCTCAGCCTCAGCCTGCCTCAGCCTCAGCCTCAGCCTGCCTCAGCCTCAGCCTCAGCCTGCCTCAGCCTCAGCCTGCCTCAGCCTCAGCCTCAGCCTGCCTCAGCCTCAGCCTCAGCCTCAGCTCAGCCTCAGCCTCAGCCTCAGCCTCTGCCTTCAGCCTCGGCCTCAGCCTCAGCCTGCCTCAGCCTCAGCCTGCATCAGCCTCAGCCTCAGCCTCAGCCTCAGCCTGCCTCAGCATCAGCCTGCCTCAGCCTCAGCCTGCCTCAGCCTCAGCCTCAGCCTGCTTCAGCCTCAGCCTCAGTCTGCCTTCAGCCTCGGCCTCAGCCTCAGCCTGCCATCAGCCTCAGCCTGCATCAGCCTCAGCTCAGCCTCAGCTGCCTCAGCATCAGCCTGCCTCAGCCTCAGCCTCAGCCTGCCTCAGCCTCAGCCTCAGCCTCAGCCTGCCTCAGCCTCAGCCTCAGTCTGCCTTCAGCCTCGGCCTCAGCCTCAGCCTGCCTCAGCCTCAGCCTGCATCAGCCTCAGCATCAGCCTCAGCCTGCCTCAGCATCAGCCTGCCTCAGCCTCAGCCTCAGCCTGCCTCAGCCTCAGCCTCAGCTGCTTCAGCCTCAGCCTCAGTTTGCCTTCAGCCTCGGCCTCAGCCTCAGCCTGCCTCAGCCTCAGCATGCCTCAGGCTCCTGCCTCAGCATTCAAGATGTGGCCCAGGAGTGGAACTGGGAACTCGAAGAAAACGAAGTCGCCTGCAGTTGGCTCCGGGCATTCAAAATCAGGCCCAGGAATGGAGTTCTGGGAACTCGAAGACCACGAAGTGGCCTACAGTTGGCTCCGGGCGTTCAAAATCAGGCCCAGGAATCGAATTTTGGGAACTCGAAGACCACGAAATGGCCTACAGTTGGCTCCGGGCATTCAAAATCATGCCCCGAAATGGAGTTCTGGGAACTCGAAGAACACGAAGTGGCCTACAGTTGGTTCCGCGCATTCAAAATCATGCCCAGGAATGGAGTTCTGGGAACTTGAAGACCACGAAGTGCGCTACTGTTGGCTTATATATATATAATAACAAATAATATTATATATATATATAAGAGGGGAAAGAAAAAGAAAAAAAAAAAAAAAAAAAAAAAAAAAAAAAAAAAAAAAAAAAAAAAAAAAAAAAAAAACGTCCGGATCCCGCCCAGACCCCCCCCCTCTGGGGAGTCATGATGCTCTCTTTTGACCCAACTAGAAACGTATCAGCCTTCGCTGTTAAGTACAAAACAATTTAAACAATTGAGCCCAAAAGAATACGGGAGGTCTGTCACCAGTTCGCACGAATATACGTACAGATCAACATGTAAGCATGCATTGCACACTCGTGCAAAATTCTTCTGGTCTGCGCATCTGCCACGCAGAAGATTAAACGTGAGATTCGCACGTGAACCAGACGACTGATTCAGACGCATCGCGCGCTTGAAGATCGAGCTGGCACTGTTGATGTGAGCCTCGTGTTATCGGGCCTGATCCGCGTGCTCCTGATGCTGCAATGCTAGACGTGCGTCCCTTCGCACCGCCCCGATGGCGCTGCCGTCGCATCGCTTGGCGATTGACCGCCGAGCTGCTGGTCAGTCGGAAGCCAAAAGAGAGGCAGCTGGCTGCGCTGATCATATGCTACGAATTCGTCACTAAACTCCTCCTGTACGGGGCTCCTGGAGGCCCGCTAGGTAGGTCTAGCAGAGGGCGCCGCTCTGACGGGAGCTTGGAGTAAACGCCACCGTGCACGGCATCGCACACGCTAGCGACATGCGTGACCTGAGCGAGCGGCAGCAAGCTTGGCGGAACGTCCTCTGGCCGGGCAGACGGCGCCTCTAGCGAACAAAGACACAGCGAATAATGCGTGCACAGCCTATGGCGTCCACTGCTGACATGGTCTCAGCTGCAAGCGTAGACCTGAACGCACGCTTGAGGGCACCCAATCTCCAGACGATACTCACCCTAAATTGCCATCCACGTATACTGCCGGCCTCCACGAGAAATGTCACGTAGCCTGCCTGCGAGCGAATATTGAAATCATTGTCATTGGCGCTCGTCAACATGTTGAGCAGACTGGAAATTTCTCCTTGCGGCTCTTCGCCCGCGTTAGCCCAGCTGGCATCGCGGTAGGTCACCAGGCAGAGGGGGCCACGTAGCTTGGGAAACTCCAGACCCACGTCCACGCGCTTCCGCGCTAGCTTGATGAGACGACTGGTCTCGAGCAAGTCCTCGACGGTGGGCTTGTTCTGCGCGCGATGGCCCATGGCCACTCCAGCCGCCAGGCCAGGTCGAGTCTGCGATGAAAGCAAGCCCGGCGCTTCAAGAGCGGAGCGGCTGTCCGAGAACTCGGCCGGCGCCACCTCTGCTCTCAGCTGTGTTTTGCGCCCCGTGCCCAGCGCAATGTCCTCGATCGCTCTCGCGAACATGGCCTGCCGCAGGTGCAGCGCGCAATCTTCATCTCCCCAGGCCTGCTGACCACGGAAGGCAAGCGGCAAACCTCGCCAGTCGCCCTACAGCAGCAGCTTATTAAACTGGTTGTAGAGCGCCAGATACCCGGTGGAGACGCCCAGCAGCAGGTCGCCCACGTGAGCCACCACCAGCACGCACAGCTCGTCGCGCGGGTCGAAGCCGCAGTAGGGCGTGGGACCCAGCGGATGCTGGAGCACCCAGAAGAGGAAGTGAGGCGCAAGCCACTCCTGGACTTCCAGCAGCGTCCGACGCAGATTGGCCCACCACTGTCTCGGCGCGGTAACCAACCCGAGGACCCCCTTTCAGGATCTTGATCAACTGCTTCGGGTCGAAGCCTTGAAGGCCCCCACGGGGCTCCGACTGTGAACAGCTGCGGGTCGCGCCGCTCGTCGCCCCGCATGAACGCTGCCTCCACGCCCGCGGCGTGGATGTCCTGGCGGAAGCGCTGACGCAGCGCAAAGAACAGCATGGCAGAGTTGCGAATCACCGCGGGCGCGTCTGCGCGCAGGTCGCGGGCCCATGCGACCGCCGACGCAGAGTCGGGCCATGGCCTTGACCGGTGGCGGATGCTCATCGGTCCGAAGCGGTGCGTTCTGGTCTCGGTAGACGAACCTGCCATGCAAGACCATGCCAGGCTTGACCGTCGCGCGGACCGCCTCAGACTCGCCGATACAGAGCACCCGGCAGCTGCCGTACTCCTGCCACTGTTTGGCTGCGCTTTCCCTGTATAGCTCTCGGTCGGTATCCTTGCTATCCTTCCAGCGAACCTCCTTATCTGCCTGCTTGCGCTTGATCCGCTTGGCGACGATGGATGTCTGCAGCTTCTGTCTTCGAGCTGACCGTGACCGATCCCTGGCCCCTCCAGAAGGCGGTTTAGTGATCGTTTTTAATCGCAGCGACCTCAGGCCCGCGCGAGGCTGCCTGGCTGCCCCCAGCTGGTCGCCCCACGTTTGCAGGCGCTTGAGGACCGGGCTGGGCCGAATCCGAGCAGACTCCCCCGTCGAAAGTGGCCCGTCGTCGGAACTCAGCCGGCCCCGGGGGGCATGGCGGAGGCTGGCCCATGATAATATCCGTCTCGGGCGCGGGCTCCGGAGCCTGAATAGCTGCCTCTCGCCCCTCGCCCAACTCCGTCTCCAGCCTGAGGTCGCGGTCCTCGGGCCCCTCGACGGAGTCCCTCCACGCGGCCCCCATCTCGTCCGACTTGACCTCGGGCTCGCCCAGCTGCGGGCGCATGTCCTCTACTGGGACCTCCTCCTGCTCGGGTGGGTTGCGAGCCAGATCGAGCTCTGCCACGGCCTGACCGATCTCGCCCCTGCCATCTGGAGGTCAGACGCCCTCCGGAGCGAGCGCCTTGATGCGCTCCGGGGACACCAGCATAGCATGACCTCCGAGCGAGACCCAGGTATTCTGGCCCTGATGACCGATGACTACGCACGGTCCTCGTCAGATGCCCTTCCCGGAGTTGCGGCTGCGCCGCTGACGCAGCCCCTTCTTGCTGATTTGGCGGAACACGTAGCACAGCTCGCCCGCTGACAAAAGCGCGGCTGCAGTCCGCGCGCGGGCCAGATATGGCCCGTCTGACATGGTGGCCATTCTGCATCCTCATGGACGACTCCCGCGCCGCCGCGCGAGTGGCATACCGCCGCCGGACCTCCCCGTCGTTGGAAGCGAGGCCGCGGGTGCCGCAATCGGCTGCGTCGTCCACCAGGTCGGCTGGCATCTTGGGATCTCTCCAACACCCCCTGTGCCGGGCCGAAGCCGTCGCGCCTCCCCAGCGAGTTCTTGGCGCCCGACACCACGATGCCCAGCGCACATCTCGCCCTTGCCTTTGATCGACGAGTGCTCGGTCGCCCTGGCGTCCAGCTCCTTCCACCAGGCCCCCTGCCGTTCCACTCGACCGAGCTGCCAAATGTGGCCGTCCAGCGATAGGTAGCTGCGCCGAGTTGAAAGATTGGAACGCCTCGCTGAGGGCGCCGCCGAGACCCTTCTCCACATCGAAATGCGCTCGTTCTGGCACTCCCGCCCAGGAGGCCCGGCAACTTTCGAACGCGGACGCGAACTCCTGGCCGGCACGTTTGTCGATCAGCGTCGCCACGTGGAAGGTGGCAGCTAGGCCGAGTATGCTGAAATACCGATAGTTCTTCTTCTTGCCATCGACGTCCACGAGCTCGGAGCAGTCGAGTCCGACGTCGCGACCGAATCCTAACAAGAATTGGAGGCGCGCTGGCCCCCCTGCGCTAGGGCGCTGCTGCGCCGGGCACACGGAGTAGATCAGTCCCTTGACGGCCTGGACGATGGCCGACTTTGCGCCTCTGCGCCGCAGACTGCGACCCAAATCTCCATTAGACGGACGGCCCAAGTTGACGCGCAGTCTCTTGAGCAGCGCCAGCTCTGCCCGCTTGCAACGAGCTGCTGCTTTCTGGGTGAAAACGACCGCGCCGACACCGATCCTGCCATGCAGTCTCGTCGGACTAAGTCGTGTGTCTCGGCGAAATCCCCCCCGCCGCCCATGGGGCCTGGCCCCCGCGCGGGCTCGTCCGCCTCTGCCGAGGACGCGGCATCGTTCACGTAGGCGGCGGCCTGCCCCTTCTGCTCCGGCGCGATCAAAGGCAACGAAGTAGGCCGGCAGTCCACCTCGCAGACTCGACGCCCACGCTGCCGGCGCATGATCCGCTCGACTATCCGCGCCACCGCTCTGCAGAACCTGTTGGGGTAGACGCCAAGACTTGCGCACAGCCACGTTGTCACCGAACTTATGTTCGCGCTGGCGTTAGCGGCCGCAGACACGTCGCAGTTGCCAGAATTCGCGATGGGCGGTCAGCAGCGTGGCGGGGTGATCGATCGGCATCCCCATCTTGTAATTCTTAGCCCCATACCCGCACATATCGCACCTCACCCAGTGCGCACGCTGGTCTGCCGCAATATTTGCCATTAGGCGCTGTGCCCAGATCCGGCTCGCAGCCGGGTTCATCATGGCCGCGTAACCGCTATCGAGCCGAAACATGAAGAAGTCGCGAACCAGGCGTAGAAACGGCCGCCCCTTCTGCCACTTGTCTAACCTGCTTCGCGCTGTAATCGAGGTACGCTACGTTGTTATAGCGCGCGCACGGGAGCTCGAGCGACACGAACGTTGGCCTCGTCGCACGTCATGTCGAGGTTCTTCTGCTTGTAGAGGCCCCAGCAACACTCGCTGTCAATGACCTGCACTGCCGTCGCGCCGCGGGCCACGGCCACCCTCGCGACGCCGCCTTCGCCGCCGAAGACCTGCGCGACGTCCGCGCGGCGTCTGGCGAGCGCGAACACCTCCTTGACCCCCTCCAGGCGCTCCACCACGTCGCGGCGGCGCCAGTCGCGCGCTGCGCGAGCGGTTGGAGCGGCTGCGACACTCTGCGGCGAACACCGTCTGGAAGGCGAAGGCGCCCAGCAAGCCCGCGACCCGGCACAGCAGGCCAGCGCGCTTGCCCTTCCTGGTGCTTCGCTGGTGGCCTGAGCCCTGCGGATCGTCGCGGCGGCGCGGTCTGCCACTGGCTGCCGCTCGGCGGCCCCCCCCCCTGCTCCGGGGCGCTCGCCTCGGCGCCCGTCTCCCCGATCGCGAGGTAGCCGTGTGGTCACTGGTGTCCACCTCGCGAGGCTCGAGTGGGCGACTGCGACGATGTCCCGCCCAGTTCCCTAAGTAGACCCTGCTCGCCCCCCTGGCGATCGCCGGCGGCCCCAGAGAGATGTCGCCCAGCACGATCTCCTCGGCCATCGCCCTCTCGATCGCAGTTTCGGCCCTCCCCTGCGGGGGCGGCCTGACGCCGCGAGTCTTCACCCAGCGAGCGAACCTTGCCAGGAGCTGACTGGTCCAGTTCATGCCGAGTTCGAAGACTGCCCACTGGCAGTAGACGATGCCGCTGCACAGCACCCAGCGGCAGTCGGCTGTCGGGCACTCACCGAAGCGCATCGCGTCGCCGCCCCGCATCTGCGGCGCAGGCTCCGCCACTGGACCCCGAGAGCCGATCGCGCCCTCGGCCCTCCAGCCCCTCAGGCGCCGCCTCAGCTCGGGAGCCTCTGTCTCCTGGTCGACCTGGATGCGCCTCTCCCTGCACAGCTGCCGCATCTCCAGCTCAAGCATCTCCCCCGGCCCAGGGGTCGGCCCCCGGGCCCGCCTCTCGGCGCCCTCCGCACGGAGCGCGCGCAGAATCGAGCGCGACAGGTCGAAGCTGGCGCCGCGCGCATCCCTGTCGCAGGGCGCCCCCCCGCCTCGAGCTCCAGCTCCCTCGCGCGAGATAACGCCGGGGCTCAGACAGCACTCAGCGTCGGCGCATTCGAGCGACTGCTCTCCGAAGTCGTCTCCTTGAGAGATGTCGAACACAGCTGGCTCGGTCGCATAGCCACGGGTCGAATCGCCGTAGACGGGCGCGGCGGCCGGCTCGGCCACTGCGCCCGGCGGGACTGCGGCGGCGGAAGCCACGGTAGCTCTCGTGCCAAGCGAATTCGGAGATGACCTCGTTTGATAACGGATTGCTGATGGATATCATCGCAGTTCGCTTCCATTTGTTGGCGCTTGAAATCGCACGCGCTGATGCTGGCTTCCGCCGCATGTTGGTGTTCTGGGCCGCTGCTTGCGTCTACCGTTTGTGCTGAACGTGCTGGTTCTGGCATGATAACCCGCGCTTCTTCCCATGACCCCGACGAGGACTGACGCGACGGAATGCTCGCGCCCATCGCCCGGCGCACCTGTTGCTCGAACAGTTCAACACTATCCGGCTCGCAACCGGATTCAGTCTCGGCCTAAGGCCCGTCGGCCACCGAGTCGTCGTCGAACCCTTGGTCGAGCTGCTCGGACCCCACCGCACTGGCGGTGGCCAACTGCATCTCCTCAGCCAAATACGTAACAAGGGCGCGCGGCCGGATCTCCTTCTCCGCATCTGAGACGCCCCGCACAGGCACGCAGCGAAGTGGGAAGCCCAGAATATCCAAGGTAGGATGGCCGGCGCGACTCAAACCTATCTGGATGCCTCCTTCCTTGATCGCCTTCACGTCGAGCTTGTTGTCGCCCGCGCGGTAGACTGCGCCCGGCTCGCTCTGCGCCTTCCAAGAATCCAAGCACGGCGCCGAGCACTGCACCCATCCTGACGACAAAAGCCTTGCCGCTCACCGCGCACGAAATCAGCGCTTCTCTCACGCTGTTGACAACCTTGGAGGCGCCGAACCTGGGGGGGCCATTCTTCGAGCACTCGATAGGCCAGAGGTTGAACGCGGCCAACCTCCGCTTCAGGCCGCCGCGCCAGTTGAGGCCCCCGACGCACTTGGAGCGCGCAGCGTCGAAGGCCATCTTGCCGCCTGACTCCTTCGGCAGGTCCTCGATCACAATGAACACTAGGGCTGGCCCCGTCGAAGCCATCAGGCAAGCGTGCGGGATGATGTAGAACTGCGCCGCTGTGACCTCCTCCGCCACCGACGCGGTCTGGGGCGACCAGGGCTGCCGACGAGCCGGCGTGAAATCCTTGTCGCCGGCGTGGTAGACCATGGCGGTGGTCGTCGTGGCCTCGCGCGGCTCCTGCCGCTGGCTCGCGCGGCCCCCGCTGCTCGCGGGGCTCGCCCTGCGGCTGCCTTTGCGGGGGATATCCGCCTTCGCCGTGGGGTCGTCTTTCTTCGGACACTGTGGATCTCCACGCCAGTGCCCTTTTCTGGCCACAGGCTCCGCAGTGAGTGCTTGCATTCATCTTGGCTACCTTGCCGTCATCCCGCAGAGGAGGGGGCCTGCCGTCCTTCTCGGCGAAGTAGCCTCTGGTCCGATTGCCCTCCTTCAGCGTGTCACTCGCGCGAAGCATCTTCTTGGTGAGGAACGCCACCTGCTCCTCCGCGTCGCCCAGGACGTCCTGGAGCTCGTCTTGGACATCACTCTCGAACTCCAACGAGTCGCTGGACGCGTCGTCGGTTCCGCGGCCACGGTCGTCATCCTCACCCAGTCTGCGTGACGTACGTCTTATGCGACGCGTAGTCGCCGTCCTGATTGTTACCGTTATTGCCGTAGCCCTTGCCGCGGTCGCTGTCATGGCCGTCCACGACCGAAACCTCGGGCAGGTGGATCATCAGCTGCTCGTGCAGCTTCGCGAGGTTGGACTTATTTCCATCGGCGTTGAGCACGCTGGCTGTGCGCTTTGGCGGAAGACGCGCGCACGTGCGGCACAGGTCAGCCAGGACCCCATTTGGCACGGCGACGCCCTTGGCCTTCAGCTTCGTCGAAATGCCGTTTAAGCGGTTGTTATAATCTCGGAGATCCTCGAACTTGTTTGTGCCTAACGCACGCTGTCATGATCAAAATATCCAGTAGCGCTGGCGTCTCCAGCACCTCGATCTCAGGGAACGCTCCCCGAAGCAGGCCAAAAATACTTCCGCAGAGTCGTCGCCCCTGATGTTGTCCAGGTCGAGCTCTTCGCAGGCCTCCTCGGCCTTGCCCTTCAGGTGGCCACTTGTCGGCGGTACTTTTTCATACCACTGCTCGTGCTGTCGAAGACGGATATGGGGATCTTGCCTCCCGACTTGTCGTCATTGCAAGCTGCAGCAGCTCCTCCTGTTGCCATAGCGAGATGGCGAGGAGTATTAGGTCACACTTGGTGAGCTGTCCGTCGTAGCTTGCGAAAGCCATGGCTGCGGAGTGGCACATATGCAAACCGTGTTTGTTGCCGTGGTCGAGATAGCTCCTGCTACCAGTGTAGACATAGAACTGCAATCTGATGTTTGATGGCAATGTGGCTACTCGACATATATATATATATATATATGATATTTCCGCGATGGGATGATGCGAATATGGGCTTCTCCCGATACGTGTTCGGGCTTCTCCCGATACGCCCAAGCCTAATGACCCTGAACAAATTGAGCCCAAACGAATACTGAAAGTCTGTCACCCTCTCGCATGCATATACATACAGATCAGCACTGCAATCATTTATTTCACAGGGGGGCCCTACTTTTGGGAGGGGGCCCTACACGTGTAGACACGGCGTTATTGATTGATTGATTGCCCTAAGTAAGGAGCCCCCTCTTTTGATCGATCTCTTCAAAGATGGCCCCAAGATGGCCCCCAAGGCCCCCAAGATGCCCCCAAGAGGCCCCCAGGAGACCCCGAAGAGGTCCCAAGAGGCCCCCCAGGGGCACCGAAGACGCCTTAAGAGGCCTCCGGGACTGCCAAGAGACCCTCAAGACACCCCAAGAGGACTCGAAGAATTTCTAAAAATAAATCCAAAGAGACTCCGAAAAGCATCCAAGAGACCTGTCCTTTCTGCTCGCCCTCCTCCTCCTCTTCCTTCTCCTCCTCCTCTTATTATTTTTGTCATCATCATCAGCAGCAGCATCAGCATCAGCATCAGCATCAGCATCAGCAGCATCTTCATCAGAATCATCATCATCATCATCATCAGCAGCAGCATCATCATCATCAGCATCATCACAATCATCAGAATAATCATCATCATCATCATCATCATCATCATCATCATCATCATCAGCAGCAGCAGCAGCAGTAGCATCGTCATCATCAGCAGCAGCATCATCATCGTCATCATCAGCAGCATCATCAGCATCGTCATCATCATCCACCATCAGAATCAGCATCATCATAAGCAGCAGTAGCAGCAGCAGCATCATCATCATCATCATCATCATCATCATTATCATCAGCATCATCATCATAATCAGCATCATCATCAGCAGTAGCATCAATCATCATCCATCATCATCGCCATTATCATCATCAGCAGCAGCATCAGCAACAGCTTCTGCATCAGCATCAGCATCATCATCATCATCATCATCATCATCAGCATCATCATCATCATCCACATGTTCCTCTTCCTTCCGCCTCCTCCCCATCCACTATCCCTCCTTCTCCTCCTCCTTCTCATTATTTTCCTGCTCCTCCTGCTCCTCCTCCGATTCCTCCTGCATCCTCCCCCTCTTGGGGTTCGACGTCTTACACAGCCCTTTATTCCACTGCGTTCTCCTCCACATCCCTGATCAGGGCAACCCGTCTGGACACCGTGTCTGTATGGGCTGGTGAAGTTACGAGAAGCGTCTAGAGGAGCTAGGTGTATCTAATTCCCAGACGGCGCCGGGGGGCGAATCATGCCTTTACAGGCCCCTGCCTCCCCCGCCCCCCATCCCACCCACCCGGCAACGGCCGTTATCGCGAGAGGGTAAGACCACGGGCTCTTGGAAGTGCGTGGCTAGCGCACAGAGCGAAAGCACGATCCCTGGGCAGGTCGTGCGGAGGAAGCTGGTCTTGAGGGAAGCGGGTCCGGGATTTCTGTTCGCCTGTTGAAAGCTCCAGGGTCTTAGGCTCCGTTTCCTTCAGGACCTCTTTATTCACGGCGATTAGGCACCGAGCCACGGGCCAGCAATTGGCTGGTTGCACGTAACCCCGGACATGATCTTGAAGGCTCCCTGTGGGAGAATTTGGAGGTTCTGAGCACCTGACAGCGAAATACCAGAAACCGTGGCGACATGTTTTTAAGGATGCCGAGCAAGTCGACGAGCCCGCCTTCCCTTGATCCTGACATCGTGTGAACCAAAAGCGGTGCTTAGCTGCCTCGCGTGCACGTTGGTGCCTGCGTCTGTGCCTGCCTTTGTTGCTTGCACGTGGCAGAGCACGCCCTGGCATGGAAAGGGCAAGAAGCTAGGAGAGGAGAGGCCTGAGCAGAGGCCTCAGCTTGCCGTTGAAGTTGCTGCTTCTCGAGCTCCGACCCGTCGAGTTGCTTTCTGAGCGCATCCTGCACCGCTTTGGCCTGGCACCGAGAATAAAGATACACACATACACACGCACATACATACATACATACGTACGTACGTACGTACAGACTTTCATGTAAAGCAACACGACACGACCCAACGCAGTACAATACAATACAATACAATACAGTACAATACAATACACGACAATACAAGAAAATAACACAACTCAAAAAATACCGTACAATATACTACAATTGCCTTACAGCACATTGCGCTACCTTATGTGACATTACATGTCATTCCATTAAAATACCATACATTACATGCGTTGCACTGTAGCACAATACATCACATTATATTATATTACACTACAGTGCACTATATGGCATGACATACGTGTCTGCATACGTACATGCATGCATACATGCACTCGTACATACCTACATACGTACACACATACATTACATTACATTACATTACATTACATTACATTACATTACATTACATTACATTACATTACATTACATTACATTACATTACATTACATTACATTATATTACATTACATTACATTACAATACAATACATTACATTACATTACATTACATTACATTACATACATACATACATACATGCGTACGTACATACATACCTATATATACATGAATACATACATGCATACAGACATGCATACGTATAAACCGACCTACATGTACACACATGCATGCATGCATTCATGCATACATTCATGTCTACATACATACATGCATGCATTCATACATACAGATATACATGCATACATGCATAGATACATACATGAATGCATACATGCATGCATGCATGCATGCATGCATGCAAACGTACATACATACATGCATGCATACATACACATGTACATACATACATACATACATACATACATACATACATACATACATACATACTAACAGACATATCTACATACATACATACATACATACATACATACATACATACACATATACATATACATATACATATTCATGTACATATACATATACATATGTATATACATATATATATATATACATGTAAATATACATATACATATACATATACATATACATATACATACACATATACATATATATATATATACATATACATATACAGATAAATATACATATACATATACATATACATATACATATACATATACATATACATGTACATATACATATACATATACATATGCATATACATATACATAAACATAAACATATACATACATATACATACATACATACATACATACACACACACATACATACATACATACATACATACATACATACATACATACATACATATGCACACACATATCAAGAGCGCTTCGCGCGCTTCGGTTCTAGCGCAAACTTTCCAGATTGCAGCCGCGATCTCGGACGATGGCAACATCGAACATAGACGTTGACGATGACGACGACGACGTCCATCCTCTCCTTGATGTCCTCCGGTTTCTCGTCCTCCTTCTCCTCCTCCTCTCCTCTTCCTCCTTTTCAGATACTTCCTCCTGTCGCGGCGTTGAAGTCCCAGGAATCATTTTCTCACGCGACTTTGTATTGACAAGATGCAACAGTCACATTGATTCGCGGCGTTGAAGACCCAGGGATGGTGTTCTGGCACTGAGGATTCTCCAACGGCTGTCTTTCAATGGGGCACTGCCCACAATCAGCATAAATTATTCTAGGGACCAGCGAGGAGGGAACTTGGAGGGACGGCTTATTGTTGATGCATCTTAGGTTTACACTGGTCCTCCACTTACTCCTGATCCTGCTCCTCCTCCTCGTCATCATCCTACTCATCATCATCATCATCATCATCATCACCATCATCATCATCATCATCATCATCACCGCCACCACCACCGTCATCATCATCATCCCACCCCCTCCACCTCCTCCTGATCCTCCTCCTCATTGTCGTCCTCCTCCTCCTCCTTCTCCGTTACTCTTCCTTACAAACAACTCCTCCCTGTCGCACTCTGAGGCCAGTCGAAAGGGCGGGTCCGGCGTTTCGCCTGAGACTTCCTCATCATTATAATCCTGAAGCTTACAATTTGCAAGAGCTTCACTGATGAAGGGCGGGGACTTACCAAAATGTGGCTTTCGCCCTGGCGCCGCGCACATCCGCGCACATTCGTCTTAGAAGTGTACAAGAGCTTCACGGATGGAGGGCGGCTCCTTGTCAAAATGCGGCTCTCGCCTCAGCGCCGCGCACATTCGTTGTAAGAGCTTGCAGTAGTTTTAAGGACTCCCATGGCTAACGTCCCCGAAACGGTGTTTTGGCACGACGTCGGAACGTCAGGGCGCAACAGTCACGTTGATTCGCGGTGTTGAAGTCCCAGGAAGTGGATTGTGCTCTGGTACGGTTCAAGATCGTCAAGACGCAACGCTAACGGTAGTTCGCGGCGTTGAAATCCCAGAAATGGTGTTCTGGGACAGTTTCGGATGTTCACATGGTCCTCATCCAACGGGGCACTTCCCTCAGTGAATATGGATCCGTGTAGGGAGAGTTGATTGCAATGTCGTTGATGAGTCGTGGGTTTATACTGGTCCTCCACCTCCTCCTCCGCCTCCTCCTCCCATCCCCTCCTCCTCCCACCCCCTCCTCCTCCTCCTCGCCCCCCATCCCATCCCAGTCTCCTCCAACCACCACCGTTCCTTCTTGTCCACCTCTCCTGCCTCTTCTGCTCCCCTTTCTCATCGTCCTCCCCGCCTCCCCTCTCCGTCCCCGGGGAGCCCCTGGGCAAAACGGAGGCGCCGAGGCGGCAGGCTGCGCCGCATGGTGGCTGCAGGAAGCCAGCGCGGCGCCAGGACGCGAAGCACGAGGAGAACCCTCGATGTGGCAGAGTCGGCCTACGAGTCAGGGCCGACTGTACGGGCGGGAAGGAGAGGCGAGGAGTAGAGGCGGGAAGGAGGGACGAAGAGGAGGGACGATGTGAAGGACGGACGAGGAGGCACGAGGAGGAGGGACAGGGAGGATGAACAACGATGAGGACGAATGGGCACGCCCAGAGGCGTCCAGGAAATCGGTGACCTCAGGCGCAGCGGCGTGCCCGCGGCCTCCCTCCGGAGGCCTCGAGGAGGGAGGAGGCGTGGAGGAGCACGTAGGAGGACGAGGACGAGGACGAAATACAACCAACCCGTAGAATAAGGACGCACGACAAGGATGCACGGGCCTTCGAAGGCCATGTCGACTCTCTGCGTGCGGGGCGCTGCCAGCGAAAGGTGCCAAGGCGAGGCCGAAGCGGAAGGATGCAAGTGCAAGCTTGGAAAATCGCTCGTCCATACTATGCGGGTTGACTGTCATGGGTGGGAGCAGGAACAGGAGAAGGCGGAGGAGGAGGAAGAAGTAGAAGCGGACACTGTCTACCATGAAGAGAACAAGGAGGAGGAGGAGGAGGAGGAGAGGAGGAGGAGGACGGGGAGGTGGAGGAGGAGGAGGAGAAGGAGAGTGGGTCCTGAGCGAAGCGGGTCCCAGACGCTGGGACCCTCCCCGAGGACCAGTTCTTCCTCCTGAGCAGTGCTGCCGACGGTCCTTGGGTCCGTCGAAGGCCCAGGTCGAAAACTGCAAACAAACAATTGCACCAGAGAAACAAAAAAGAAGTAGATAATATGGAAATTAGTGATATGGATATTGAGATCGATTGTGGGATCGATAGTAGAATCGATAGTGAGGACGATTCTAAGGTAGGTCGTGAGACCGATAGTGAAGTCGATTCAATGAGATCGATTGTGAGATCGGTTGTGAGATCGCTCGTGCGATCCATAGTGAGATCGATTGTGATATCGACAATGAAGTCGACTGTGAGATCGATAGTGAGATCGATAGAGACGTGGGTGATGGGATCGACGGTGAGACCGATCGATGAAACGATCGACCAGGAACCCGGGATCCCGGGAACCCCGCGGCCCACCGAAATTGGCCTGGAACCCGGAACCGGAACAGGGAATCCGGGAACCCAGCCGCCCACTGAAATCGGCCCGGATCTTTCGCCAAATCCTTCAATATCCGTCAGGACCTCTTCAGTGCAAGCACTGATTGGGGAAAAGACTCGGGGCCCGTTTCTCCTCAGAACCCCTTTGCTTCATGCCGAACTGTGCAGGGACGTGCAGGGCCACTGGGGGTCAGGCTACTGGTAAGCCGAAGCCAGGACCAGGACAAAATCGGACTTGGATAAATCGAGGATCTCTGAGATCTGGTGGTTCTGGGGTATGCCTCCAGGTTCCCGAGCCTTTGTCTCTGCCTCTTCCTCGCTCTCCCGCTCTCCCTCTCTCTCTCAGACTGCTCGAAGGGACTAATGACCTGCAGCGTGGCGCATGGTTGTGCGCACCAACGATTCGCGTGCCGAAGGGGGGGGGGGGGCGTGGATACTTGGCGGCGCCCTGTGGAGGGCGCGAAGGGGGGCCTTCTGAGAAGGCGGGGCGGCTTCTCGGAAGGCAGTGGCCTTCTCAGACGCGCCTGGAGAATGCTCCTGGAACGAGCTCGTAGAATTCTGGAGGGCTTCCGGTAAGCCACCCGCCTTCTCAGACGCCCCTCCCCTCGCCTTATTAGAAGGCCAACCCCCTCGCGCCACCCCCTGGGCGCGGACATGCCAGGCGCACTCGCGCGA
>CAUYUJ010014906.1:185000-207500 GCA_963575745.1 Prorocentrum cordatum
ATCATCATCATCATCATCAGCATCATCATCATCATCATCATCAATCATCATCATCATCATCATCATCATCATCATCGTCATCCGTCTCCTCCTCCTCCTCCTCCTCCTCATCCCCCCTCCTCCTCCTCCCCCTTTTGCTACTGCTGCTAATCCTGCTCCTGCTCTGCTCCTGCTCCTGCTCCTCTCCTCCTCCTCCTCCTCCTCCCTCTTCCTTCTCCTCCTCCTCCCTCCTCATCCTCCTCCTCCTCTTCCCCCTCCTCTTCCTCCTCCTCCTCCGCCTCCTCCACCTCCCCTCTCATCCTCCTCATCCTCCCCTCCTCCTCCTCATCCTCCTCCTCCTCCTCCTCCTGCTCTCCTCATCATCCTCCTCCTCATCCTCCTCCTACCCCTCCCTCTCGTCCTCCTCCGCCTTCTGCTCCTCCTCCTCCTCCTCCTCCTCCTCCTCCTCCTCCTCATCCTCTTCCTCCTCCTCCTCCTCCAGCTCCCCGTCCTCCTCCTCTCCTCCTCCTCCTCCTCTTCCTGCTCCTGCTCCTCCTCCTCCTCCTCCTCCTTCTCCTCCTCCTTGTTTCTCCTCGTTCCGCCTCGTTCCTCGTTCCTCACTCCTGGCCCCTCGCTCCGCCTCGTTCCTCGTTCTCCTCCTCCTCCTCCTTCTCCTCCCCCCTGTTCAGAAAAGTTAGGGGCGACTGATTCACAAAGTGTCGGAGATCCACGCCGATCAAAAGAGATCCGCGCAGACCTCCGAAACCATACATTTATGCAGACTTCTCTTCGGCCCCAGGCGGCGCCCAGACCCTGCCATCAAGTGGCCCGACAGCTTAGATGAGGTTAGCAACGCTGTGTTATCGTTTTCGAGATCGACGGTTCGTTTCCCCCGTGTTGGGGTCCGTGTTTTCCCGACTGGGGAGTCTTGTTTGCGCCGCTGCCAGTTCGGTTCCATGTTGTATTGTATTGCCGCTGTTGCTTCTGTGTTGGGCTGCCGTTGCTGAATCCTTGTTGGCCGAAAAACGAAACATCGAAAAAGGGAGAAAACACTCCCCCAGCGTTTGCAGCATCGACGAAGCCCGAGAGCCCCTGGGGTGCTCCGAAGAGGCCAAGAAAAGCTCCCATGGGAGACACCCAGTATAGGGAGCCCACAAAGGATGTACGCGCCTAGCTATGTACATGAACACGGCCCCTTGACCCGCGAGACTGGCCGCGTGATACGAACATTCGCGCAATGCGAACCCTGGAAGCCAGAGTTGATTCATGTACGTGTACGTCCTTCTTTCGCTCCTGACAGTAGGCTCGTTGGATGTCAGAAGACCCAGGACGCCACGTGATGCCCGGGCCGCACCACTTCGCGCGTCGCCCCCCAGTGAGCGACGCGCGCTGCTCTGCGCGCCCTCGCGCCACCCGCGCCCTGGAGAAGGGCACCTTCGCGGCTCGGGCCGCGACGCGCGAGGCGTGACCGTCTTCGCGCCCCCGCGGGTGACCCTCGGCCACGGGGCAATCGACTGTCACCCCCTTGTGGCATCGCTCTCCACCTGCGGAGGCCTCGGTCGGAGGATCGCGCCGCATCGCCCAGGCGCCGCAGCTCCTCGACGTCGGCCAGACGGCCCCTCGGAGCCCGAAGACAATCCCCCGGCAAGACCCGCAAGCGCTTCGAATCTGACGGCCCCCAGGCCACGAGCATCATCGGGGAGGGTTGCGGCGGCGAGGTGCCATAGCCTTCTCTGAGCTGGGCAAAAAATGATACCGGAGAAAAACCAATCATAATCTTTTGGGGGCTTTAGGGCTGTAGGGCTATAAGGCCATAGGGCTAGAAGGCTATGGGGCGATAGGGCCACAGGGCTACAGGGCCATAGGGCTATAGGGCTATTGGGCTGTAGGGTTATGGGGCTGTAGGGCTAGATGGCTATAGGGCTATAGTGCTATAGGGCTATAGGGCTAGAAGGCTATAGGGCTATTAGCGCTATAGGGCTACAGGGCTATAGGGCTATAGGACTATATAGAGCTACTGGGCACCTGGGCACCCGGGCACACGGGCACCAAGGCACCCGGGCACACGGGCACCCGGGCGCCCAGGCACCCGGCACCCGGGCACCCGGGCGTGCGGCGAAAATCGGCGGCAAACCTAACCTAACCATGTGAATCCGCTAGGACCCCTACAGAGGCAAGCTCTGATTGGGGAACAACCCACAAAGGGGCTGTGTTACCCTGCTGAGCATCGTGGAACCGACCCTTATCCCCACCGGCGCGGCCTTGGCCCCGATGGAAGACTCACCCACTTAGGTGGGTATGTATGCCAGTTCCCCACCTACTGCCCTCGTCAAAATTAACCTCAGAACGCGTTACTTGCGAAATACCTGTTGTGTGGGCACCCACTCTCCAATGTCGGTCATCGTGACCTTCCGAGTCGCGCTGGCCCAGACCGCGTTGCGGCCTGCTTCGACATTGAAGAGCGCGGCACTGAACGGGCGAAAAGAGGCGACGTACAAGGGGCGCGTCAGAGGCTTATGTTGTCGAGGGTTTCAGGAGGGTGGGCCGGTGGGGATGGGGGTGGGAGACACCATGGCTCAGTGGGGATCGGGATGAGTGAAACGATGCCGACCTGCGGACGTAGGGGCCACCGACCAGGCCAGCAAGCGTACGATGGCAGCACGCGCCTCGAATGATGGCAGTCGCCACAACTTGCAGGTACAGCCAAGCTGCTGTCATGAGGAGCGCGCTAAACAAGCGCCTGGTGCACAAGGAACACTACAGGAACAAGAGTGGAGGAACCGGAGGAAATTTCGGAAAAGCGAGCCCCTTTCCGAACCCGAACTCCTCAATATCTCAGCGCTTTGGCTGTAGGCGAAAGGCCAACCGCAGCAAAACGTTCAAATGGCGAGGGGGTGAAGCCGACGGCGGGCGTGGCCTGCTTTTGCATCTGGTCACCCTCGGACATGATCTGGTCGATTTGTGCCCTCAACGCAGCTTCGTCTTCCTTCGCCTGGCGAGATCATCCATGGCTTGCTTCAGCCCACAGCCAGAGGAAGGTGGCGGAATGAGTGCGAGCATGAATGGAATGGCCTCCTCCTCTTTCTCCTCCTCTTCCTCCTCATCATCCTCCTCATCCAATCGTCTGCCAATGCGGCCACTCCATATCGGCGGCACAGCTTCCAGCAGTCAGACAGACCCCCCTCCTGCAGCAGTAGGCCACTGTTGTTCTCGTTCTCGTGCCTTCAGCAGTGAGAGAGGGGCGGGGGGGAGCCCGAGGGAGTGGGTGGAGGGAGAGTGCTCTCAGCGGCCTCGGGCCCGCCCCCAATCGGGGGGCACCCTGGGCCGCCTGCGTCCGCCACCTGGTGTGTCTCCAGGGCAGGGCCTCCCTGCTACGGCGCAGCTGCCACGGCAGCGCGCGCCAGGCAGCCTCCGATCGTAAGGGTAAGGGGCCTGCTTCCCTGCTCCCACCCAGGGGTCGCCCAGGTGCTTAAAGCCAGAGACACAGACACCCAAGGATATTATCCTCATCCTTATCCGTACCCTTCTCCTCATCCTCCTCCTCCTCCTCCTCCTCCTCCTCCTCCTCCTCCTCCTCCTCCTCCTCGCAAAAAGGCACGGATATGAGGCAATGGCAGCCCACTCCCAGCCAACGCAAGGGAAAGAGCTTTGTGCTCGAGCTGTTCTTTGTCAGATGCGAGCATGCTCAGCTGCGCCCTGAACGTTCTTCAAATGGCGAGGGGGTGAAGCCGACGGCGGGCGTGGCCTGCTTTTGGATCTGGTCACCCTCGGACATGATCTGGTCGATGTGTGCCCTCAGCGCAGCTTCGTCTTCCTTCGCCTGGCGAGATCATCCATGGTTTCCTCAAGCCCACAGCCAGAGGAAGGTGGCGGAATGAGTGCGAGCATGAATGGAATGGCCTCCTCCTCCTCCTCTTCCTCCTCATCCTCCTCATCATCGTCCTCCTCCTCCTCCTCCTCCTCCTCCTCCTCCTCCTCCTCTTCCTCCTCATCATCCTCCTCATCCAATCGTCTGCCAATGCGGCCACTCCGTATCGGCGGCACAGCTTCCAGCAGTCAGACAGACCCCCCTCCTGCAGCAGTAGGCCACGTTTGTTCTCGTTCTCGTGCCTTCAGCAGTGAGAGAGGGGCGGGGGGGAGCCCGAGGGAGTGGGTGGAGGGAGAGTGCTCTCAGCGGCCTCGGGCCCGCCCCCAATCGGGGGGCACCCTGGGCCGCCTGCGTCCGCCACCTGGTGTGTCTCCAGGGCAGGGCCTCCCTGCTACGGCGCAGCTGCCACGGCAGCGCGCGCCAGACAGCCTCCGATTGCAAGGGTAAGGGTCCTGCTTCCCTGCTCCCACCCAGGGGTCGCCCAGGTGCTTCAAGCCAGAGACACAGACACCCAACGATATTATCCTCATCCTTATCCGTACCCTTCTCCTCATCCTCCTCCTCCTCCTCCTCGCAAAAAGGCACGGATATGAGGCAATGGCAGCCCACTCCCAGCCAACGCAAGGGAAAGAGCCTTGTGCTCGAGCTGTTCTTTGTCAGATGCGAGCATGCTCAGCTGCGCCCTGAACGTATCTTCAAATGGCGAGGGGGGAAAGCCGACGGCGGGCGTGGCCTGCTTTTGGATCCGGTCACCCTCGGACATGATCTGGTCGATTTGTGCCCTCAGCGCAGCTTCGTCTTCCTTCGCCTGGCGAGATCATCCATGGCTCGCTTCAGCCCACAGCCAGAGGAAGGTGGCGGAATGAGTGCGAGCATGAATGGAATGGCCTCCTCCTCTTTCTCCTCCTCTTCCTCCTCATCATCCTCCTCATCCAATCGTCTGCCAATGCGGCCACTCCATATCGGCAGCACAGCTTCCAGCAGTCAGACAGACCCCCCTCCTGCAGCAGTAGGCCACTGTTGTTCTCGTTCTCGTGCCTTCAGCAGTGAGAGAGGGGCGGGGGGGAGCCCGAGGGAGTGGGTGGAGGGAGAGTGCTCTCAGCGGCCTCGGGCCCGCCCCCAATCGGGGGGCACCCTGGGCCGCCTGCGTCCGCCACCTGGTGTGTCTCCAGGGCAGGCCTCCCTGCTACGGCGCAGCTGCCACGGCAGCGCGCGCCAGGCAGCCTCCGATCGTAAGGGTAAGGGGCCTGCTTCCATGCTCCCACCCAGGGGTCGCCCAGGTGTTTGAAGCCAGAGACACAGACACCCAAGGATATTATCCTCATCCTTATCCGTACCCTTCTCCTCCTCCTCCTCCTCCTCCTCCTCCTCCTCCTCCTCCTCCTCCTCCTCCTCGCAAAAAGGCACGGATATGAGGCAATGGCAGCCCACTCCCAGCCAACGCAAGGGAAAGAGCCTTGTGCTCGAGCTGTTCTTTGTCAGATGCGAGCATGCTCAGCTGCGCCCTGAACGTTCTCCAAATGGCGAGGGGGTGAAGCCGACGGCGGGCGTGGCCTGCTTTTGGATCTGGTCACCCTCGGACATGATCTGGTCGATGTGTGCCCTCAGCGCAGCTTCGTCTTCCTTCGCCTGGCGAGATCATCCATGGTTTCCTCAAGCCCACAGCCAGAGGAAGGTGGCGGAATGAGTGCGAGCATGAATGGAATGGCCTCCTCCTCCTCCTCTTCCTCCTCATCCTCCTCATCATCGTCCTCCTCCTCCTCCTCCTCCTCCTCCTCCTCCTCCTCCTCTTCCTCCTCATCATCCTCCTCATCCAATCGTCTGCCAATGCGGCCACTCCGTATCGGCGGCACAGCTTCCAGCAGTCAGACAGACCCCCCTCCTGCAGCAGTAGGCCACGTTTGTTCTCGTTCTCGTGCCTTCAGCAGTGAGAGAGGGGCGGGGGGGAGCCCGAGGGAGTGGGTGGAGGGAGAGTGCTCTCAGCGGCCTCGGGCCCGCCCCCAATCGGGGGGCACCCTGGGCCGCCTGCGTCCGCCACATAGTGTGTCTCCAGGGCAGGGTGTACCTGCTACGGCGCAGCTGCCACGGCAGCGCGCGCCAGACAGCCTCCGATTGCAAGGGTAAGGGTCCTGCTTCCATGCTCCCACCCAGGGGTCGCCCAGGTGTTTGAAGCCAGAGACACATACCCCCAACGGCCTTATCCTCATCCTTATCCTTACCTTATCCTCGTCCTCCTCCTCCTCCTCCTCCTCCTCCTCCTCCTCCTTCTCCTCCTCCTCCTCATCCTCCTTCTCCTCCCTCTCATCCTCCCCTTCCTCCTCCTCCTCCTCCTCCTCCTCCTCCTCCTCCTCCTCCTCCTCCTCCTCCCTCCTCCTCCTCCTCCGCCTCCTCCTCCTCCTTTTCCTCCTCCTCCTCCTCCTCCTCCTCATCCATCCTCCTCCTCCTCCTCCTCCGCCTCCTCCTCCTCCTCCTCCTCCTCCGCCTCCTCCTCCTCCTCCTCTCCTCCTCCTCCTCCTCCTCCTCCTCCTCCTCCTCCTCCTCCTCCTCCTCCTCCTCCTCCTCCTCCTCCGTCTCCTCCTCGCAAAAAGGCGCCCACTCCCAGCCAACGCAAGGGAAGGAGCCTTGTGCTCGAGCTGTTCTTTGTCAGATGCGAGCATGCTCAGCTGCGCCCTGAACATATCTCCGTCTGCTTCCCTGGCCTGGGGAGGACGAGATTGGGGGGGAGGACGCAAACAAGGAGGAGCAGGACAAGGAAGTGCAGGAAGAGGGGGAAAGGGAGGAGAGAGAAGAAGCGGAGAGGAGGAGGAGGAGGAGGGAAATGAGGATGTGGGAAATTATAGAACAAGCGTGTGCAGTGTGAAGCATCACCCTGGCGAAGGAGACGGGCCGGGACTCTGTGAAATGCTCCCTCTGCCGGCGCGGGGCGTCGTGTGTGTGTGTGCTTGTGCGCCTGTGGAGGGTTGTCCCTCCCTGGGCCTAGCTGTTCCCAGAGCGCTTCGGCCCTTACTCTCTCCCACGCGAATAGGAAGGGGGAGGAAGGATTGGGGAAAGATGAGTCGGAGGAGGAAAGGGCAGGAGACAAGAGAGAATGGAAATGGAAATGTCATTTCACTAACTAAAAAAAGAACCCTGCACCAGGGAGGGAGACTTCCGAATGGGCCCTCGACGAGCCTGTTTCTCTCTCGGCCTTAGTGGGGACGTTCGACCAAAATCCAGATCGGATCCCCACACACACACACACACACACACACACACACACACACACAAACACACACACACACGTGCGCCTGTGTAAAATGCATGTACCTATAGACCTGAACATATATATATATATATGTATATATACGCATATCGATAAATTTGCATACACGTATATAGATGTGCATGCACGTATAAAATGCGTTATAAATACATGTGCATATATATATATACATATATATACATACATATATATATAATCATAGACGTATGCATCTACGTATACATAGGCATATAAGTATACACATACAAAAACCATACATATACACAAGCATGTACAAAACAAAAGGCATACATGTATACATAAATATACACATACACAGAACCATATACATATATATATACAGGTACAGCTGCATACATATATAAATGTACACGCTTAAACATGCATAAACACTGACATATTTAAACATGCATATACAGGCATATACATAGACACATATATGTACGTATAGATGTATACATAAGTCTATATATGTACATATCCATGTACATTGGACATGTACAAATACATACATACATGAATATGCACACAGAGATATACACACGTACATATACACATGCATAAACATAGTCATATACAGATACACAAACAAAAATACCTAGACATATACATATGCATGTATATAACCATAAACATGAACATAGGCATTTACATAAATTTAGTTGTGTGCGTAAATATACATATATATAAGTATATAAGTATATAAGTATATAAGTGTATATATATATGGATTCCTTCTCTGTCGGTACGGCCTTCAAAGTGCCCTGCTTGTGTTGATTATTGGCACGCGCATGGCTACACCACCGCATAATCCGAAATAGCCACAGCTTAAGCTTCGCGTGGAAACAGGGACTTGCCTTCCAAAGGCCTACGGTCGCCAAGGTCGCGGCCCCGAAACCACTGACACAACTACGGCCACTATGATCGAGGACGTGGGACGCATTGGAATTAGCTACAACGACTGCGCAGGAGGCGGCGGAAGGGGGGGGGGGAGTGGGTGATCACCTCTTCGCCTGGGCGCCTCACCCGCCTGAGTACAATCCAGCGCAGCACGCAGTAGCCGACGCAAAAAACTGCCGCTCAATTCGTACACCACGCAATCGAACGTCAGCGCCCAGCCAAACACGAAATGCAGCATGGCGCACTATCTCGTCCATCACATGATTGCCTATAACCATCCACCTGGCAGCCGCTCCACCCGCGATCACAGAACCGTCCAGGTGTGAATTCGGCATTCACGAAGTTGACAGCGATCAACGCTGGGCCCGTGTCGCGCAGGAGTATCCCGATCCTGGCCCAGACGTCTGCGTCGGCCCCAGACAGGCTGAAGCGCCCTAGGGCCACCCAGCCCTTGAAGACTCCTTCACACTCCGCGATGTACGTCGCGCGCCCGTTCGAAGTGGGAACTGCCAACCGCGCAAAGCCTGAAGCTCGCCCCGAATCACCACTTGGCAAAGTCCCGCCAAGCCCCAAAAATTGCATAGGTCTGGGCCGGCTCGAAATCGCAAGCAACCGCAATGCCCACTGCAACACGCCTGACTCGGGGATCCATAGCGTCGGGGACACCACTTGCGTCGCCGAAAACACATCGGCCCCTGCTCGGCCCCGCAAGGGAGGGGGGGGGGGGGGGGCAATCCCGAACCACGCCATCGTCGCGACCTATGAAAGTCCCATACATTCTGAGCCTCCGGGGGCGGCACGTCGGTCCATCGTCGAGGAATCAGCGATCGATGCCACAAGCATGAAATGAAAAATGATCCCGCTGGTTTGAGGCCACCTGTAGAAGGCCGTCGTTTTCGACGATGATGTGAAGAATCCTGTGATGACACGGCCAGTAACGATGATGTGAAGAATCCTTCTGCTCGCCACCACAACGATCACACAAGTCAGGTAGATGCTCGGAAGCCTGAGCTGCTCGACCTTTCTCGCCTTCGGCCGCGCCCCTCTGAATCGGACCAGCTAGACGTCGACCAAGCTCGGGAATGGTCTGCAACTGCTGCAAGAGCTTGCGCCAGCAGCAACTGCCCGCGCCCCCCTGAAGCCCCATCCCCGTCGCGGCGCTGGCTCGCGCTCATCGAAAGTTCGACCGTCGCTGCCGTTTCCAAGACGGCAAAGAACCCAATGAAACCGGAGACTTGCATCGCCTCAACGCAGGTGAAATTGACGTCGGTAAGCCTTCACGAACAGCTGCCAGGAGGGCCCCAAGCTGAGAGGGGCTTCGGCACCCAGCCAGGGCCCAACAAATTGCAGATGATGGCGGACATGGGCCAGCGAAGGCGCCTGGACCTCTGCGCAAACTGCACCCCCTCGAACTTCTGTCGTAGCTTGGGCCAAGACCGAGCAATCCCTGCCCTCGTCTCTTGTCGCGCGCGCCACTGTTGAACCCAAAGAAAGAACCATGCATGAACCGCGCAGCGGGGCCCTGCCCATGAGCGCCAAGGTCCAATCAGGCCGCGAGGCCTCGGCCCCTGGCGCGAGCGGCGCAGGCCGCGCCCAGCCCGCGCCTATAATTGACCAATTCCTTGCCTAGAACTCCGAGGGGTCGGTAGCCGCAGCCCCCGGCCGCCCGCGCGCACCGGCGCTCCGAACGCGAAGTGAGACGGGCAGGCCGGATCGCGCGAGCGCACTGGACCACCTTCCTGCGCCGAATGAGATGCCCAGCGTTGCGCCCCCCCATCTGCTGACGAACGCGCCGCCTGCCAGCTCCGGGGTCGACCCCGAAGCGAGACGCAGCCGTGACAACTGCCCCCCTCCAAGGCAGAGCCCGCGCGCCCTTGGCCCGGCCAGCCTCGGAGCACATGGCGACCGACCTGGCTGACCTGAGGCCCTGAATCTTCAAGCCACGAGCCGCGCATGCAACACGCTCGATGGTGCCCCTCTTGACCTGAGACTCTGAACCCTTCGCGGTCTGGGAGGTCGTCAATCCAGAGCCCGCGACGGCACCTGACGCTGGCGGCGCAGATTTTCGCGAATCTAGCGCCAGATCGCAGGCCCTGGAATATGCGCAACGTTTGCTCGAAAGCCCTCGAAAAGATCCAATATGCTGAACAACCGCGCGCGGGGATTGAGCCGCTCGCCGCCCTGGAAAGCTCGAACCGAAACACGCTGTCACAATGGCCATCGAAGTCCACAACGGCATGAGCACACAATGCGTCCAACACCCCAGCTACCCCCTCATCAACGACCCTCCGAAAAGCCTCTTGGAGAAATGAACTGCCGCGGAAAGCAGCGCCCCAGCGGGGGTCGAGGCGGAGCGCCCGGGCCCTCGTGCGCGGCTCGCGAACCATGCCCCACCCCCCATCCCCCCATCATTGAAATCAATCCGATAACGCAGTCGCCAGATACTTTCTTGGGAACGAGGCGACCCGCGACATGCATAGTCTGCGCCGACCACGCGAGGGAACTCCATCGAATTGAAGAAGCCAGCCAACTCAGCCAGTCCAGCATAGGGGGGCCTTAACAATATCACGCGGCACGAGGCGATCAACCCCACGGCCCACTTTGTGCCCCATGGCCCGAAGGGCTCTCCGTGAGTCCCCGATCGATATCAAGGGAGGTTCTGGGCCAGCTCGGAGGGCCCCCCGAATCGCGCCAGAAACGCACCCAAGAACTTCGCTGGGGTCGGTGACAGGCGGAGCCCATGTGTCGGGCAATTTGGTAGGTGGGAAGCCGATTATGTCCTAATGCGATACTGGATGTCGGGGCCGTTGGATATCAAGCACGGGAACTAGATCCTGCCAAGTGGGTCGACGCAACGCCCCCGAGGGCGCTCTGGACGTTGCCCAATCCTGAAGTTCCCGAGCGAATTTGCCTAGGGTTCGACGCTGACTGCGCCCCATGACCTCGCCGGAGCTCCACGCTGACATCCCTGGGGACCTGGGCAGAGCAGGAGACGATCGATGAAAACGCAATCAACCATTCAGACCACGGCGGCCCCACGCCATCACTGCGACGCGCGAACTTGGCCAGGCCCGTCTCCAAGGAGCCGCGCACATTCCATTTCCGATCGCCGCTGCCGCGCCCGACCGCTGCCCTGAAGACAGCGGCGGCGGAGCGGGAACACCACCACGCGCAACCGCGCCCACCATCCTGCATCTGAATCCCTCGACGGCGCCACCCGACACTTGCAAGAGACGCGGACCTCTCGAACGACAAACGCGGGCACCTCGGCACATCGGGGCCCCCAGGGGCCCTCAGAATCGCGAGGCGAACCAGCGGCGCCCTCGAATGCCGCGACTCAAGACGCGCACATGCCACAGACCAGGATGGCGCGCTTGGGGTTCGCCTTGAAAACCAAGGAGCCCAATGAAAAGACAGTGGAAAGTACAGAAACCTACAGAGGACCTGTGGGCCCCCCAAGTAGCTGCAGGATTGCACGACCAGGCTAAACCTCACCTCGGGGCCCAGGGGGCGGGGTCGCATCCGAATGAGGCCCCGCGCTGGGAATCACCGACGGCGGGGCCCACACAGGGCCCGCGGGGCCCGGGCCAGGGCCCGGGCCGGGGCGCGCGGGGCAACCACCAAGCATCCGCGAAGGCCCCAAGGCCCCCGCCGCGCCGCCTTCTTCCGCCGACGTCGCATGACCAACACGGGAGCCAGACAGCGCACGAGTCGCGGACGAGGGCACTTGCTTCTCAGAGCCAGGCACAGGCAACTCCTCGCCCGGACAACGATTCAGCCGGTCTGCCCAAGGGTCTTCCTCGGAGCAAACCAAAAAATATCGCCTACCCAGCGGCAAACTGAAATGGGCGCCTCGGAGGCCCCGCGGGGCTCGCGGGCGGCACTCCCGGGCGTCTTCTCCTCGCCCAGCACTGGAAGCACGTCGCCACGCGCGGCGCCATGACGCCCCGCGCGCCATTCCAGCACAGACTGCCCGTCGACGGCCCGTCGAGCTCGAGCACGGCGGGGCCTTGCATTGGGGGATGGCTCGGGCCCAGGTCGCGGAAGATGAAGTCACTTGACAGACGTCGTCAACGCGCGCGTTTGCAGCTGCCCCCCCCCCGCCCCATCAGCCCCACTCGTAGACCGACGAGCGCGTCCAGGACACCGCCAGGACGGGCTCGACGGAGCGCGCGAAGCACAGCGCAGATGCGCTGCACATCGCGCAGCCGACGCGAGAACTGTCGGCGCCGGCGCCGCAAGTATAATCAACGTCCGCCGCGAAGATGCGGCCGCCTACTTGGGCCGCGCCCCCGCGGCGGCTGCGCCGCCGGCGACGCCAGCGGCTACATACACGGAAGTTGCAGCGCACGCAGCAGAGCCCAACCGACGGTTTTTGGGATACATTCGCCCCCGCGCATCCGATATCATTGACACCGTAAGAAAACACTAAAAACAATGAAGCAAAAAGGCCGCGCAACACTGAAGACGAGTCATCCTGCAACAGAGAAGTCGCTGAAAGCTCCCGGGGACGTGCGCGGAGATGCCCATGAGTGACAATCCACTCCCCCGTCGCTCGCAAGCCCTGATGCACTGCCAGTGCTACCTGCCACTGACGGCCTGGAACCAGCGATTGAAAGCCTGAGACCAGCCCCCCTCGCTTTGACGCCCCATGGCTTAGCGCCTCCATAGTTGATGCGGACCTCGGCGAACGCGATCCACTGCACCGAGGATGTGGACTCCCAAACGAACACTTCCATACCTCATCCCCCACGCGCGACGCGGCCGAAACTATGGTTGTGAAAGTAGGCTGGCCGCCGTCATCACTGCCGAAAGCGTCGCACGCGCACGCCGAGCTAGGAGTCGAAGCCGACGAGAATCACGAGGCGATATGAGCGGCACGCGGAGTCCGCGCCCGTGGAGGGCCACAGGCACACTGCCCACCTCGCACGCAAGCCTCTCGCGGGGTTTGACAGAAGAACGATGCACACGTGCACTGTCCCAGGCAAAAGCCAAACCAAAATGCTGACTTGCAGCACTAAATGATGAGTTCTGTACAGCGCTTAGCGTTTAAGCGGCCTCCCCGGCCGCCGCAGCCCAAACGGGATCCACCGCAGCAGTCGGCGAGCCCACCGGCTGCCCTCGGCATGTTCAATTTTATGCTGCAGTTTGTCCTTGCGCTCCTTCTGCGAGTCCACCCAGCCCTTGAAGTCTGCACGGTCGCGTACATATTCTGCCTTGCGGGTGGCCCCGGTGACCCATTCCACCAAATTCTCAGAGACGCATCTCCGTCGTCCGTCACGGCTCTGCGCCGGCCACACCGGGCCATTTTCCGAATCATGCGCCTTTGCTCTGAGAAAGCCGATCCTGTCATCGTCCACGCACCGCTTCCATGGATCACCGCGGACGTCACGAATGCTTCGAACAGTTTCAGCCTCGACTTCAGGGAATAGCGCCGGCCGCACAGCCCGTCGCGAAACCTCCCAAAAGCCGCCCATCCCTGGCTGATTCAGTGACTGATTTCTGCACCGTGGGACTTGTTGAAAGATCGTTGCCGGCCCAAGTACTGCACGCTGCCAGCAAAGGGGAAGACTATCACACTCCCATCTCCGACCTGTACACGTTTCCGCCGGAGAACACCTTCCTCTCCGAGTTGTTCGACGCAGGTTGGGTTTTCCCTGGACGCAGTCTCAGCCATGCTGTCGACACCGTTCCTTGCTGGTCTTCGAGCATCTGCCGCACAGCAGCCCAAGACGCGCCCAGAATCAGAATGTCATCTGCGAAGCGGAAGTTTGTCAAGTAATTGGCGTTCGCCTTGACACCGTACCGATTTGACCTTACTTCTTTTTCAATTCGCGCATGATCTGCTTCAGAACAGCGTTAGACAGAGCTGGGTTCATCGGGTCGCCATGCTTGGTGCCTCTCTGCAGCGGGAATGTTCGACTGGCCGGGTCGGGCACCACTTGCCCTTAGTGTGGATATATAACCTCGCAAGCACCTGGACGTAATTATGCGGCGCGCACTGCGCCAGAAGTGACTCCCAGATCGAGATGTGGCGCACGGAGCCAGAAGCTCGTTCGAAATCCACCGCGGCTACCCACCAGCCGATGAGGATGGCGATGGAGAAATTGACCGAGACGATGGAACCGCTGTGCTCGCCGACGAGCTGGCTGAACTCGCCGACGGGCGGGGCGCACATGCAACGCATGATGTCGCCACTCCTTTGCCGAGCCCTCCTTTGCCAGCAGCCGAGCAGCCCTTCCCGTCGCCGACCAGCGTCGTCGTAACGTTGAGTGCCTCGAACTTGGCCGTGGACAGGCGTCCGGCCTCTTCCTGGATCGGTTTCTCGGTTTCCTTCTCTTCCTCTTTGCCTGTTGCGGAGGCCGCGGCCGAGGCTGCTGCCGGGGCGGTGGAAATGCCCTCGCCTGCCTCGCCTGCCTCGCCGCCCTCGCCGCCTGCATCGCTCTTTCTCTTCTTGGCCTGGCGATCGGCGATGAATGCCCGAAGCTCCTCGGCCCTCTTCAGCCAAGCTTTCACCTCGTCCTCCTTGGTCTGTAGGCTCGCTTTGGTCACGCCCAGGTCCCTCTCGAGCTGCGCCGAATCCTCCATATCACGCTACTGGCTGTGCATTGCTTGAAGATTCTCAAATGAACTGGTGTCCCAAGGCAAGTAGAATAGGGAGAGGTCATTATGGTTGCTGGTCGTCCCCGTCTTGATCACATCCTCGGCTGCGGCGAGCTGCTGCGCTGCCGAAGACTTGCCGTGGGTGGCGAGGGCGAGAGTACGAGCCGCCCGCTTCTCTCTCGCCTCCGCTTTCCCAAAAAAGCCGCGAAGACGATGCACAGACTTGGCAGCTTGCACGTGCTTCCTCTCCGCGTCCCGCCATGCTGCATCCGCCTTCCGAACTACATCAGGTGGGTTCTCGGGGATCTCACACGCGACTGCGGAAACCTTATCCAGCTGAACCTTCAAGACGTCCTTCATAGACGGGTCAGAAGTCTGCGCAATAGCTGACTCCAGTGCGGTGGCCAGGTCTGCGTCGGGTGGGGGCTTCAGAATCGACTCGGGTTGGGAGCCGCCGGTCTGAATCGAGCTCCTGCCTGGTGCAGGCAACTGGTCATCCTGGAAGAGCACACGTCGGGGTGATTTCGAACTGGTCTCTTCTTCGGAACAAGGAGGCGTACCTGTCGATTGCATGTCCTACACATACACTGACGCTGCTCCAAGATATCATCAGAATCGGAATTGCCACAACCTCCGCATATGGAAAACAAACGCGCGATGATCTATGTTTCCTCGGCTATGGCCGCCACGAGACACAATCTGAAAGGGACGAACGACTGTTGGCACAGCGCTCCTCAAGCGCCAAGTGCAGGCACCGAGGCTGGCCCCTGAGGCCACAAAATGCGGCCTCGAGCCAGTGGCTTGAGAGGCAGGGGGGCAGGGGCTGGAGGCAGGTGGAACAGGAGGAGGAAGAGGAGGAGGCAGGAAGAGGAGGTAGGAGGCGGGAGGAGGGAGACGAGGAGGAGGAGGAGGAAGGAGGAGGAGGAGGAGGAGGGAGAGGAGGAGGAGGCAGGAGGCAGGAGGCACGCAGTGCGCGTCTACAGGCTCAACACCCCATCTGCATCGCACGGCTCGAAGAGGAGCCTCGGCAGCCTCTGCGACCAGCATCCACGCCTGCCGCAGAAGCTGAAAGAGCCTTTCACCCAACAGTCACGGAGATCGTGCACCTGCCTGCCCGCCACCGTCGGCGCGGAAAGCTGGTGTGCCAGATCGCACGGGGGACAAGGTTCGGCACGCGAAGGGGGGGCTAGGAGTCGAACAATTATATGAATCCACCTCCTTCCTCCTCCATCCCCCTCTTCCTCCTCTTCCTCCTCCACAATTACTCAATATGAATACTACTCTCCCTCTTCCCCTGATGACGTCTTTTGCGTATTCGCCCCCCCCCCCCCGCGTACTGTTTTTTACATACACGATTCCCCGGAGTTGGGTTTTCGCCTGCGTTTTTTCAAATGCTGCTCTCGCTGAGGCGCCGGCCTCATTTCTGCTCCCGAATCGTTCCGAATCGTGCTCCCGCTGCAGCGTGGGCCTCATTTTCGGATCGGTGTTTTGCCTCCGTCGTTCAGGATGGCGTTCTCGCCCCAGCGCGGGCCTCTTTCTCGCGCGCCCATCCGCCCGCCACCACCGCGCCGCACCACGCCCCGCCCCGCCGCACGCACACCCACCGCCACTTCCACCCACCAACGCACGCACGCACGCACGCGCACCACCACCGCGCACCGCCACCACCACCGCACTACCCCACCCACCACCACCACGCTACACCGCGTCACACCACATCACACGCGCGCACACACAGCACACACACGCACGCACGCACGCACGCACGCACGCACGCACGCACGCACGCACGCACGCACGCACACACACACACACACACACACACACACACACACACACACACACACACACACACACACACACACACACACACACACACACACACACACACGCACACACACACACACACACACCACCACCGCCACCACCACCACCACCGCCATCACGCACGTACGCACCTGGCCCACCACCAAACCACCAAGACGCCACACCACGTCACACCACAGCACACGCGCACACACGCACACACACACACACACATACACACCACCACCACAACAACCACAACCACGCACACACGCACGCACGCACGCGCGCCACCACCCACTACGCACACGCGCGCGGAGCCACAGGTCCGCTACGACACGCGTCCGCGGATAGAGAATAACAGCGCCATGGTAAGGGATGGGAGGGAGGGGTAGGATGTCAGATGTTGACGCGAGCGCACCTAGCTTGTCCTCCTCCCCCTCCTCCTCCTCCTCCTCCTCCTCCTCCTCCTCCTCCTCCTCCTCCTCCTCCTCCTTCTGGCATAGCCTAAAGCGCCTCGGGCGCTGACAGATGAGCGCGGTCATGTCGGTGAACACCTCATGCGTTAGGTACGCGAGAATGATTCCAGCATCCGTCTGGCACACGACGCACATTCCTCAAAAACAACATCCTTCGCAAAGAAAAACGAAACAGGCGCATCCATGTAGATCCCACCGCTGGCAAGAACACGTGCCGTAGAAACTTCATCGTTCACGATGCAAACCTCCACAATGTATGCTGAAGCTGAAAAAAATCCATTGCGCGTGTCACCGTCGGAATGGCAGACGATGTTTCAACCCTCAGCTGGGAAGTCCTGGAAATGGCGTGTCTAAGATGTCTCCAAGTCCATGGTGGCGTTGACTGACGTAATCCGAGATTTTGTTGTATCCGCGGGGCTTTCACCTATACGGGTCTTCCCACAGGTGCGGCGGCTCCACGTCAAAGAAAAACAATGGTTTGATACTCTCCGGAATGCTACGGCACGTCCTTTCCGACTCTGGGCGTTCGAGCGGCGACTTCCCGAAAATCACGTTGCACAGCGGCTGAGAGTCCACTATGAAAAAGATATGGTGTTGACTCGCATGCCAGCTATGGTGCATCTCCTCCCCCGCCGGACCGTGAGAGTCAGACAATTCGGACACATTCGTCGTAACATTGCGTCGTTTCGTCAACCTTTGAACGGGATCCCCCTCCCTTGGATGACGAATTGGCAACAGTGGGGGGCCCAACAGCTCGCACCCGTTCCACGCTGCTAGTGTCAAGTCTCTCAACCAGACTGCCGGCTGTGAGTCGGCCTGGGGCCCTACCCTGACTTTTACACATCTCGCTGATGGTGGCCCAGGGCATTCAGTTATTAGCGGAGCACTCCCAGACGCGGTGGAAGATGCTCTCGATGTGACCGTAAGGGGAGACGAGGAAGGAGGAGGAGGAGGAGGATGAGGAGGAGGGGAGAAGGGAGGAGGAGCAGGAGGAGGAGGCCCCACAGCTCGCACACGGAACTCACAAACATGGGCAAGTTCTGGGTCCATTCGCCCCTCCGGCAGGTCGCCGCGGACTCCTTCCAAGATAGCCCAAATACCGTCACAAGCACATCTGCCCATTCTGGGCGTCGCCCACCGCGAGATGCACGAGCGAAGGCTTCCCTGGACCGCCACGAAACAGGAATGTCTTTCACAGTGCTCCACCACAGTCTGTCTCGATAGCGCCGCGCATCGACGACATGCTTGTCGTTCCATGCGAACGTAGTGCATAACTCCCTCCACTCCTCCTCCTCCTCCTCCTCCTCCTCCTCCTTTGGTTGGTTTCCTCCTTTCGGACAGAGGGTGGGGGAGGAAGAAGATGGATCAGTATAGTCGCCCTCCGCCCAAGAGTAGGCGGGCGGAGCGGGCAGTCGAGCAGGGTGGCGTGGAGGGACGCTGACTGAGCAATCCTAGGCACCCTGAATGTTAAATAATCGATCAACTCATCGGCTGCCAGGCATATGCATGCTTGGCTGGCGCCTAACGAGGGGCCTGACGAGAGAGAGAGAGAGGGAGCACCAAAGAAACATAGCAATCAACAAAATACGCGTAACAATGCCTTGGCGAGCGCGGCGTTCTGCTCCTGCTGCTGGCTCAGCTGGCTCTTCAGGGTCGCCTCCGTCGCTTCGGCCTAGGGGTGGGCGCGCCAAGAGAAGCGGAGATGGCATCGAACGCTCAGGTAAAACAGGATGCGCGGCTCAGGACGAAAGACACTAGGGCACTCGTTGTCAGACTCGTCTCGTCACTATTTCTCTCACCAGGTTCCTCGTCTTCCCTTACAAGGAACATAGTGGGATCTTTTCCTATATCCTCGAAGGGGTCATCGGCCGAAGGAAAAGACGGGAGCCTTTGATTTACTTGAGCCGTTGTCTGAAAGGATTGTCATCGTCGTCATTGGAATGACGGCACTTGTCATTGCCACCATGATTAGTATCCAGGGTATCATCACGACTAGGTATCATCATCAACACCCCAAACACCTCCATCCTCACCCTCATGCAAGTCGCCATCACACACCCATCATCAACAGCACAATCATCAACATCACAGACAGGATCATCACAATCAACACAACCATCATAATCATCATCAGCAGCATCATCGAAAGCATCATCATTGTCATCATCAGCAGCAGTGTGATCACCATCGACATCATCATCATCATTGTCATCATCATCATCATCATCATCATCATCATCATCATCATCATCATCATCATCATCATCATCATCGTCATAATCATCATCATCATTATCATCATCATCATTATCATCACCATCACCATCAGCAGCATCAGCAGCATCATCAGCAGCATCAGCATCGTAATCAGCATCATCATCATAATCAGCATCTTCATCAGCATCATCATCGCCATCGCCATCGGTATCCTCATTACCAACAACACCATTATCATCGGCATCGCCGCCATCACCACAACCATCGTAATCATCATCATCAGCATCATCATCATCACAGTCAACATCATTGTCATGATCACCTTCGTCTTCATCATCGTCCTCAGCATGGCCATAAACATCATCAGCAGCATCGGCAGCATCGCCATCAGCATCATCATCATCATGATCATCAGCATCCTCATCATCAATCCTCACCAATCAGCATCATCATCATCCTCCTCCTCATCATCATCAGCAGAAGCATCATTACCACAATCATCACCATCATCATCATAGACATCATCGTCATCATTATCATAGTCATCATCATCATCATCAGCATCATCATCATCATCGCTAGATTCGCCGTTATCATCATCATCAGCATCATCATCACCATCACAATCATCATCATCATCAACATCATCATCGCCACGACCATAATGACAACATCATCAGCATCATCATCACCGTGATCATCAGCATCAGCAGCAGCATCAGCATCATCAATACCATCCACATTACCAGCATCATCACAATCACCCCCACAATCATCAGCATGATCATCACCATCACCATCACCATCATCATCATCATCAGCATCCCCATCATTACCATAATCACCATCATCATTATCGTCATCGTCACCATCATCATCAACAGCATTACCAGCAGCATCATCATCGACACCATCGTCATCATCACCATCGCCATCATCATCAGCGTCATCAGCAGTATCATAATCACATCCCTCATCATTATCCTCATCGTCACCTCGATCACCATCAGCTCCGTCATTACTATCATGATAAACATGAGCATGCACATCAGAATCACCATCATCATCACCCCCATCATCATCCTCATCACTATCATCGCCATCACAAGCATCATCATCACCATCATCATCATCACCGTCATCATCATTTTCAGCATCAGCACCAGCATCATCATCGCCATAATCATCGCCATCACCATTGTCCGTATTATCATGATCACCGCGACCATCAGCTTCATCAGCATGATCATCCTCATCAACATCTGAACCTTCAGCTGCACCATCATCGGCACCATCATCATCATCACCTTCACTATCGCCACCGTCGTCTTCGTAGTCATGCTCGTCATCGGCACCACCATCATCAGCATCATCGTCACCACCATCATGAACATCATCATCATCATCATCATCATCATCCTCCTCCTCATCATCATCATCATCATCATCATCATCATCATCATCATCTGCAATATCATCAGTATCATCACCGACGTCTTGTTCTAATGGTCATCAGCAGGAGCATTAATAACAGCATCAGCATCGTCATCATCACCATCATCATCATGCTAATCAGCATCATCATAGACATCAGCATCGTCATCACCATCACCATCATCATCACCGTCACCGTCATCTGCACCATCATCATCGTCAGCATCACCATCACCATCGCCAGTACCACAATCATCATCATCATCATCATCATCATCATCATCGTAATCACCATCACCATCACCATCACCATCACAACCAGCATCATGAGCGTCGTCATATCCGTCATTGTCATCAGCATCAGCATCATCATGATCAATATCGTCATCGTCATCGTCATCGCTACCATCATCATCATCGTCATCATCATCATCATCACCGTCGTCGTCGTTGTTATCATCATCATCATCAGCATCATCAATCGCATCACTATTATTATGAAGATGCTCGTGATAATGCTGCTGGTGCTCATCATCATCATCATCATAATCATGACCAGCATCACCATGATCATTACCATCGCAATGGCCATCGCTATCACCATCATCATCATTGCCCGCATCATCACCATCACGATCACCATCACCATCATTACCAATATCATCATCACCATTACCATCATCAGCATCATCATCATCATCGTCACCGTCACCACTATCATAAGCACCATGATCAAAATCTACACCGTCTTTTTGCACCGTCATCATCATCAGCAACATCAAAATAACCATCAGCATAACCATCATCATCATCGACATCACCACAACCATCAGCAGCACCAGCGTCACCGTCACCATCTGCACCGTCATGTGCACCATCATCATCATCAGCAGCATCATCACCATCATCATAATCATCAGAATCATCAGAATCATCATCATCATCAGCATCATCATCATGATCATTATCATAATCACCATCAGCATCAACAACACCATCTGCACAGCCGCATACACCATCATCATCGTCATCATCACCAGCAAGCCGCACGCACGATCACCGTCATCGAAATTACGGTCACCGTCGTCATCATCATCATTAGCATCAGCATCATCATCACCATCATCCTCATCATCATCATCATCATCGTCATCGTCATCACCATCATCAGCATCAGTATCAGCATCATCATCAAAGCCACCACCATCACCATCATCACCATCATCATAGATATCATCATCAGCACACTCATCATCATCATCATCATCATCATCATCATCATCATCATGATCAGCATCATCTGCATCGCCGTCGACGCCGTTATTATCGCAATCATGAGCAGCAGCATCATGAGCATCGTCATAGTAATAATGAGTCTCATCATCATCATCATAATCATCACCATCATCATCTTCAACATCAGCATCAACATCATCATCATCATCACCATCACAATTATCACCACAATCACCGTTATCGTCATCATCATCATCATCATCATCATCATCATGGCTATCATTATCTGCACCGTCATGTGCACAATCCTCCTCATCATCATCACCATCATCATCAGAATCATCATCAGAATCAGCATCATGACTATTACCGTCGACATCATCATTATCAAATTCGCAGTCGTCATGAATATCTACAACACCATCTGAAACATGCCATTTTCATCATCATCATCATCATCACCACCGCCATAGCCATCATCATCATAATCAGTATCAGCATCATCATGACCATTATCAACATCATCATCACCGTCGTCGACGCCACTATCACCATCATCAGCATCGCCATCAGCAGCAGCATCATCATCACGATCATAAGCCTCATCATCATCATCAGCATCATCGCGATCACCATCAAACTCACCGTCACCATCGTCGTCATCAGCGTCTGCGCCGTCATCGCACCACCACCATCATCATCATCAGCATCATCCT
>CAUYUJ010014906.1:215000-230169 GCA_963575745.1 Prorocentrum cordatum
CCCCCAGCAGTCCCATAGGTTTCTTGCAGACAAAAAACGTTAACCCGACGAAAGTATGCCACGAGCTTCACGCACCGCCGGGATGCACGCAGGAAGAAGAGGCGACGGCGTCCCCCAGCGTTCTATGCGAGAGCAGGGAGAGGCAGAAAGCGGAGTGGAAAAAGGGATATGCATTTCACATGACGTGCCCCCGCCTTCGTGAGAGGCGCTACTGGATTCGCCCGAGAATCATTGACAGAGACGAAGCCCCCTGCATCAACCACACGTTTCAACAAAACGAGGCCAGGGCCAAAGAAGGACTACACCGACCTAGCCAGCCAGGCTCATCCTCCCTTTTCAAACGCATCCTTAACTTGCTGAACAAGCTGTTCCAGGCCCAGCGCGCGGATGCCTGCATCATCCTGGGACATGCGAATGACCCGGGAATTCTGCGGAAAGTCGGAGGTCAAACAACGGGACTGGGTCGTCTCTCGAGCGCATCCCGAAAACATCCCCACCAATCCCGTGCGGGGACCTTTTCTTACAGTTCCTCCTGGACAGCGTGACGGACTTCTCCCATCTTTAAAAACAAGAAACGGTGCCGATGAGAAAGATTGCGACGAACATGAAGCGGCCATTCGTCGGCAAGCTCCTGAAGATTGGTCATCTGATACGCTGCACGGAGATCTCGAAAAATATCAGAGATGTCAGACGCCATGGCAAATGATGGGAAATCCAATATGATTTTCTCCCGGATGAGGTCGTGAGCACGGACGCAAATCAGCCTTCCTGATGTCTCTGTTGCACACTTCGAGATGATGTCCTGAACTATTTGTTCAAGGGTCTGCGCCATGAGGCGATCCGAAAAGCCGAGAATGGGGAGCCGACGAACATCTTCGAGCGAATCCGAAAGTTCACCTGGCGCGCCTGTCGAAGCATCCGAACGAACGTCGATCGCACGCCGCTTGCCGAGGACTGAATGAGACGCGGGAGACTTAGAGGCGGCCATTTGTTGAGCTTGCTCAACAGCACCCAACCGAGTCTGATCCGCATTGAATGAACGCTTCTTATATTCGGCGTTTCGACATTGGGCGGAAAGGGAGGAAAGGGGGGGGGGTCTGTCTCGGGTAGGGGGGCGAGGGCCCGCGCCGATCGGCGAAAGAATGAACAAAAAAACGCTCACTCAAGGATGTGACCGAACCTGGAGCTCAACTCCTGGGCGGACTGATCTTGGATGGCGATCGTGGCATTGATACCCGAAATCTTGCTATCGAGCATTTGTCCAGTCGCTTGAAGATGCTCGGCGAGCATCTCCTTCAAGGTCGCGAGATCGACGGCCATGGCTGCAGACGACCAAAGGAGAGAAGGAGGCAGGAACTCGCACACGGGATAAGAGTGGGTGGATGAGCAGCCACCTCTTGGCCGCGGCTCTCGAGCCGTGGCCGTTGGCTACTATCAAGATCGAAGCCACAGGCGGCTGGTTTCGAAAGAGAGCCAAAATTGCTACGGAACATGGTCATGATCATGATCACGATCGTGAGATGATCGTCATCATCATCATCAGCAGCAGCATCATCATCCTCGTCGTGGACATCGTCATTGGCGGTGGTTTCGTCATCGTTGCAGTCGCCGTCGTCACCCGTACACAGCGTCGTCACCATCATCATCATCATCATCATCATCATCAGCAGCAGCAGCAGCAGCATCAGTATCATCATCACCATAATCATCATCGTCGTCGTCAGCAGCAGCAACGTCAACATCATCGCCATCGTCATCATCACCATCAGCAGCATCATCATCATCATCAGCATCAGCATCAGTATCATCAGCAGCACCACCATATTCTGCAGCAGCAGCATCATCAGCATCGAAATTAGCAGCAGCATCAACATTACAATCATCATCACCATCAGCATCATCAGCATCGTCATGATCATGATCCTCATCAGTATCGTCATCATCATCCATCATGATCAGCACCATTATCATCATCAATCAATCAGCATAATAATCATCATCATCAGCACCATCATCATAATCAGTAGCATGATCCGCATCCTCATCATCACCAATATCACCATCATCATCGGCAGTATCAGCATCAGCAGCAGCATCATCAGCATCAGCATCAGCATCATCACCAGTTTCAGCATCCGCATCATTATCAGCATCATCCACACCAGCATCATAATCAACGACAGCATCATCATCATCAGCAGCAGCATTATCATCACCATCATCGCCATCATCATCGTCATCATCATCAGCAGCAGTATCGTCGACATCATCATCACCATCAGCATCATCAGCATCGAGATCGTCATCAGCAGCAGCAGCAACCGCATCATCGTCATCAGCATCAGAATCGGCATCCTAAGCAGCAGCATCATCGTCATCATCAGCATCATCATCATCGTCAGCATCGTCAGCCTCAGTACCAGCAGCAGCATCATCAGCAGCAGCATCATCAACCTTACCATCATCACCATCAGCATCAGCATCATCAGCATCAGCAGCATCAGCATCATCATCGTCATCATCACCATCAACAACAACATCAGCATCATCACCACCACCATCATCATTAGCATGAGCAGTTGTTGCATCATCACCAGTACCACCTTGCTCCTCACCATCGCCATCAGCATCGTCAACATCGCAATCACTACCATCATCGTCATCATCATCACCATCGTCGGTATCAGCAGCAGCTTCATCAGCAGTAGCCGCAGCATCCTAGTCACGTCGTCACCCTCATCCTTGGAGAAAGGATGGGAACTCGCACGTGCGGCACCTGCTGCAGGACGCTGTCCTTATCGACCTCGGCCGCCCTGAGTTGCGCGACCGCTGCCACGTGCCTCTCCCGCAAGTCCCTTTCCTGAAAAGGGCGCGACCGTCAACAAATCCCGACCACACAAGCTGAACGGGATCGGAGCAAGTGGGGCCCGAGGATAACACTGCATCGCCCATGCATCGGCGATGCATCCGCGATGCGTCCGCGACGTCAAAATGAAGCGAGTCGGGCCCCGAACCGCGTCGCATCGCCGATGCATCCGCGATGCGGCGCCATCCTGCGACCCCGTCTGCTCAGACATCATCTGGGCATCACTCCTCACTCAACATCATCCTTACTCCTCCTCTTTCTCCTCCTCCTCCTCCTCCTCCTCCTCCTCCTCATCCCCTCCTCCTCCTCCTCATCCTCTTCCGCCGCCTCCTCATCCTCCTCATGCTCGTCTCCCTCGTCCTCCTCCTCCTCCTCCTCCATTCATTCTCCGTGTGGAAACTCCTCCATGTCGCACCCCGAGGTCGGTCGAAAGGGCGGGCCAGGCGTTTCGCAGGAGACTTCCTCACCATGTATGACCCTGAAGCTTGAAATTTGCTAGAGCTTCACGGATGGAAGGCGGGTGGTTTTCGAAATGTCGTTATCGCCGTGGCGCCGCGCGCAGTCGTCTTAAAGCATTGCAGGAGCTTCACGAGTGGAGGGCGGTCCGTTTTCACATTGTGGCTCTCGCCTTAGCGCCGCGCGCATTCGTCCTAAAAGCTTGCAAGCGCTTCGTGCGTGGAGGGTGGTTCCGTTTCGAAATGTGGCTCTCGCCTTAGCGCCGCGCACATTCGTTATAAAGATTGCAAGAGCTTCACGGATGGAGGGCGGTCCGTTTTCAAAAGGTTGCTCGCGCCTCAGCACCGCGAGGGCGGTCCGCTTTCAGAATGTGGCTCTCGCCTTTGCGAAGCGCACATTAGTCTTCTAAATTTGATTTCGCGAATGTAATTAGGGCGGTTCCTTTTTAAAATGTGGCTCTCGCCTTAGCGTCGCGCACATTCGTCTTAAGAGTTTGCAGCAGTTTCAAGGATTTTGATAGTTAACGTCCCAGAAATCCGCCGACCCTGTCGGCGTGTGGAAGACGCATCCCGGTGTCGTCGTCTTGCGTGGGTCACCGTCGTCGTCGTCGTCGTCGTCGTCGTCGTCGTTGTCATCGTCGTCGCCCGAAATACAAGGAAATCGAACACGACACATAAGGAAATCGTAGTCGTGGCGAAGCCCCTCCCTACCCTCCCCACAAGGGGGGGGGAGGGGGGGGGAGGGGGGGAGGGCAGATACGCATCCCCCCGGGCGACCCTCTCCTCCCCCTCCCCCTCCCCCTCCCCCCTCCCCCTCCCTCCTCCTCCTCCTCCTCCTCCTCCTCCTCCTTCTCCTTCTCCTTCTTCTCCTCCCCCCCCTCCTCCTCCCTCCCCTCCCCTCCTCCTCCTCCTCCTCCTCCTCCTCCCTCCTCCTCCTCCTCCTCCTCCCCCCTCCTCCCCCCTCCCCTCCTCCTCCTCCTCCTCCACCTCCTCCTCCTCCTCCTCCCTCCTCCTCCGCCTCCTCCTCCTCCTCCCCTTTCCCCCCTCCTCCTCCTCCTCCTCCTCCTCCTCCTCCTCCTCCTCCTCCTCCTCCTCCTCCTCCTCCGCCTCCTCCTGAACACGTCTTCATTGACCTCCGACGTCTTATCACGCATCCCGTCACCCTCAAGGACCGAGGTATCCAGGGTCGGCGGCACTAGCTGTAAGGCCTTGGCAATAGCATTTTTGCACGATGTCGGAATGCCAGGGCGCAACCGTTACGTTGATCCGCGGTGTTGGAACTCCTAGGAATGACTTTCTGGCACGATTCAGGATGGCCAAGACGCAACAGTGACGGGGAGTTGCGGGGTTGATGTTCCAGGAATGGCGTTCTGGCACAATTCTGGATTCTAAAACGGTTGTCGTCCAACGTGGTACTTCCCTCAGTGACAATGAATCCGTATAGGGGCCTATGAAGAGGGAACGGGGAGGGAGGGCGTATTGCAATCATTGGAAGCATTGGTGAGTCTTGGGTTTACTCTGGTCATCCTCCTCCTCCTCCTCCTACTCCTCCTCCTCCTCCTCCTCCTCCTCCTCACTCCTCCTCACTCCTCCTCACTCCTCCTCACTCCTCCTCACTCCTCCTCACTCCTCCTCACTCCTCCTCACTCACTCACTCCTCCTCCTCCTCCTCCTCCTCCTCCTCCTCCTCCTCCTCCTCCTCCTCCACTTGGAAAACCCCTTCTGGAAAGATCTCTGCCTCCGCTCCTGGGAGGTCCCCAGGGAGGCCATCGGCCCCCCTGGTCGGTCGCACGGACGCCGCGCTGCGGGACGCCTCCTGCGGGCCCGAGACGAGCCAACAAAAACGCTCGAAGGAGCTGCTCGAAGGAGAAGGAGAAGAGGATCGGAGGAGGACCAGTCGAGACAGAGGCGGCCCTCCCCGCCGGGGAGGGCCGCCGCGTGTGCGCATCCTGGGAGCCTCTCGTCGCCACGCCTGGATCCACGTCGAAGAGCATGGCAGGATGGACCCCGGAGGGGCCCATGGGTCCAGGGACGGACTTTAAAGCGGATCCGGAAGAGAGAGCCGCCGCTGTCTCAATTGCCCCTCCACCGGAAGGAGAGAGGAGGAGGAGGAGGAGGAGGAGGAGAAGGAGGAGGAGGAGGAAGAGGAGGGGGAGGAGGAGGAGGAGGAGGAGGAGAAGGAGGAAAAGAGGAGGGGGAGGAGGAGGAGGAAGAGGAGGACCAATGCAAACCCAATACTCATCAACGATGTTGCAACAACAACAACAACAACAACAACAACAACAACAACAACAACAACAACAACAACAACAACAAAATCAATCCTAATTCCCTCTTCACAGGTCCCTACAAGGATTTATTTCACTGGGGGAAAGGCCCCATTGGAAGACTGTTCTTGTGCGATGTGGAGCGCACGCTGCGCGCCCCAACAGGCTGTCCGTGAGTCTCACGCACGTCTGCAGCAGAACTAATTAATGGTGAGGCGGCGGGGACCACGGGAGGGGGACGGTCACGAAGAGGAGGATGAACCGTGAAAGACAACCGTCTGAAAATCCTTCACCGTGCCAGAACACCGTTCCTGGAACTTCAGGCCACGAAGTGACTTGACTGTTGCGTCCTGATGATCCTGAATCACGCCAGAGCACCATTCCTGGGACTTCAACACCAGGAATCAACTTGAATGATGCGCCCTGACAGTCATGCATCGTGCCCAAAATCACTTCTGCTACGTCAGCCAAAAGAATAATCGAAACTGCAATAAACTCTAAAAACGAATGTGCGCGGCACTGAGGCGAGAATCACATTTCGAAAAAGAACCACCTTCCATCCGCGAAACGCTTGCACACTTTTAGGACGAATGCGCGCGGCGCTGAGGCGAGAGCGACACTTCAGAAACCACCCGCCCTCAATCCGTGAAACTTTTGCCAAATTTCGGCTTCAATCTTATAAATGGTGAGTAAGTCCAGGCCGAAACGCCTGGCCCGCCCTGTCGACGGGCCTCGGGGTGCGACAGGGAGGAATGACTCACAAGGGGAAGGAATGGAGGAGGAGGAGGAGGAGGAGGAGGAGGAGGAGGAGAAGGACGAGCAGACCAGCAACCTGGTCGCTGCACAAAGGAGGGAAAACTGAATAGACGTAGACTCTCAAGGGTGCGCGCGGCTCTCTTGGATCAGCGCTGCGCGCGGAACGCCCCAGGGCCAGCGCAGGAAGCACCACTGGGGAGTCCAGCGCAGATCCAAAAACGCCGCGCGGGCACTCGAGTGTTTATGCTTATGTTGCTTCTTCGCGCCTCTGGGACATAGCCACGCTGGCATGAAGCAGGCGCGCGCTCTGTGCTCAACCTCTGGCAGCGCTGGCGCGATCCGCACGCCAGGGGGGGCCCAACGCAGATCCGAGAAACCCGCATGGACTGGCAGCCTCTGCTGCGCCTCAAAGGCACTGTCACGCTGGCATGAAGCAGACCCGCGCACTGTGCTCAAGCGCTGCACCTTCTGGGAGCGCGCACCTTCTCGGACTACCTACCAGACCATCCCAACCCAACCCGAAGACCCGAATTCTGGGCTGGGTGGAGCATCTTTTGACCGATCCCCATCCCCAGCGGCGCGGCCTGGGCCCCACTGGCCAACTTCCCCCCTAGATGGGGATGTAGGCCTTTCCCTTCGGGTTTCGAGGGGTGTATCCCCAACTGGGGTGGTAATTTGGTGGGGGTCTCGGAGGGGATGAGGATGGGGACGGGGATCGATAAAACGATACTGAGGTACAGGCTTCAGGTGTGTTTTGTTCAGTGTTCTCCGACCCCCCCCGCTGGGACTCGGCTCGGCCCGGCTCCGCTCGTGTGGCGCCAGAAGGCAAAATGCCGAGGCGCCTAGGCGCCGAGGAGCCTAGGCGCCTGCATGGAGAAATCGGCAAAACAGCATTCACATGTAAAACTTATGCACGAGAGGCGTCAGAGGAGGAGGAGGAGGAGGAGGAGGAGGAGGACGATCGGGGCCTTCGGGTTGGGCTGGGGTGATTCTCCGCGCGCGCACCTCCCGAGAGCGCGCGCGCGGCCCGCAGGTCGGCCGCCGAGGCGGCGCCGGCCTGCCGCACCACTGGGCCCACTGCTCGCGCGGGCGGGGCAGGGCCGGCCAGCACCGCATCGAGAGATCCGGACCGGGCCGGGACGCGCCAGGGACCGGGCCGCGTCGGCAAGGGGCCTGCCGCACCACTGGGCCCACTGCTCGCGCGGGCGGGGCAGGGCGCGCCAGCACCGGAGCAGGAAATCGGGCCGGGCCAGGACGCACCACGGATTGGGCCACATCGGCACCGGCACGGAGTCCCAATCGGATCGGATCGGCCGCGGCAAGATGCACGACAACACCACGGGCCGCATCGGGTCGTCGGAGCATCGTAGTCCGAATCGGACCAGGTCGGCTGGAATCTGTCACAGGCGGCCCCCTATTGCGCTGAATCCAAGGGTGCGAATCGATGTCCAATAAAGAAAGGTTATGCTTGCATGTCTTCCAAACCGGATATTGAAACCTGCCCCCGCGCCAGTCGCCCTCTCCCTCCCCTCCCCCTTCGCCCTCCCCCCCCCCCCGCCCCACCTTGTGCCCGCTCTTTCCCCTGCCTTCCGCTCCTCCTACTCCTCCTCCTCCCGTATCATCCTCCCCGCCACTCTCTTCTTTCCCTGTCTTCCCCCTCCCCTTTCCCTTGCCAGCGCCTCAGCCCGCGAGACGGCAGAGCCCTGGGGTGGCGAGTCTGCCGAGCACTCCGATTAAGCAAAACGGCTGAGTGAATTTGGAGAGCAAAAACATGTAGCAGGAGAGCAAATTCTGGAGAGCAAATCTGAGGATGTCCCACGCGTTTTGCCCGATCTAACGGCGCCAACAGTTGGAGAGCTAATTTCTTGAAAAAAGTCTGACACGGCTTCCCCCGAGTGGTTGCCCAGACGGTTCGGGGGGCCGGTTTGGCAGAAGACTTGCTCCTCGATTTGCTGCCCCGAGTGCCAATGCATGTTTTCCTCTTCAGCTCCCTTTGCTACCATGGCCAGCCGAAATGCGAGCGTACAGATGAACGTCGGTTTACACATGTACGGGCACGGGGTCCTCACAACACTGCCCGATGTGCAACGACTGCGTGCCGTCGAGCGGGTCTGCACTTCGTCCGCAATGCGAATCGCCAACATACAAAATTGAGTACAGACGTTATTTTGCTCTCCTTGAATTTCGCTCTACAATGAAGCCCGATCAGTGGAATCGGTATCGAATCGAATCGACATGGACCATGGGTAAGGAAGAGGAGGGGTATGTCCCGCTTTAGCCTCACGAGGCTGCAGCTGGGCTTGACCGCAGCTGCGCCGAACCTGAACTTGTTTGAAGAGAGGAGAGCAGGTTGAGGGAGGGTGAGAGGGAGGCAGGAATATATGTATATATATATATATATGTAGAGAGAGAGTGAGAGGGAAGAGAAAGAGAAAGAGAAAGAGACGTGAGATATAGATAGAGACGAGACGAGACGAGATGAGAAGTAACATACATAACGATATACAAACTCAACAAAACTCTGTACACATGTGCAAGGGAGAAAGGGAGAGAGAGAGAGAGAGAAAAAACAAAAAAAAAAAAAAAAAAAAAAAAAAAAAAAAAAAAAAAAAAAAAAAAAAAAAAAAAAAAAAAAAAAAAAAAAAAAAAAAAAACGGTTTGGGATTACAGAGACACAGAGGAACAGAGAGTGTGGAGAAGGAGGAGGATGAGGAAAAGGAAAGACGAGAGATGAGGAGGAGAAGGAGGAGGAGGGGGAGGAGGGGAGGAGGGGAGGAGGGGGAGAGGGAGGAGAGGAGGGAGGAGGACGAGGAGGGGGGGAGGAGGAGGAGGAGGAGGAGGAGGAGGAGGAGGAGGAGGAGGGGGAGGAGGGGGAGGAGGGGGAGGAAGAGGAGGAGGAGGAGGAGGAGGAGGAGGAGGAGGAGGAGGAGAGGAGGGAAGGGAAGGGAAAGGAGGACGCGGAGGGTGAGAGGGAGACCGACGAGGGGAGGGGAGAGAAAGGAAAGGAGGGGTCCCGTCCATCCCCTCCCCTCCCCATCCGCGCCACCCCTCCCCGCACCTCGCACCCATCCCGCCGCTCCCCTCCCCTCCGAGGGGAGTGGAGGCAAAGTCGAGTCGAGCCAAGTGGCCATACACCCAATGGCGCGTCGGCAGGCGCCACATGACGAGCGTTACACGTTCGAGAAGCAGAGGAGGACGGAGGGAGAGGGGGATATGCACGACGCGGGAGGACGAGAGGCGAGGCGATAGGTCTCCTTCAGCGCAACAAGACAGCCCACGAGGCGTCGAATGCCCGAAGTGGCGCGATGGAAAGAAAGAACTATGCAAGGTTAGTCAGCATCGAATCGAAAAGTCCGATCGGATCGGTACGAGCATCGAATCGGGCTGCATCGGCTCGGAGTTCGCATCGGGTCGAATTGGCTGCGCAGCGACCCGCAACAACGCCGTGCGAACATCGGGCCGCACTGGACCGTGGGCAGACTGAAACAGGATCGGATCGAACTGACAGACATCCGTATCGAATCGGACCGGTCGAGGCGTCCAAGAGGGGGATCAAGAGGGGGGGTCGCAAACCATGGCCAGAGGCATGTGCGCAGATAATGGGGGCCAAGACACACATTGAAAAAAAGAAGAGGGCGGTATGAAATCCAGGTAAATGCCATGGCCCCGGCAATGATATCTATACACACACAGTCATCAACACCCTCGTGGACCATCCCTGAGAAGTGGGCACTGCGAGCATGAAGGGGAACTTTAGGGGGGGACTAGCCTGGGGGGGGAACATCGATCTGGGATTGGCAATACATCCCCTATCGGCGATGAACGAGCGACTACGGGTCGATGTACTCCCCCCTGAGCCTATCCCGCCCGAACGTTGCCTACCGGTACTCGGGCCATAACTCGCTCTCCGGCGGCCGTTGAGGACGATCCTGGCACCCCCGGAACGGCCTAAGCGAGGCGCAGCTGCTAGAGAGTATCCCGAGGCAGAAAGACTACCAAGAACCTACGAAAACGCCCGAAAACATCGAGCGTCGAACCCTGAGCCTACCCCAGGCATCCGATGGCTTGATTGTTTCAATACGCCAACCCTGACGTTGACTCGGAAGAAATGGGCACTGCCCAGTGTCTGGCGCCCGCGTCCGACGGGAGAGAGGCGAGGAGATCGGCTCCCGCTCGCAGGAAGAGGAGGAGGAGGAGGATCGAGGATCGAGGAGGACAGAGGAGGAAAAGGAGCAGGAGGAGGAGGAGGAGCAGGAGGAGGAGGAACAGGAGGAGGAGGATCAATGACGATCGAAGAGGATCGAGGAGAGAGGCACCGACGGTGCAGGGGGGAGGGGAACCTCGCGAGGGTGCGGGCCAGCGCCGAAGGTCCTGCTGCTCGAGTTGCTCCTTCTCGGACTCGAGCTTGCTCAGCCGCGCCCTGAGCGCGTCCTCGTCCGTCTCCTTGGCCTCGGGGGGGGGGCAGGGGCGAGGGAGTCATAGAGGAATGGACAAGCTGCATTAACTTAATTGTTTGGAGGTCCGCGCGGAACTGCGAGAAACTGTGTCTATGCCCTTTCTTGTTTTTTTCGAACGCGGGACAGGAGGGCGAGGACAACGAAGACCACGACAGAGACGGCCACGGAGACTGCGACGAAGGCGGCGGCGACGAAGGCGGCGACAAAGACGGCGCAAAGACGCTGACGAAGACGGCGACGAACTCGAGTAGAAAAGGGGTGAGGAGTAGCGGGAGGAAGAGACCAATGAGGAGGAAGTAGCTGCCGATGGGGGCACGAGAAAGTGGCTGGGACTGGAGGGAAATGAGACAGGGGAGAAGGCAGCCAGGTAAGCTGACCTCGCGCTTCTCGCTGCGAGAGGCAACATGCGAGGTCAATCTCGCGCCCCTGAGGCCGAGGGAGGAGGAGAAAGAAGCGCCACGCGGGCCTGCCTTTCCACCCACGAAGCTGACCTAGAGGCAACATAATATAACCTCTCGAACGGAGGAGATAGCGACGGGTCTTCTTCCAATATGGGGGATGCGTTTGAAACCTGAACAAGCCGCCAGGCCTTCTTTTGCATGCGCACAACAGCGCAGAGCTCCCTCGGCTTGTCGCGGCCTGGAGAAGTGCGACGGGCAACCAACGTTACGGGATGCTGTGCTTAGCCAGGTGCGTGACTGCAGGGGCAGGCTGCCACGTCTGCCCAGAGCAAGCTAACGTCGTCGGGCATAGACAAGCATGTCCTCCTCCTCCTCCTCCTCCATTTCCTCCTCCTCGGCCCTCGGTTTTTCATACCAGCCGCAGCATCATCACCACCACCACCACCACGACCACCACCACCACCACCACCATCACCACCACCACCATCATCATCAGCATCGTCATCATCATCAGCATCAGCATCATCGTCATCATCGTCATCATAATCAGCATCACCATCATCATCACCACCACCATCGTCACCGCCACCATCATCGTCATAGGCACAACAATCATCAACAGCATCAGCATCGTCATCGTCATGGTCATCGTAATTACCACCATCATCATGATCACCACCACCACCATTATCATCATCATCACCACCATCATCATCTCATTATCAGAATCATCATCATCATCATCATCATCATCATCATCATCATCATCATCATCATCATCCGCATCATCATCATCATCCCCACCACCACCATCATCATCATCACCACATCACTGTCATCATCATCATCGTTATATAACATGGTCGTCGCCATCATAATCATAATCAGCATCATCAGCATCACCACACCCATCATCATCATCATCATCGTCGTCATCATCATCATCATCATCATCATAATCATCATCATCATCATCATCATCATCGTCGTCATCATCATCATCAACATCACCAGCATCATCACCATCATCAGCATCACCACCACCACCACAACCACCACCACCACTTCCACCACCACCACCACCGTCATCATCATCATCAGCAGCAGCATCATCATTATCATCATCATCATCAGCACCATCAACGTAATCATCAGCCGCATCATCATCAGCATCATCAACATCATCATCAACATCATCATCACCAGCCCCATCATCATCGTCATCCTTTCCACCACCGCTACAATCACCACCATCATCATCATTACCACCATCATCATCATGTCAATCATCGTCACCGTCATCGTCTACGTCAGCAGTACCATTTTCATCAACATCACCACCATCATAAAAAAGTGTCACTATCACAATCGTCACGAACATCAACACGAACAGTATCATACTCATCATAATCGAATCATCGCCATAATCAGCAACCGCAGCATCACCACCATCATCATCATCACCATCAGCACGACCACCATCATCATTACAATCAGCAACCGCGGAATCAGCATCATCAGCATCAGCAGCAGCAGCATCACCGTCATCGTCATCATCGTCCTCATCCCCATCATAATAATCAGGAGCACCAGCAACAGCAGGTGCATCATTGTTGTCATCATCCGCGTCATCAGCACTATCGCCGACAACAACATTAACAGTCTCAACTCGTTGGTACATCAACATCATCATCGTCATCCTCGTGATCCTCCTCATCACCATTTTTCACCTGATTATCCCAATCGTCATTATAGGGAGAGAAGCAGCACGGATAGAGCGAATATGATCCGATGGTTCTGGCCACGCACGGGCGGAGGTCTCGACCTCCGATACCGACGCGTCACTTATATCCGTCGATGCGGAGCGGAACCCTTGGCCTGAAAGAATGCGCGGGCTGGAAGCTGCCACGCGCGTGGCCCGGCGCGCATCAGGACAAGGAAGAACAAGGAAGGACGAGGTGGGACGACGCAGCGGTTTCGAAAGTCGCGCGGCCTGCGCGCGCATTGGCCGCAACGGACGCAGCCATCGCGCATGCCACAAGGAACGCTGAACAAGAGGCGAAGCTGAGGCCCATCGACGCCCGAACCCGTGAAGGGGGGACGAAACAGGGGGGGTCTGGCTCAAGGGGGGGAGCACGGACCTGGAAGCGGCGATCCATCGCCGACAGATCGGAGGAAGGGCCTCGAGATCATGACTGAACTTCCCTGGGCTGGCTGGGACACCCAGGCCCCGATCGGCGAGGGATGGGCAATCGGACGCCGATGCTTCCCACCCTGGGCCCGGCCCCACCCCCGTCGTTCTATCCTGGGCACAGCTGCGCACGCACGCAACGCACGACGCGATCTCGCGATGGCTGCAGGACAAGCAAGCACCGAATCGGGCAGCAAGATCGAATCGGACGCGTCGGATCGGGCAGCATCGGCACGAATTTGGAATCGAATCAGACTCACGCAACTTGAGTTCCTCGCCCCGCGATGCATTCCCAGCGCACGCATACCTCCAGGCAAGTAGCAGTCGAGAACCATGTCGGCCGCGTCCCTATTTCGGTCCACGACATGCTTGCAGGCCTTTGGGAACATGCCGTCCATATTTTTCGCCAACGCCTGCGCCTTGGCCGACGTCAAGACCTCCTTGACCCAGGCGGCCTAGGCCATCTTGCCCACGGGCCGGCGCATCTCGCGCAAGTCCTCCAATTCCATCGACCCAAGCTTCTTGCGAAGCCAGCCCCAGAACATCTATACAGGGTTCATATCGGGGCAGCTGCGCCCTATCTCCATGCTGATCTTGGCTCTCTGAAACCCTTCGATACGTCGGAATCCCTTCGTTATCGCAGAGACGACGAAGCCGTGGACGCTCAGGCGCGTCTACCCCTCAACGTCGCCGCCACCTCGCCATGGCGGCACACCCCACGCACGCTTCGTGGCCCCATGAGGCGCTTCACCGAAAGCCTCAGTGAATGCGGTCGCACAACACCAATTCATCATTCCGGCGCTCCCTCCACACTACGCGGCCCCATGGGGAGATCCACCGAAGGCCCCGCCAGCCGCGGTCGCACGCCGCTCTCTCTCACACGCCTCGCGGCCCCACAGGGAGCCCCACCAACGGCCTTATTGGACCCGGTGAATGGACTTCGCCATAACCACCATCGCTGTTACCGGCATCATCATAAACGCCATCACGATCACCATCTTCATCGCCATCGCCATCGACGTGACACGGGCATTGACCGGATGAGCCCATGAAAGACGGAACGGCCAGCAATTTTCCCTTGCTAATTTGGTTCACTTTCCCGCGACGCACGCATTCCCATCGCACGTACAGAAACGACAAACACCAATCGAGAACTAGTTTTCGGCCGCGGCCCCATTTCGGTCTACGACGTGCCTGCAAGCCTTCGGGAACCTGCCGCCCACGCTCTTCGCCACCGTCGGCGCCTTGGCCGACTACAGGACCTCCTTGACCCAGGCGGTCTAGGCCATCTTGCCCGAGGGCCGGCGCTCGTCGCGCAAGTCCTCCAGGTTCATCGACCCAAGCTTCTTGCGAAGCCAGCCCCAGAACATCCCTGCAGGGTTCCTATCGGGGCAGCTGGGAGGAACACCCCAAATAGCAACGCTTTTCGCCCTGCAGGCCTCCATGCAGATCTTGGCTCTCAGAAACCCTTCGATATGTCCGAATCCCTTCGATATCACAGAGACGACGAAGCCGCGGACGCGCGCGCGCGTCTACCCCCTCGACGGAGCCGTAGACGCGCGCGCGCCTACCCCCTCAACGCCGCCGCCACCTCGCCATGGCGGCACACCCCACGCACGCTTCGGCGGCACACACCCCGCGCACGCTTCGTGACCCCATGAGGCGCTTCACCGAGGGGACCTGGTGGCAGCGGTCGCATGCCGCCAGCTCACGATTTCGGCGAACACTCCTTGTCACACGGCCCCATGGGGAAATCCACAGAAGGCCCCGCCGGCC